>JADBJO010002143.1:0-10000 GCA_016801955.1 Conus betulinus | reverse complement strand
TGTGTGTGTGAGAGGAGAGAGAGAGAGGAGAGAGAGAGCGAGAGAGATAGAGTTTTCCAATTTCATGCACACGCTTGCATGTGTGTGTGTGTGTGTGTGTGTGTGTGTGTGTGTGTGTGGTGTGTGTGTGTGTGTGTGTGTGTGTTGTGTGTGAGCATGACTACGCCCATTTGCGTGATGAGAAAAAAAAAACAGTGCCATTAGGAAGCGCTTTTTCCTCCTATCTCTCTACACTATCTTAATCCCGGGGTTGCCCCGTCTTGTCACAAAGCGTCCAAACTTCGTGTTGCGAGCATGGAAGGGCAGGGTATGGCCCCCTCTGAGAATACACACGCACGACCGGCATCCGATCGATTCCCCCCAACAGATCGCACCATTATCTCCGGGTGAAAACCTACAGCCGGTTGTAAACGGTGAAAACTCGATCATGGTGGAGCACTCTCCACTTATCAGGCCCCACCACTCTGCTTTCTCATCCCCCCAGCTCGGCAGCTCCACAAACCAAGGGAGACCAGCGTTACATGGAGAGCACTCGTGACTAAAGGGGAGAGAAGCTGCAGCGAGATGTTGAGAAGGGGGAGCGGGAGAGCAGGGGGCGGGAGGAGTGTGAGGAAAGGCGCGAAAAGAACCACTCAGGTCACAAGTCAACTTTGCAAAACCCACTTGGAGCGAGTGGGTGGGAATCACGCGAAAGAACTACCGTCTGTTCCTCACGCCTTGTTGTTGCCGAGCCGAATCCAAGTTATCACCACTCTGGAGCCAGTCCACTAAACAAGGAAACGGAGCAGGTTTGCCGGACCTAACCGTTCGATAACTGTTCTCCTCAAAGGCCGTTTTAAAAAATCGCAAAAACTAACCGTGGGAGAGGTGCTGGAACTGGATCCTTCTTGTCGGATGAAATGTGAACACTTTCCGAGATTAGCTGCTAACGTTCTAGAAGATTTAATCACTTGTGGTTATACAGTACTATCTCAACAAAGCAGGTGTCGCTTACGCTAGCGAATGTTCAATACGTTTGGTTTCGCCTGGAGCAGGATGGCGCGAAAACTACGAAATCGATTTTGACTAAACATGGTGGAACGATGGAGTGTAGTCAAAGAAAGAACCAGCTAACTCTTGAGTGTGGATCCGTGTAGCTTATCCGGATAAAACTGCGGATCCAAAATTGTTCAGCAACATTAACGTGTACACAGAGAAATAATTGCTTCAGTTCATGCCGACTGTTATTTCCCTTGACGACGAAAAACTCATCCAGTGTCTTTTCACATTATTGATAAGGTTTATTAGACTCTCTTTACTAAACTGAAACATTGTGAAGTTCCTACATCAAATAGGAAACTATCTATTTAGTGAAAGGTTATTTATTTTTCATAAGTGTTGAAATTTCCTAGGGATATATACGGCGATATTTTATTTGTTTTGCATGTTTTTTTTTCTTCAATATTATTCAATAAATGAATAAGCTTCAATGATTTACTTCCCCTGATGGCAGCATGATTTTGTCTTCAATCTTGACACGGCCAGGCCCTGTTTACCCAGTCGGATGCCTATATATACTGTGGCAAGCTGAAAGGTTATTGACGCTGAAAAGTGTCTATCAGTGGATGCACCGCCGAAAGCCAGAGGTACTTTCATACTTACAGCTACTCAACGTTTTTAGAGGTGATCGTCCCCGACACTCTCATGGATTGGTAATCCCCCTTCACCCAGTGCCATTCGGCAACATAAATGCCCAGTAAAGCTACAGTCTATTCTATCAGTGGATGCACCGCCGAAAGCCAGAGGTACTTTCATACTTACAGCTACTCAACTGTTTTAGAGGTGATCGTCCCGACACTCTCATGGATTGGTAATCCCCCTTCACCCAGTGCCATTCGGCAACATAAATGCCCAGTAAAGCTACAGTAAAACAGTGCTGTTGGGAGCACACTCAACTGCGGTGGGCGCTCATGATTGTGTTGAACGAGCCAGCTGCGTATTCAATAGCTCAGTGACACCACAGAAGGGCCTCTTTCAAAAGAGTAATTTTGGAGATAAGCTGAGTGGAATCTAGTGTATGAAAGTGTATGGTAGCCTGAGGCCTTCAAAAGTGGAGTGCGTGACACTCAAAGTTGGACGGTAAACGGGTCCGAACGATTCACAGGGGAGGACCCAAGGTTTGATCGACTTCGCCAGAGTTCTACCATCTGACGAGTGCCCTTCTAATTTCTTCTTCTGCCAATGTTGTTCTTAAGTACACGTCTCAGCTCGGGGCACAGGGACAAGAGCAGAACGTCCTTTTCAATAAAAAAAGAGAAGTGTCCACGTTTGCTCCGTGTGCTCTTTTGTCTGCCTGTGTGGTAGGCAAATGGGTACCCCGAAGCAGCATGAGTTTGGAATTATGCACACCATGTGACTGGTTTGTTTTGGACCACGTTAGCTTCTTATGACCGGTTTTGAAAAAACACAAATACACGACCCCTCACTGTTGACAGCGGCACTCTTTGCTAGCTCGGGGGCCCCCCAAAACTCTTTGTAGCAAAATCCGATTTTAAAACGCATGTAAACTTGCGAGGCAGGGGCGGAGCCTGAAGCTCGTGCAGAGCTTTGTCTGAGGAGGATGGACGATAGTGAGTTGGACACCCCACTTGAAAAGAGCGGATGTTTTCAGCTTGAAACCCCCTCTCTCTGTCCACCCCCATATATTAAAAAGGTACGAGATGAAAGTTCAGGGGAAGAAAAACAAGGTACCATAAGGGAAAAGAAATGGCTCAGCCCTCCAAAAAATACCGTGTCCCTTGAAACATCGAACCTCTGACCGGCTAATGCCCCTATGGCCCATTTGTCCTATAGGACTTTAATCTTTAACCTAACGTAAGATACATTTGGCATAACCACCGATAGAATCACACCCAAGCACCTGTAAATGATTTTACCATGGTGGGTAAAGATCAAATGTTTTTGATTGATGCTGGTTTGTGACACTATACACAATAATCGAACAACTGATTTTAGAGTATACTTCGCTGTATAATACAAAAGTGTGCGGTGATCTTCCCATTTAATTGTGTGTTTAGAGTACTGTTGATAAGTCTGGTCTGCCCGTGAATTTTACGGCAATAAAAGTAGACAGCTGATTCTGATGGAGCTATGTTCACACAAGAAGCCGTAACATTGTGACCACAAGATCTTAGTCCTCGTTCAGTCAGGTCCACAGAAACAACAAAATGGTGAGGAATCTCTTTCATTACGTAACATGCTCAAATTAGCACAACTTGTAGTGATGCCCCCTCTTTTCGGGAGACGCGTGCGGTAACAACAATACAATCATTTTAGGGGCAAGATTATATCCGATAAGGTGGAAGGTACCACCATCCGTGCTTTTAAAAAAACAGTGTTAACGTGTCTTTTTTCCTTTTTTTGCGATTAGCATGTTTTAAAGCCATGCAGTTGATACCTGAGACTGCAGTAAACTCATAGGCCAGACCTGGTGTAATGATCCGTAATCAGGTCCCACAGCCACACCCCCAAACCATTCCTTGGCAGGTGAGACAGGGCAACGATGCAAAAAACCAACAAACACCCTTCTTTTCTTGAGTACATCCAGACTTGTGACCCTCGTGGTCCTCTTTGTTCCTCTTCCCACATCCCTCTCAATATCACTCTAAATCATCTCCCTCTCGTCATCCTTCTCATCACATCTCCTCTCGTCTCCCTTTATTTATTCCCAATCCACTGTCCCCACCTTTTTCCCCAATCCACTCCTCCAATCACTCTCTCTCACTCGTCTCCCAACGTCACTCCTCCCCTTTGTTCTTCCCAATCAATCACTTTCAAATTCACTCAAACTACTACTGGTTCTCACTCACCTCACACTCTCACTCTTCACGTCACTTCCCCCCTCCTTTCAAAATTCTCAAAAGCTTTCCTAAACGGAACGACCTAAACGGCAACACAAATCAAACTAAACTACATTGCACCTAAATTTGTAGGTTGGGAGGAGGGGAGTTCGGTACCTGAGACAGGAACTAACCTTCCATTCCACTTCCACCCTGGTCCCCTAAAAAAAAAACAACCATGTGGTGTCCTCCCGCGAGTTTGTTTTGGATATGGGTCAATAAGCAACGCCCAACCCCCCATGTATGGAATATAGGCAACAAAAAAACGGCCAAACTTAAAACCCCGCCTAAATGACAGGGAGGTGGCAACTTGGCACGGTGCCTGTGTTTTCCATGCTTTTCCCTGTGCCCATCGATTAATCCTCAGGCTGTGGTCTGGGAACAGGGCTAATCATTAGTTTTAGTACGTCCGGGAGCACTCCCTCACTCAAATTCAAGTGCAACACTATTCCTTTTGATTTGACAAATATTGTTTTTTTTTTTTCTTTTTTTTTTCCGCTTTGGGGACACTAAAAATTCTGAAATGGGAGTTGGTGGGCAAAGGACGAGAGCACTAGGGGGAGAGAGTGTCATTCTGGATTTACTTACCTGGAGGCGCATTTTGGGCAACGTTGCCCTTGTCTCAACCTCCCCCTCTCTCCACCCTGCGGAGACCCCCTGATTTCAGTGTGGAGTGATTACGGGGACGGCCAAAACCCAAGGACGGCAAAAAAACCCTGAATAACAAACCGGTTTTTTCAAATCCAATGGCTATTGTGTCCCTTTCTAAAGAACAAGAAATATAGCCCCGGGTTTTCGCGCTGTCGCTTGCTGTAGAAAACAGCTTGGTCGCGATAAAAGAAGCCCTGCATATGATACAAAGTACATGTATCACAAGGGACAACGGTCAGGGAGTGAGGGAACCGCGAAGAGTGTTACTACGATGTGTAAGGCACCTCCTCCCCGGTAACTTCCTTCACCAAACCCCCCATAATAACAACATGCGCCGCGCGCACGTAACCACACATATACACGCAGAAGAGATAGAGAGCGAAGCGATGAGAAGGAGAGAGATATGGAAGAAGGAAGACGAGTAATAGACAAGACGTTGATCGAGCATAGTGCCAGAAATAATACTGAAGAGAGAGAGAGAGAATGAGAGATGAGTATATAGAGAGAAGAAGAAGAAGAGAGTAGATTTTAGTAGCGCGATAAACAGTAGACCTTGTAGCGCCAGAGGTAGATGATCCTTGAGGTCGCTTTTAGACACTCGTACCCGATGGCCAGGTGAACGAAGCGGGTAAGGGTCCCCTCCGCGTAAACGAATCCCTACTGAGTGACATTGCTAGTGCAAAGAGCGAGAAGGTTTGGTGTTGGGTGGGGGTGTGGTGGGGTGTGTGTTGTGTGTGTGTGTGGTGGTGTGTGGTTTGTGGGTGGGTGAGATAGGAGGGTTAGGGCAGAGTGCCAGCGTTCGTTCTGAGATATGTCATTGCCAAACAATAACGTGGTTGTGTTTGTGGTTGGTTTTGTGTGGTTTGTTTGTTTTTTTATGTTCTGTTGTGTGGCTTGTTGTTGTGTGTGTTGTTGTGTGCTTGACAGGGCGCGCAGGCGTATGGTGTTGGGTTGTGTGGTGGTGGGTTCCTGCACATGCATGGCCCTGGGTGGTGTGTGTTTTGTGTGTGGCGTGTGGTGGGTCGGGGTGGGGGTGGGGGGGTGGGTGTGTGGGTGGTGTTGGGTGGTGTTTCCGTTGGGGGGGGGGGTCTGTGGCTTGGTGGTTGGCTGGCGGTGGTCTGGGATCGATATGATTGTGGTTGATGGTGTGTGTTGGTGGTTGCTTGTAGAGAAAGGCTGACAGTAAGATTGGCGCCGTTGGGCGCGTGTGCATACCCATGCAGCTGAGAGTGAGAGTGGGCGAGTGTGCCGTGGGGTCCTGCATGTGACCGTTTAAGATTTACGGACATCGACTCACTGTGTGGAGTCGTCTCAACGAAATTCGTCTCGATTTCACTGGCCTTTGTCTCAACCGGAAAGACCGAGTCGAGGATCATGATCTGGGAGGCGGGTGTAGAATCAGCGCAGGGAGGGGGGGGGGGGTAGCAGAAGAGGGTGGATTCAGGTAGGAGCTGTCAACGAGTTATAAACAAGAGAGAGACGGAGAGGGTCTTAGGGGGGGGGGGGGGTGCGGTCTGTGTGGTAGTTATACGATAATACAGACGATCATAGGTTGGGTAGTAATAACATATAGAAGTAGTCCGAGGAGGGGGTGGCGAAAGGGGACGCAGTGGGGTGAGGGTTGCGCAGCCTAGTGGAGGTGAGGAGTGGTTTTTTGATACTTAAGGGACAGAAGACAGATAATACAATAAAGCAGGATAGATTGGAAAGAAGACAGACAGATTGCGGGTCAGGCAGGCAGGTAGGGCGGAGATGGGAAGAATATCTAGATAATAAATAGAAGATGATAGATATATCGACAACAGACAAGACGACAGTAGATATAGATCGACAGACATGTAGGCAGATGGAGGATGGAGAATGATGGACGAAACGGTACAAACAGACAGACATCAGCCAGGACAGATAGATCATAGATTTATGAATAGTAGCCGATTGGTGAGGATGTTAGGCCAGACCGTGATAGATATATCAAACTGACGGACAGGACGATAGACGCGGGGACAGATACCGATATAAACAGAACGGACAGATAGACAAACAAAAGAAACAAACCAGACAGTCAACGCAGAGAAGAGACATGTGCAGACGAAAGATCACGAGACTGCCCGGGACATACATATGGGACGGATGGATGAGGCTGAATGAAGCGGATTACGCGTTGGGGGGGAAAAAGGGGGGGGCTCCTTGACCACTGGAAAGCTACACTTTGTGGAATAGCGTTGGTTGAAGGGAGGAGCGAAGTGGAGGACATAAAGAGCGTCATATAGTGGTTGGGGGGGGGGTCCTTTGAGGGGGGTTTATTGGTCGGGGAATGGGAGATGCGATCAGAGCGGGGGGTTGGGGGGGGGGTGGGGAGGGTTGCCGGAAAAGTCCTAGAGAGGCGGAAGTGTGTTCTCTGTGGGCTAGAAATGGGGTGGGTTGCTCGTGCGCGCCGACGTGTTTGCGTGCAGTGTGTGGTTGTGTGTGTGCGAGCATTGCGCGTTGTGTGGTGTCCGCCGCGCGCGCGTCCTTTATTATAACTGAGGGGTTGATGTATGCCGCATTCCATGTGAGAACTGACTGTGCGGCCGAGACACGAAAGTGCAGGGCCGGCATGGACCGTGGCGTGCGGGGGTGCGATTTAAGAAAAAATGGGGAGGCAGCTCGAGGCAAAAGTGTGCGCTCGCTCCTCTCTCTCTCTCTCCAGAAGACATCGCTCGGGGGGATGACCAAAAATCGGGGTCCTACTCTCTCGGGGTCTGCATCGTGGCTCGACTCTCGATAAATGCGGGTCGAATCACAGGCCAGGAAGCAGAATACCGCGGGTATGATAAATCGTGGCTGGTGGGAGCACTAAAAAGGGGAAAAAGGAGCGTGGGGGCGGGAGGGGATGGGCAACCTACAGCAAAGAACATGACAAGTAGAGTTGGTTGTTGGGAATATTGAGTTGAAGGAAGTAACGATGCGGGTCACTCGAAAAATGCACCGCGGGTTAGGAGTCCGGGCGACAAACCGTTGCTTGACAAAGAAAGTAAGGGGGCCTAAAGATGTCAATGGTAGTAGAGGCGGCACTTCGTACAGGGGTGAGCACGAAACGTGTGACCAGGCGCTTATGCCTACTTGATAACAAGTCTCACCGGCAAAACGCAAAGGGGGGTGTTGTGCAAGGGCCTGGAAGGGAGTAAAACGGCCGGAACTGGCGAGGAGGAAAAAAGTCGATAACCAGTCACGTGGGAGCGGGGCGTGGCCCTAAGACTGTGGCGCCAAGAAGGGAACCAGGGTCTGCAACAGAGGGGGATACAGAAACGTGACACAAATAGGGGTGAACGTATGGGCTAGAAAAGTCGAGAGATTTAAAAAAATGACGGAAAGACAACGGAAAAGATTACACTGAAAAAGGCCAGATAAGAAACGAGGGAGGGGAGAAGCGGGGGCATGGAACGAACGACAAACCTGGGCTCGCCTTGCCGAAGCACCCAGGTGGCGTGGCGACTACGGTGCGATCCCCTACTGATGGGTTGCGGTGCATAAGTGCAAACCTCGCTTGCGGGAGAGGGCTATGGACATTAAACCGTGTTTAACAGTTGAACACATAACAGAAGAGATCGATACTCGGATCAGCTCTCACATGCGCCATACTCCCACGTCGGCCGAAACGTGAAGCCAAAAACCAGGAAGTCTATCCATCCGAATCCGGACTGACTATTACCCCGCTCGAGCCACCATCACTTAACGGTGCTCAAAACCGGCACTAAGACGGTCCGAACGAAGAGAGGGATCCAAGAAGACATAACGTGGGGAAGCTAACGAAGGTGCTTGCCAGAGAAGATTGTCATTTCCACAGCTTGGGAGACCACGGACGCAAGACTAAGGGGCTGAATGGGTATCATTAATAGGAATACATAACCCGTAAAACAGAAATAACTACAACTACTCCGAAAATAAAGACGGTCTGTAATGTGGCGAAATAAAAGTGCAGAATGGGAGTGCGGTAAATACGAAGAAGAGGAAATCCGTGGCGGTTCGACAAACATCGTACAAGACGACGCAGAGCCAAGAACTATTATTTATATTTTCGCATTGTGTAATTCTGGCTGGACTAGTCTCAGAACCCCTTACATTGAAAGGAAAACAAGGGCAGATAGACGGCAGCAAAGAATCTGTGAGTTGAGCACCAGTAGTAACCAACAGCTCGATTCACGAAAAAAAGAGCCCTTTGTGTTTTTTTTTTTTTCCTCAGCCTATTCTTTTCCCCGCTCCCGCCTTCGATCGAAGGAACCATATCAAAACCACCGGGCAGGAAAAGCTTTAAGATAGATAGTGCCAGTGGGTTCACCTCTTCGCTGGCCTCCTGCGGCCCTTTGGTGGTATGCTATATAGTTCGGCGATCCAAATACGATCAGGTGTCAGGTTGGCGCAGGGGGTGAATGCATGTAGTGTGTGTGGGTGGGTAAGGTGGGTGGATGGTGGTGTGTGTGTGTTGTATAAAAGTAGTGTTGTGAAAGTGGTTGTGAGAATGAAAACACGGGTAGTTTTGACAAATATAAAGTATTAAGGGCGAGTCATAACTTACGGGTGTTGTAGTGGGAAATGGTGAGTGCGGCGCGCGCGTGCCGGCTATCGGCATGTTTGGTGTGTACAGCGCAAGGGCGCCGCAGCGAGCTGCGCAGTGCGCAACGCGTGCGTGTGTGTGTGTTGATGGTGTGCTGTGTGTGTGTGTGTGTGTTGGTGTGTGTGTGTAAGCCGATCGGCATAGAAGTGTTTTGATGAGTATTCTGTTATATATCAGACTGTCTATTCGCGGATCAAAAGTCCAATCTGGCTCGCGATCAAGCCGTTCCTGGCTACTGCCAGCCGTATGTAGCGGTTAATTACTTTTGAAAAGCGGCGTTTCGTGCGAATTGCTATCAAGTTATTGTTTACCGAATACATATTGTAGGGTTTGGAAATATGAAGCGGGGAATCTAACGTCCCAAGTGTCAGGGGGGAAAAAGGAGGGTGTAGTGACATTTTTAAAGGACGAGAGGAATGATGTGTCGTGACAAACCGTCAAGAGGGGGTCGGGGACCAGTAATTGCACACGACTGTGAAGCCCAGGGGAAAATGGGGAGTAGCCCGGCGCGTGTTTCGTTGCTGGTTGTCGGTTCTGAACAAATTTAGGCAGATCAAGATTGTAACAGATGCGAGACTGGGGAGGGGAGAAAAAAACAAAAAGAACCATCAGGTGCCATAGAAAGGAGAGGAGAAAAAAAAAAAGGGGGGAGTGTTTTTCTCGGTGAGTAGTTTTCTGAGGATAGGGTGAGCTGTTATGTCATTACCGGGCTAAGACCAAAGTGGAGTAGAGGACGTCATCGGGGCATTGGTGGGTGGGCACAAGACAGGGGGGTGGGAGGCCAGTTGAGTAAGGGGGAGGGGTGGGGTCGCTTGGCGGGGGGCGAGCTTGTGCGGAGGGTTCATTTCATTCATGGGTTTGGTGTGTATAATGCTTT
>JADBJO010002142.1:317500-338775 GCA_016801955.1 Conus betulinus | reverse complement strand
GAGAGAGAGAGATAGAGAGAGAGAGATAGAGACTCGCGGCGCATGATCTTACTTGCCACCTCACGTGCGTGAAAATTGTCCTGTGGGCAATTTTTACCCCCTGCTTCGCTGCGTCCCATTCGTCCAACCTGTTCACGGTGCTTGTGGGGGCTAACAATGTGTTCAGTAGCTCATGAATCGTACGTGATTACAATGACCGGCACCTACCGTCACATCACCCTTGACAGCTGCAGACTGATACAGGCGAGTTCCTTTGTGTGGGGGGGGGGGGGGGGGGTCTGTCCTGGCTGACTTTTTTTGCGTGTGTAGGTGTTTGTGTTTGTTGGTGTGTGTGTGTGTGTGTGTGTGTGTGTGTGTGGTGTGTGTGTGCTTCGCATGCTTCGCACACAGGCGGCACGCGCGCGCGCGCCCCACTGGTGTGTTGTTCTTGCTTGCGTGCGTTATGTGTGGGCGAGTGCGCGTGCGTGTGGTGTGTGGTGTTGTGTGTGTGTGTCCGCGCGCGTGCGCGTGCGCCGTGCGCATTGTCTTTACACGGGTCCTGGGCACTAGGTGTATGTGGAGAAGAAGAAGCAGAAGAAGAAGAAGAAGAATAGAAGAAGAAGCAGAAGAAGAGCTGATGATGTGATGAATGATTATGATATTTGATGATAAAGAAAGAAATGCTGAGACAATCACCTGACAACGATGATTTTGTCGACAATGATGACACGACGGAACGAACAACAATGCTGCGACGAACGACAATGATGACAACGGAAGAGGGAGAGGAATGAAAAAACTAAGAGGATGATGATTGCGATTGTAATAAATGATGATGATGATGAGGATGATGATGATGATGGATGATGGAGAATGACTGACCGACTGGATGAAAATGAATAAGAAACAGGACAAAAGAGAGTGACATGAAGGAAGTGGTTGAAAATAGGAAAAGTCACGAGACCCACACCACCACTAACACAACCACCAAGACCACCACCACCACCACCACAACAACCACCAATAAAAGAAGAAGGAAGAAGAAGAAGAGCGATAAGAAGATTGAAGAACTTGTTTTGTTTTGTTCTTGTCTGTACTGGCCCTATATGGTCTAATTTTGCCCTTTGTAATGTTTTCAGATGTTCCACTTGTTGATGTTTGTCTGGCACTGCCCTATCAACAACTCTCTAAAAGCTTCATGAAGATTCAGCCAACTTTTTTTTTCTATCTTGAGGGCAGGTTAGACAGACAAACAGATAGATATACACACACACACAGACAGACATACAATAGATAGACAGACAATACAAACATACCAGATATACAAACAAGAGAAGTAAGGTAGACAAACCGGGCCCCGAAAGCCAATCGTGATCTGCAATTTTTTCCGTTTTTCGTTTTGTCAAAGGGCCGTTACTCTTGCATACCCAATAGCTCGTATAGAGGCAAACCACACTCGTCTAGCCAGTGAGGTCACAATGCGCCATGCGTGACGACTAGAATCAATAATAGATGAGGATCTGAAAAGAAACGAGAAAGAGCCAACACACACACACACACCACACACCACACAGCCACACCCAACACACCACACACACACACACACACACCAGATTCCTCAATGTCGTATGTCACATCACCAGTGGTTTCGACAACTCCGCTCCATTTTTGCCTCAGATCGTCCCATTCGTTTCGTTCCAGACCCACAGCTAGGGAATCGTTACGTTGCCCCCACTCACCCCCAGTCCCCCCACCTCCCCCACCCCGGCCCTCCTTGTATTCTGCCTCGTTGATGTGGACGCTTTTTTTACATGACTGAAATTGCTCCGGAGGATTCACTCCGAAAATGACATCAAAGCAATCGTGTAGCAATCGTGTCCTTCTTTTCAGACTTCCTAACCTGAATCTGCATACTGATCACCAAAAAAAAAAAAAAAAAAAGAGTAGAGAGAGAAGAGAGAGAGAGAAAATGACGTTTCAGCACTACTGTAATAAACGTGTAGAATTTGTATGGTAATAATCCGTAAAACCACGTGTTTTTGCCTCTCTTCGAGGAGAAGGGTGTTGGTGGAGAAGAGAGAGAGAGAGAGGGGAGAGAGACAGGGAGTGTGTTGTGTGTAGTGTGTTTGTGGAGAGAAAAGAGAGGGGAGGGAGTGAGGCGAGAGAAGAGAGACAGACAGACACGAACAGAGTGATAGAGGAATGAGAGAGATAGACCGGGGAAGAAAGTAAGTCCTTGTTTTTCACGCTAGCAACACCACCAGCGCACATAACTCCGTCGAAACAATGAGAATAACTGTAGACACCAGACCAACACATTAGAAAATATAACACGAGCAGATTCTTGACATATAAGGCAAAGACACACACACACACACACACACACACACACGTGCCCACCCACACTCGCTGCGCGCCGCACACACCACAACACACCACACACCACAAACACACCAATCACACACAGCACACGCATGTCGCCGCACAATATAACCGCACAACCAGGCGCACACAACATATCGCCCCATGGCACCGTGTGCGCGAGCACACACACACACACACAATACCCGCGTGCCGCGCGCGCGCGACGCACGCAAAGCCACTACTCACCTCACGGAGCACGCACGCACACAACCCACACACACCTACACCACACACACACACACAGAGTGAAAACAGAATCGACCCGTTTCTTTCATTCGCACACAGTATGTGGTCCCGCTCCTGTACTCGCCACCATAGCTTTCGTGTCTCTTCTAAGCTGGATAGGGGGTCGCCCACCCTACCCCGAGCTTACTATCCCCCGTTCATGGTCTCCTCGCCTTGATTGTCGCTTTTTTACAACCCCGGAAATGGATCCGGAGTGCTCCAGGGATGACGTCAAGCAAATCGGGCAGACAGAAACCCCCTCACTCTCAACCCCCACCCCACCTCTCGACAGAACTTCTCGAAAGAACGTCGAGTCGGGCAAAGTGTGCAAATGGAGGGTTCGGGTCTTTGAAGCACGGAGAACGAACGAACGAAGTCTCAATCTTTTTTTTTTTTTTTTATTGGGAGAGAGAGAGAGTAGAGAGAGAGAGAGAGAGAAAGGGGATAACCCAATGCCCTGAAAATGATTGAAAAGATTCCCTTCTTGACCCTCACGTCTTAAAAGACAACTACACCGTTTTTTTTGGACCGGAAAGTGAATAGGAAATAAGTTTAATTAGAAAACCGTAATTGCTTAAACGACGTGTTTTGTTTGAATCCCGATCTCTTTCATCTATCTTCTTATACATCTATATCTATCTATCTATCTATCTCTCTATCTATACGCTATATATATATAATATATAGATTATATATATATATATATATTAATCTATAATATATTGTATTATATCTCTATATATATATCTCTGCATGATGTGGTCAAGCTAGTGATCGGACGATTCTGTGACCTTTTTTTTGCCATTGGTGGAGAGAGAACCGTTTGTCTTCCACCTTGTTGCCACCACGCACCCTGCAGCCTGAACAACTGCTCAGAACGTTTTTGCAGTTTTCTGCGTTCACCAATAGCCGATGACGTGTCTATGTTTTGTTTCCTTAGGAACTACAATAGAACGGCTGAACACAGTTTCGAACAGACCCGCCATTTTCACCTACACCGACCTCCCGTTCCTCTACAAGACAACATTTATTTATTTTTTTGTTCTCAGCGAAGATTAAGTGATTTAAAGACTGAAAAAAAAAGGCAAATGAGAAGTTTGGACTTGCTTAACTTTTCAACTTCGTTTTTTTTTTGGTTTTTTTGTTGTGTTTGTGTTTTTGCGTTTTTTGTTTATCTTGTTTTTGCTTTTTTTTTTTTAACATTCTTTTTCTTTTCTTTTCTGAATTATCACACTATGATTAGGACGTTTGTTGTTCGTCATTCCAGGTTTTTTGTCCAAATTCTGTGGGGCTGGGACGCAGAGAGTGTCCTGGCATAACGGTGGTTATCTTCATGTGCATGGCAGAAGAGCACGGAGCGATGGGTCACACACCCACTGCTGATTTATGTCGCGAGAGCGGACGCATCCACAGAAGCTACAAGGAGGAGGAGGAGGTGGAGAAGAAGAGAAGAAGAATAAGAAGAAGGAACCACGCCGACGAGAAGAAGACGAAGCCGACGATAGACTAATATATTAGGGACTGGGCATGCGTGATTCTCGAACTCCCTACTACCTCCTCAGCTACTCCTCCCCTCTCTCGCGCCGCTCTCGATAGCGCGCTCTTCTTATCTCTCTCCGTCTCCTCCTGTGTTTTCTTCTCCCGCTCTCCTTCCCTAGCCACTGAACCGTGCGCCTATCACCTTACACGACAGCAAGCATTGAACGCGTCCTTCATGTTTTTTTTTTTAAAAGAAGACATGAAAAACTCTGATCTGAGAGAGAGCGAGAGAGAGAGTAGAGAGAGAGGGAGGAGAGAGAGAGAAGAGAGAGACCAGACCAGACAACCTGCTAGCCTACAGGTGGGATGGCGGACGGATGCTGTGTAGCACCGAGACGGAGGGAGAACAAGGGAGGGGAGGGGACGAAAGCAGGGAGGGGCACAATTTTTGAGATAGCCACGTCATTCGTCAGAGCTCCAGAGAGAGAGCACGGGGTGAGAGGGTATTATGAGGGGAAAGTATAGAGATGGGAAGAGAGAGAGATAGAGAGAGAGAGAGAGAGAGAGAGGCAAGACAGACCGAACAGGAGAAGAGAGAGCGATACGAGCCAGACAGATTCGACAGACAACAGCTTGGATGAGATTTGACCTGTGTTGTTCTTCCACATAATGCATGACGATTGTTTTTTGTTGTTGTGACTCTGATTCCCTACAAACAGAACCGTGACTGTCGAAGGACAGACAGATCGGGACAAAACCACCAACAGACAGACGAAGGTCCGATCAATTTCCTTCTTTCACCAACAAACCGTGTGGTCGCGTTTGAAACTCGTCCCATCTCTCCATTGTCCGTCCTTCAATAGCTTCCCAAATCACTTCCCCAGCCGACAGGGTCTCTCCGCCCACCCTCCTGCTTATCCTCCCTTCAAAGTATCTGCGCATGTTGCTTGGTCGCCCTGTTCTCTATCCCCTAACATATAATCCGATTAAGACTCCCGAGAAATTGGCGGGTCAAAACTAGCCGGGCAAGCCAGCTGCTCCGCAAGAGACCGGGCGCTCGCCACGCGTATGTTTGACAAAAACTGAGGGACGAATATTTTTGTCAGGAAAGAGCAGAACAAAAATTTTTAAAAACGTGTTCGTTTCCCGCTCTGTTGAATCTTTCTGTGTTCAGCATCCCCCCCCTCCCCCCCCAATTAATATTCCTCCCCTGATGCCTCATTTCCGGCTCCCTCTGGACATTCTATCTAAAAGCCAAAAGCCTGCTGGTTTTTTTTCTTGCTGTTCTCAGCGCCGGCACAAACGTCCATTGAAAGAGGGTACTACCGTGTCATATTAGGCCGCTCGCTGCAAGCCTACTACCCTATAGACAAAGGCAGTGTGGCGGCTTCTTCTGACCTTGGCCGTCCGATTCGTGTTTTTCGTTTTTGGGTTCCTGGTTTTCCTGATCGTTTTATATATACTTCGGGCTTGGGATATTTTCTTTTTATTTTCTATGACTCATTTATACAGCCCTTGTTTCCTTGTCTTTCTTTTTTTTTTTATCTTTTTTTTTCTTCTTTTTTTTTTTTTACAAATTTACAGTTCAGTGGAGTGTAGCAGACGAAAGGCTGTTTTGGTTTTGATGCAGGTAAGTGCACGGTTCTTTGAGAGAAGAGAGAGAGTAGGAGAGAGAGAGAGAGGAGAGGAGAGAGAGAGAGAGACAAGAGTTGCCACCTCGCGTGGTATGTATGGCGTACGTGTTTGTCAAGCTTGTAACAGTGGTCTGTTGTTTCTGCTTCGGTGTGCATTTGGGCATTCACATGAACTTGCAACACGATGTTTCAATGTCCATTTTCAACGGTGTTAAAATCAAAGTGCATTTGACACGATCATGTTCTTGACATTGCTTTGGCCGTGTCCTTATAGAAGAGAATACATGATTTTAATAGCCCCGGGGAAGAAAGTGTATTGTTTGAGGGAAAATACTAGATTAGTGAATATTTTTTACACAATCGCCTCGAAGCATAATCTCAAACGTGACCCCCACTCCAATTTTATTGTTATTTTCTATTTATTAATTATTGGCTTGCGAATATTTTAGCGGTCCTACCTTCAACCGTTCATCAAACTGATTTAATCGTCTTAATTCTCTGGTAGCTCTGCGCACCGATTTAGTCAGATGGTGGAGATTCCTGCTGTGATGATGGGACCGACATCCACTGAAGTGTGGATTGATGGTTGATCTCCTGATGCCTCTGCCTGTCCCCTCTCCCTCGTAATTAGGCGTAGGATGGTGACTCTGTTGTGTGACTGGACTTTTTCCAAGTCAAATTGGGTGATGGCGATTTGATGTGAGTCCAGCTCCTACCAGTCAGCTGCAACAGTTTGGTAAATCTGTTTCTCTTGACGCTATATTTCCAGTCAGTTTGATGATGGTGATTCTGTTGTTGTGAATCTTGCTTCCAGTTTGTTTGACTAGGGTGATTGTTCTGTTGACTGTACTTATAGTTTTTTGATGCATTATCGCGGTTCTGTTGTGGACTTTACTTTCCAGTAGGTTAGTTGGATTTATAGTGATTCTCGTTTTATGACCTCTGCTTCCCGGTCAGTTGGGAGGATGGTGGGGGATTAATGCTGTGTCCTCCACAGTCTAGTCAGTTGGGTGCAGGTGGGATTCTGTGATGGCCTGTACTTCCCAGTTAGGACTTGGATGATGGTCATTTCGTTGTTACTCTACTTACAGTTAGGTTTCTGATGGCGAGTCCGTTATGACTCTTCCTCTTCCAGTCACTTGGATGATGGTGATTGCTGTTGAGACTTTGCTTCCCAGACATCTTTACGATGATAATTAATTTGTTGTGGGACTACTCTACATTCAGTTATTAGGTTAATGGGTGAATTCGTTGGGATTTAACTCTCTAGTTACTTGAACAATGGTGGTCCGTTTTGTTTTTTTGTGTTTGTGTGTGTGTGTGTGTGTGTGTGTGTGGGTGTTGGTGTTTGCTTCTAGTCAATTTGATGATAGTGATCTATTATGCCTCTGCTTCTATTGAGTTTGATGATGATTCTGTTGTGAACCCTGCTTCCCAGTTTGTTGGATACGGCAATTCTGCGGTGGGTCAAACTTCCAGTCCGTCGGTTGATGGTGCTTTCTGCTGCTGCACCCTCTCTACGTCCACTAAGTTGGATGATGGTGGATTTTCTTGTAACTCTACTTCTAGTTAGTTTTGTTGCTGTTTGATTTTCCTGTGGTTCTGGCGTCCAGTTGTTTGGGATGTTTAAGATTCTGTTGTGGCTCTACTTCCAGTTAGTTTGGATGTAGATTCTGAAGATTCCTGTTGTGGGTCTCTATTTCCAGTTTCGTTGGATGTTTGAGATTCTGTTGTTGTCTCTATTTCCAGATAGTTTTGGATGTTTGAAAGATTCGGTTTGTGGCTCTACTTTTCCAGTTAGTTGGATATTGAAGATTCTGTTTTTCTCCTACTTCCAGTAGTTGGATGTTTGAAGATTCTGTTGTGGCTCTATTTCCAGTTAGGCTGGATGTTGAAGATTCTGTTGCGACTCTTTAGCTTCCAGTTAGTTAGTGGATGTTGAAGATTCTGTTGCGACTCTACTACTACTTCCAGTCAGCTGGGATGTTGAAGATTCTGTTGTGCTCTATTTCCAGTTTAGTTGGATGTTGAAGATTCTGTTTTTATCTGTTGTTCTCTACTTCCAGTTAGCTGGATGTTGAAGATCCCTGTTGCCACTCTTAGCTTCCAGTTAGCTGGATGTTGAAGATTTCTGTTTGTGGCTATACTTCCCGTTGGCTGTGGATGTTGATATTTCCAAGATTTTTGAAGTTTGTGGCTCTATTTCCAGTTGAAGATTATGCTTTGGCCTCGATTTACGGATGTTGAGATTCTGTTCGTTCTGTATTTCCAGTTTATTGGATGTTGAGGATTCTGTTTTGTGTCTCTCTTTCCAGTAGTGGCTGTATGTGCAGCTCGTTGCGGCCTCTACTTCCAGTTAGATGGATGTTTGAAGGATCTTGTTGTGACTCTACTTCCAGGTAGGTGGAGTTGAAGATTCCCTGTTGTGGCCTCTATTCCCAGTTAGCTGGGAATGTTGAAGATTTCGTTTTGGGGCTATACCGCCAGTTGCTGGATGTCGAAAGATTCTGTTGTGACCTCATACGTCCAGTTCGTTTAAACGATGGATTCTGCTCTGACCTACCTTCCGGTTAGTTGGGATGATAGTAATCCTTTTTAGTGAACTCCTTGCAAATCCAGCTCCTTGGGAGATATGGTGACTCTGTGTGTGGACGTGGCCTCCACTTAATGGTTTGATGGCGGGTCTTCTTTGGTGGGCCTGCTTGTACTCAGTTGCATGATGGGGATTTTTTTTTTTGTTTTCTCCTTCCGGTGAGCCTGCTTGCGTTACTGCTTGATGAACTGTTATCTCCAGCGACTCTGCTTCCCAGTGTTTAGATGATTGGTGATCCTGCGGCCTCCCTGCTTTCTAGTTGGGTGATAAGCGCGTATGTTATCTACCTGGCTCTTGCTTCCAGCTTTACTGCATTGGTCGGTGATGATTCCCCAATAACACATACTTCTGCTTCTTTAAAGAAATAAAAAACAAACATGCAACGCACCACAAACAAAACTACACACTCACGCTCCACAGCACGCTCACGCACTAAGCACGCACGCACGCACACAGCACTACACACACACACACACTCCACGCACAGCACAACACAAAACACACACTGACACACAATGCACACAAACAACACACACACACACACAACACCACTCACGGCACACACCACACAACACACACACACACACACACACACACACACCACACCCACACACTTGTCAACACACACATCACACCACACACACACACCCACCACACACCACCACCCACAACAGCACACACAATCACGCAACGACCCACACACGCACAACAACACAACACCACACCACGCCTCACGACGCACGCACGCACGCAACGCACACACACACACGCCACAACCACACACAACACAGCCACACACACACACACGGCTTGCGTACGAGCGGCGCAAGCGGGTTCATACGAAACGGACGATGGACCAGAAAGAGCGAGAAGGCAGCAAAGAGTTTCAGAATTGTCCTTCTTCCACCCTACGCACGCCCCCACACCCCCACCCCCGACCCCCACCCCACCGTCCTTCGTCCTTCGCCCTCACCACCCCCCGCAACCCCCTACCCCCCCTCCCTCCCCCCCCCATTTTCCCCTTCGCCTTCCACTTCACCACCACCCTAACCCACAGCCCCGACCCTATCGATCTCACTCCCTCCACCCCCACACCCCCCGGCATCCCCGTCACTCTCTCCCCCCTCCGCCCCCCCCCCCCAACCCCCACGACGCACCACCCCCGAACACCCTCCACTCGTCTACCCGTCCCCGTCCCGGTCTATGCTCGCCCGTAGTCTCGAGCTTCAGTCCTTTTCGAATTGTGTGCTTTTTGTTTTTGTTTGTTTTGTTTTTACTTTCTTGCGGACAGCGTTGCCCCCACGGTTGCTTGTTGACAGGGATCACATGAATGTCAACTGAGCGCGCGCTCCCACGCGCAGTGCCTCTGACGGACTTTTTAGAGTAGTGGTTCTTGAGTTCTCTGTGTCTGGCCCACGTAGTTGCGGGGATCGGGTACCTTTCGACTTACTTTTGTATTTACTTATTTATTATTTATTTATTTTTTTTTTTTTTATTTTATTTATATATTTATATTGTTTGTTTTGTTCTTTACTTGTTTGTGTATCTTCATCTGTTTTCTTCACTTGTGTACTTATTATATCTATTGGATATCTTGTATTGTTCAATGGATGGTATGTCTCAGTACTTCGTGTCTTGAGTGTTTGTTTATGGCGGCTTGTCGTGAATTGCCTACTGAGCTCGCGGACCGACGATATTGGTTCCTATTGTTGTATGTAATTGCTTCTTGGAAGTGTTAATTTTAAAAAGTTGTTTTTGTATTTGGTAGACTCGCTGGGTGAGTGTTCCAGATATAGTGCGTTCAGAGTAAGCTGGGGCTTGTTTGTTAGTGCGATCCGTGCGTTGGATAGGGGAGAAGGAATTGTTTTTAATTTCGAGAGCCAGAAAACTGATTCAATCGTTCAGGGGGGTCTTGTAAAAATGGCATTGATACAACCATGTGCATTAATATCTGTCAAGGGCATGTGGAATGGTTCGAAGATTAATACATGGGGGCCTTGTTTCGATCCAAATGTTAGTGCCTTAACATAATCGCCCATTGCTGAAAGGGGGGGCAGGAAAGAGGAAGTATGTGTTTCAGATCGCTTTGTAGTTTTTTTATCTGTTTTAAGGCACAACTGGATGGAGTAGTTTGCTGCTTGCACGTCTATGGAGAGAATTCAGCCTTTTTTTTGTGTAGACATCACTGCTTACTCGTCCCACACTTGTTGAAGCGTAAATGATAATTTATGTTGGTGCATTGAAGAAAAGGTTAAGCACAGTACTGTTGGCGTAGATGTTTCAACTGAGGTATACACAGGAAAAGGTTTTTTGGAGAACTACCTAGCGTACATTATGGAGATGACTTTTGCCATTTCAATTCTTTATCTATCGTCGCACGTACCCCCTAAAACACGATGCTCATCTACCTGTTTTGATAAGAAGTGCCATTCAAACTGAAGTTTAGGCAAAGATAGCAGTCCAATTGTGCTTTATGTGGCCGGTAGCTGTAATCATAGGTTTGGTTTTGACCGGGTGTGTCCACCCTTGAGTTTGAATGACACCCAGTCTGAACCACGTCGTTTAGACTTTCCTTGGCGAGAAGTTTCTACTGTCTGTAATCACTACCATGTCGTTTTTTGGAGTGACGGATCAGTGAACAAATAACCTCTGTCCGTGACTTTCATCCATATATCGACAATGGGTAAATCATTGATGAAGATGCTATGAATGGAAGAAGAGGTCTAGTGTCTGAGGAGGCCATTGATAGGAACTCCCTGTCTGACAAAGTCCGGAAGCGGAGGTTTTTGCCCACTAAACCCACATACTGAAGTCCGGTATTGTGTTCAAGTCGATGGCAAAGAAAAGAGACTGGCCCGAGGAATGGTTTCAAGTTGTCGAAGGAATGGTTCAAAAAGTATACATGGATAGTTTTTCTTTACAAAAGAATGGATAATGATCAAACAAAATCAAAAACGCCGCTTTTTGAAGTCAAGAAAGACAACCCCGGCTCATTTGTGTGATTGGTTCATATTTGAAAGCCTGGAGTACAACACCTCCGTGACAATGTCGCTGTATGGCAGGAGTGTGACCTACAACGAATCCAGACTGGAGTTGGGTGAAATAGTTTGCGTTTTCCTACCATGAACTGAGACAAGTGTGTGTGGTGTGTGTGGTGGTGGGTGTGTGTGTGTGTGTGTGTGATGGTGTGTGGGGTTGTGTGTGTGGTTTTCAAGGGGGTTGGGGTAGAAATTGATAGTAAGGATATAGGTCGTAAAATTATTTGGATCCGACAAATCATTTGATTTTGGAAGGGGAATCACTTTTGGCAGTTTTGAACGCTGAAAGGAAGACATGAGTTTTCAATGGAGGAATTACATATAAATATGTAAGAGCCTCAAGAACAATGCAAGGTAGAGCGAGTTTTTGAGGAAGAAATGCTGGTATGTTTATTAGGACCCATGATTTTTTTTATTCTTTAAATTGCGCTATGTGCGTCCCTACTTCATGTGACAGCAAGAAGAGGAATCCCGAGATGAGTTTACTCGATCCAAGTTTTGTTTGCAAAATGATATTAGGGAGTCGGGCATGTACATCGTTTTTTGATTCGGTTTGGTGCTCTTGTAAATCTGTGAAGCTTGAGTGAGGATATCGATATAATGACAGAAAATGTGTATTTAATTCATCGGGAGTGATGTTTGCAGTTGAATTTTGTGAATGTGTAACGTTGTGTTGTGTACAATAGTGTTTTATTGCCCTCCAGATGGCCGCTTTGGTTTTGCATTTTTATCCCCCCCCCCCTAATCATTTGACTGAAGTACTCTCGTTTGGCTTTTTCAACATCGTTGAAACAAAGTTTCTCTGCTCTTTGTATTCAGTCAAACAAAGTTGCTGCCTTGAGTAACTCTGGTCACAGTGGAACCATTTTTTGCCAAGCACTTCCTGGTGTTAACCACGTGGTTCGGTTGCGGATGCCTAACTCCTTTTTTTATGTAACGGCGCGCATGTTTAGATTACGATGGTGAGGAATGTTTGGTGCCAGGACAGTGGATCATTGACGTCTGAGTAATAAAAAGTTAAGCCGAAATGGGGAATGTTTAAGTCATAGAGGTATGCTGTTTCATTAAACTTTTTGAAAGAGGTATATTGGATGGTCGTGTGACCCTTTGGGTGGTGGTTTTTGGGAGATCCTGAAGACCCACGTGCAGAAGACTGGACAGTGAGGATCACTAATACCTGGATGTACCACTGACACATCTAAATATTTGGCAGATGTGTATCGCCCTATTAAAAAAAAAGGCGATACCGAGTCCAAATTGTCCTGGTCTCTTTGAAAACAGTAAGAAGTATGAAATGTACTCTATTCTTTTCATTTCAAGGAGGACCTTGAATAATTGATGAGAGAGAGAGAGAGAGAGAGAGAGAGAGAGAGAGAGTATTAAAATTTTGCTAGGGACAGTACCCTAAACACGGAAAATTGTCTTGAGAGCGGAGTTATATACCCATCCTAGCACCTGTCCCAACTTTCGATTCTGTGAGGGCCATTGAAAACACAAGAGTAAGGGGCTAATGTGGTGAAGTGAAGGTAGAAAGTATACAAGAAAATCCTACGATTTTTTCAGCCATTTTAAGAGAAAATAACACCTTGAAGAAACGATGACGTCCAAACGCTCTCCAATCATACCTCAGATTGTAGATCAGAAATATGTTTCCATGGAAAATAGGTAAATATAAGTTGCATCGAAGCAAGTGGGATTTAAGTTGTTTTTATTTTGAACCATAAATCTACATCAATCGAAAAAGAAATCAATTGTTGGGAATAAATTTAAGATTTTGGTTTATTTGTTTCGCTAGTATCAGTTACTAATTGCGGCATCGGGATTAGTTGCTAAGATGATTCATTTTGTTTACATTTTCGTTCTAGTAATCGAAGGACAGCAAGATCATCAGCAAAGAGCAACCATTCAGTTTAGCGGCAACCAACTTTCTCCATAGTTGTTTGTTAGAATTATATTGTTATGCTGAGTTTATCGATAGTTGTTATACTATTATTTTTGCTTCGATGCTATGTTGTCAGGATGATGTTGTGTTGATCGTTTAGATCTATGACGACGAACATGTTATAAAGAGAGAGAGAAGCGAGAGAGAGAGTGAGTAGTTGTGTGTTGTGTGTGTGTGTGTGTTCATCGTACATTGCTGACGATGGTTCCTTGCTGAGCGAGAGTGTACCTTGCTGAAATGCAATTTTCTGCCATAAAAGAGAAGAGCAACATCAAACTTCGGGCTGGTCTGGTCTTAAGATTGTTTGCCTGGCGACCCACCTAAGCGCTGGCTGCTTGCTGTCTGTCTCTGATGCCTCTTACGATCCACAATACCCAGCAGATTTAGTCTGCATGTTTATTAATCTGTGCAAAGTGGCAGGCACAACGATGAGATTGAACATCCTGCGCATTTTTAGATTGAATTGAGAATCCTTTGGTTCGATTGCCTATGCCCTAAGACCACTTTGCCACGGAAATTGTTTTAGTTATTCTCGTTGGGTTTGCACTAACTGATGGAGTGCATTAAGTGACAGTGTACTTGTCCAAGCTGGTTGTTGTTTTAACATATCAATGTTACAGTCCCCTAACAGTCGTACATTTTACTTTTTGTGACAGATCCGATCCATCATTTGTACAAAGTTGTCATACCATTCATCTGTGGAAGATGGATGTCTGTATGAATGTCCGACTATTAATGGCGGTGATTTGGAGTTCTTTATTTCAATTCAGATACACATTCCACAGTATTAGTTTCAGGATCAGTTCTGCGTCGGGTAATGTTGGCAAGTGATTGATGAATGTATACGGCAAAGGCCAGTGTGTTGGGATTGATCACTGTCGCGTCGCTCTGTGTGTAGTCAGGAAAGCTGACAAGATTATCCGTGATGCGAGAGTCTAACCTTTGTTTCACTTACACCAAATACTTGTACTAGATGGGGTGACTGTATTTAAAAATAAGGAGATTTCATGGATCTTATTAAACAAATGATAGATATTGGACATGTAACGAGCCACAGGCCTGTACGCAATAAACCATCTCTCTCTCTCTCTCAACGCGCGCGCGCGCGCGCGTGTGTATGTTAGCGCGCGCGCGCACGTATGAGCGCCCCCCCCCCCCCTTTTCTCTCTCTCTCTCTCACCCACCAACCACTCATGTCCACTTCCTCTCTCTCTCCCTACTGAATGCGATTTTGATGGGCAAGCGTGCTCACATGAGCATGAGCGTCAGCCCACGCATGCGTTTCTCCCGCCATTGGCGTACGCTCCGTGGCACAGCGCGCCAGAAGCGAATGATTGACGAAACGGCCTCTGTAGTCGCACACCTGAAAGAAATATCGTCGTCGCTAGCTCAGCGGGCGATACGACAAGCCGCCCATTCCCACTCCAACTGGTGAAGACCGATGGCTCTTTCTACCAATCGCACTTAAAGTTTACAGAATTCGGCGACTCAGCGTATGTACAAGAGACAAAATTGATATGAAAATCAAAGACGAAGTTTTAAAACGATCTAGTTTCTAATCAGCTCTTTATATTAAAAAAAAAAAAAAAAGACCCACGTCATCTTCCATTAATACAGGATGACTTTAAAGGGACACAAGTCAGGCAACAGGAAGTTCAGTCATTAAACCTTAACCTCCCCCCCCACCCCCACCCCCATCCTCTCACCCCCCTGCGCACCTTCTAACCATTATAAACGTCCTCGTATTGGTAGGGAGAGCAAGATTTTTTTTTTTTTTTTTTTTTTTTTTTTTTTTTAAAATCTGTTAAACTCTCGCTGCTCTACTCTCAGAACCCGAGAAACGACAGGACAGGGTTTGATGTTTGACGTTCCCGTCTTTGAAGCAAATATTCGCAGCGTCTGTGAGAGAGGTTATTTTTGGAAAGGTGGGGGCGGAGGGGGAGAGTGGGGGGGAGGCTTGCAAGACATAATCGACAGCTTCGTCGTCTGGTTCGTTTCTGTCACAGCCTGGATGTACAGGAAAGTGGATACTTCGTGCGCTAGTTTTTGTCTTGTCTACAGCGACGGTAAGTTAGTTTTGTTTGCGGTTGTCGTTGTCGTTGTTGCTGCTGTTGTTGTCGTTGTGTTGTATTGTTGTGATTCCTCCTCCTCTCTTCTTCTTCTTCTTTCTTCTTTTCTTCCTCCTCCTCCTCCTCCCCTCCTTCTCCACCCCCCCCTCCTCCATCTCCCCTCCCCTCTTCTCCTTCTTAATTTTTCTCCTTCTCTTCCGCCTCCTCCGCCTCTTCCTCCTCCTCCTTTTCTGTTTTCAGTATTTACTCTCCACCCCCCCCCCCCCCCCCCTTTTCCTTCCTTTTGATAGTGTGGTTCAGCAATTCTATCACACATTTTTTTAGACAGTATGTAAGTGTTATGTGTGTGTGTGCATGTGGTGTTTTGGGGTGTATGCATGCGAACGGTTGGTGCTGATTTGGGCGTACGTAGGTATGTATAATGCAATTAGGCCTAGATAAAATAAATAATAATTACCCCCAAAAAAAAACACAACACAAAAACAAACAAAACACAAACAAAAAAAACACCACATAAATGAATCCAAAACTTTAAAAGAAACACTAAACAATCAACTAACACCAAATGAGGGAAAATAACATAGACGTTAAAGTAAATGTCCATTTGGGCTCTTAATCAGTCCTTGAACAACTTCAAAAATGTTTGATTCGTTAGAGATGACGTCTTCAAAGGCTGACATCGACGGTTCAGTGTCAACAACCAAGCAGTAAATAGGGTTTCATTCTGTCGCACAAAAAAGTAGATGGAACGGAGTGATTTGCTGGCCACAAATACAAGTCACATGTTTACAGAATTTGATTTTAAAGGCACCAAGCCTTAATCTAAAAATCAAACTTTTTAAAATCCACTCTTGGTAGAGATTCTTCATACCTGTTGTATTGTCTGATATCTTATTGAATAATATCCCCTTTTTCTTTTTTGTGCCTTTTAGATTATTTGAAATAGAGTTCCAGGATATGTCTTTTAAAAGACTATAACTCTCATGTAAGGATAAAGGAATGCATATCTTTGTTAATCAGTTTCAGTGATAGCAGCCTTTTTGGCTAATTGGTCTACCCTTTCATTCGCAGATAATCCACAGTGTGATGGAACCCAACAAAAATCGACATAGGAACCACGTAAATGCAAAAAAAATGAATTAAGTGGTAGACTTCTGACATGAGTTCTGCTCTCACACTTGCATTCGAAAATGTTAGAGCTTCTAGGAGTGATTTTGAATCGACACAAAGTATATTTGAAGTGCAGGAAATTGAAAATCAAGAAGAAAGTTTAATGCCATAATAATGGGCAACAAGTTCCGCAGTAAGTATAGAAATATGCTTACCAAGGTGGTAACCTTTCTCTAGTTTTAAGGATGGAATTATGAATGCTGAACCAGACAAATGATTGTCTGGTTCAGAATCCATCTGTATAGATTTTAAGGTGATTTATATAAGTTTCATTTACATGTGACTTAACATACGTTGGCAGCAAGGGACCATCATTTTTTCTTAAAACTTGTATGGTCTACGTCATAATTTGCTCTACTAAGTTCCCATTCCGGGATAGTGCTCAAAGACACCCGAGGAGCTACGTTTTGAGGTGCAGTGCCTGCTATTGTAAATAAGTCAGATGTGTATGAGGCTATCGATTTTAGAGAATCGATTTTTTTTTTTGTGCCCGCATGTCTAGGAAAATTTATTTCTGATCTTAATTCAGTTTCACTGGTATTAAGATTTTGTAGTGTATGACTTCTTAAAATATATTTTGCACGTGCAACTTTCATATTTTCTGCATAAGGCAATATTCCGATCTCCATATAAGTTCTTAAAGTTGATGTATGAACCGGGACACCAAGAGCTATCTTGTAAGCTTTACTATCGATACTCTGCAACTTTTTAATTAAGTATTTTAGGGCTGAAAAAAAAAGTCTTCTGGGCACAGGATAATTTTGATCGTACAAGAACATAGCTAAATGTTCTAATACTTTATTGTCTTTACCCATTATTGTTGACTTACCATTTTCAAGAAATTTAAAGTTTCTTTAGCTTTTGTTAGAATAGTTTTGTATGTGATAATTCCAGCTCAGTTTAGAAGTTAAATTTACTGCTAAAAATGTTTACAACTTTTTTATATTCAAGGCACAATCCGTCTATTTGAAATGAAGGCAGAGGATAAGGATCATAACCAGTATTGAACAGAACCATATGCGATTTTTCAGCTGAAAGAGCCAATCCATTTTCAGTCATGTACTTACTAATTTTATCTAGCTCATTTAGTTCATTAGTGTGTGAGTGTGTATGTGTGTGTGTATGTGCAAGTGTGTGTGTGTGTGTGTGTGTGTGTGTGTGTGTGTGTGTGTGTGTGTGTTGTTGTTGTTGTTTTCAATTTAACGTCTTTCCACATTAAGTGATATTACACGAGTGTGTGTGTGTGTGTGTGTGTGTGTGTGTGTGTGTGTGTGTGTGTGTGTGTGTGCCCACGCGCGTGTGTGTATATAACTCAACTATCCATTCAAGTTTTAACCATCTGTATTCTCGAAAGCTGTCTGCTCCTTTGTATAGTCTACAGAAGATAATCTGCCGGATTACTGTAATATTATAGAAACTCTCTCCCTCCTCTCTGTCTGTCTGTCTGTCTGACTGCTGCTCTGTCTCTCTGTCTGTCTGTCTGTCTGTCTGTCTGTCTGTCTCTCTCTCTCCCTCTCTCTCTCTCGTGTGTGTATGTGTGTGTGTGAGAGAGACAGGGGACGAACGGAGAGACACAGATCAATGAAGAGAGGGAAGGAAAGGCAAAGAAGGTAGAGGGAGAGAGAGAGAGAGAGAGAGAGAGAGAGAGAGAGAGAGAGAGAGAGAAGATTTTTTTTTTTTCCTTTTTCTTTTTTTTAGCATTGAAATCTGTTTACAGCTGTTTAATTATTTTCTTGCGCCAGTTATCTGTCGAAATAACAACGAGCGCCCCCACCCCCCACCCCCACCCCACCCAGCCTTCTCTCTCTCTCTCTCTCTCTCTCTCTCTCCTCTCTCTCTCTCTCTCTCTCTCTCTCTCTCTCTCTCTTACCCTCCAGCAAGTATTTACGCTATAGAATGCTTACGTGGAGACAATGGAAACAGGCGAACAGCGAATGCTGATTTAGAGCGCACCTATGTTGTCAACGAGAGCACGTCCGTGATGTGATCGAGTGAATGTATTATTTCTTTCTTTTTTCCCTTTTTTTTTCTTTCTTTCTTTTTTTTTTTTTTTATTTTATTTCATTTTAACCTCTAACCCTTAAATACACAACGTTTGTATCGTTGAGTGTATCGCTGCAATCCTTGCCTCAGTTCGGTGTGCTACTTATGTGTGTTCTTAAATAGAGACATTTTACAATGATTTCTGTTTCTAATGTTGTCTTTGTTTTTTTCTTTCTTTCTTTTTTCTTCTTTCTTTCTTTCTTTCTTTCTTTCTTTCTTTTTTTTTTTTTTTTTTTTTTTTTTTTTTTAAATAGCATTCTGATTAAAAATACCAGAATCTTCAACGAAGAGAAAGAGATGGAAAAAAAAAATCTTTTTTCTCTGAAAAAGTAAGTGGATTTGAAAACGGAAAGAAGGTGCGTGCTACTTACTATTCTGGCTCTCGTCGTGGTTCATTTCCCCTGCAATGTGTGTTCCAGACTTTCTCCTCCTCATCATCATCATGTGTGATCTGCAGCAGATAAGGACAAACGCCGAATACAGACAGAAGATCGTGGAAAACGGTGTGGCTGTTCTGGGTGTTTGTCCTCATCGTAAGTATATCCGCCAGCCTGAAACTTAGAAGAGGCAAAGAAGGGAAGAGTTCACAAAATGTTAAGCAGGCTTCCAGCACTTGGAGAAGAAAGGGGGGGTGGGGGGGGGGGGGGGGGGGGGGGGGGGGGGGGGGATGGTGGAAAGGGGGGAGGGGGCGTAGCAGGGGTGGGATGGGGTGGGGGTTGGGGATGGGGGGTTAAAGCCAAAGTAAGTTATCTCAAATCCCTGTGGGCGACGCAACCACATTGAAGTAAGTAAGTAAGTGAATGAGTAATATTGCCTCTAGCCCAGCCGACCGCAAAGGGCCACATCTGGGCTGTCGCCACGTTGAAGTCCACTCACAAGACATTCATTCGCACCACCCTTTGGAATACACGTTCTAGAAACACACCGGGAATCTTGTTAGAAATTTTTCTACTGTGCAATCTCAGACCAGGTGAAAAAAATGTTCATCTCTTGCAGAAATTCAAAGATCACACCGGGGGGGGGGGGACATTTCTGCTTAAGGTTTTTATGGAGTCTGCTGTAAAATGTTTATGTCTCACATCATGCAATTCCAAAACGCTCTAAAAGAATACGTTTTCACTGTAAGCGACCCAAAGTAAACGCGGTACAAATAAAACATAACGCCCCCCCCCCCCCCCCCCCCCCCCCCCGATACAGATAAATGCACAGTGCTCTCCCTTTACAACACACACAAAACGCACACACACCCACACACACACACACACACACACACACACACACTCACACACACACAGACACACGCACGCACGCACACGCACGCACAGACACACACACACAGAGTGCTCTCCCTTCTTTGCTAGAACCCCGAAGTTTGCCATTGTTGATTTTTTTTTTTTTTTTTTTTTTTTTTTTTTTTGCTGGTGCGACTATTGTTAAACCCATCCTTAAGGCAGCCACATTCTGTCTTCGGGGTTCATATCTGAAGTCGACACACGCTATGCACAGTGTTTATTTCCATGTCTTCCATCCCTCCCGTACACGATGGCCAATGCTTCTCCGAAAGGGCAATTAACGTGCTTGCACTTTTTAGTATTACTATCATCATCATCATCATCATCATCATCATCACCATCATCATTATTATTCTTATTATCACTGTTACTACTTCTGCTACTTCTACTACTACTACTACTACTACTACTACTACTATTCAATGCCTCACGCATGGGACCCGGCTTACAAATCTCATTCAAGGAATCTGCTCCGATATCAAGTCCGAAGAGAACATCGCTTTCTAAACCCAGCCATCTCGGGCCGGGGGGGTGGGGGGGGGGGTGGGGGTGGGTGGGTGGGGGGGGGGGGGGGGGTCGAACCTTTACGCCTTGGAACACAGAGTCTGACATCTTACCCATACTCCGTTACCAGCCCCCCCCCCTCCCCCCCCCCCCCTTCCTCCCCCGCTATTGACCAGTCAGACGAAGATTGAAGCACGGAAAGGAAGAGCATCTTTCTTGTCGATCGTCAGGTCAATACCCGTGGAAATCTACATAGTAACCCGTCTGTCTGTTCCTCTGATGTTTCCAGGGGCGTTTTTTGACATTTACTATAACTACAACAACTCCTACGAAACTATCGGACAGAATGAAGACACGAAGAGTTAGTGCGGGGGGGGGGGGGGGGGGGGGGGAAGGGGTCAGTAATCGAGAGCTGTATGAGTCGAGTGTAATCGGCAACACTGCGGGTTTTGTTGCTGTTGCTAACGTTCAATCTCGACGCGATTTATGTTTCGCAGCGCTGTGTAGGAGAGATTGCATATAGGAAAATGATCTAAATAATAATAATAATAATAATAGTAATAATAGTAATGTAAACCAAAACAACCAAAAAAACAAACAAAAATGTGTCCAAAGTGGGGGGGGGGGACCCAGATTGGGGTCACGCGATTAAAATCTGCACGCCTGTATCCCTCGTGATTTGTTCCACCCGCTCTGTGACCTTCACGTTCCTTAAATGAAGTGATTTTTATCACACGTGAGCCATGAAAGGCGTAATGTAGGCCTGCTTTCAGATGTAGTCATGCCCTTTTTTGTTGTTTGTGTTTTTTTTTGTCATTTGATTCATCTTCTTACCCTGCTTCTTCTTCGCTGTGGATGGCGTGACAGACTTCATCAAATACAT
>JADBJO010002142.1:290000-312500 GCA_016801955.1 Conus betulinus | reverse complement strand
TTTTACAGTGGCTTGGTATACAATATGCTGTGGAGGCATTTATTGTTTAGAGGGCACTGTTGTTTCTTGGTACAGTTGCAAGATTTCCTTTCTTCACCCTCGTTTGTCTCTGCACTGCTTTTCGTTTTGTTGGTTGAATCAATGATGTTTTTGAGATTCGGCATACATGAGTATGATAATTTGATGTTGTGCCTGTTAAATATCTTAAACAGTTTGTGCTCTTTTGGGGGAAGAAGATGTCAGAATTTTAAAGAATTCTTTCCCAACGTTTGTTTTTTACTCTTCCATCGTATGGGGGGTTGTACCATATGATTTTCCTTTTCCTGTTCTTCTTGTGTCTGCTCATATCATTTCCTGGGTCATAGTGTAATTTGTAGTTGTAGCCACTTTGGTGTAACGCTTCTTGGTATTCAGCTGCAGTGTTGTTAAATACTGTTTCATTACATGACAGATTAGATAATCTCTTGTTTTGCCTCTAGGTATCGTTTTGAGTATGGAAGGTGGGTGATTACTTTTGATATTTACATAGACAGGTGTGTCATTTGGTTTTTTTTTGTATGGTTTAAATGTATGTTGGTTGAGGTCTAAACGTGATGTCTAAATAATTCACTATCTTTTTGTTAGCTTCTGTGGTGATTTTTAAATTTTGGTCGTGGAAGATTTTGCACAATTCTTTTTTCTTATTTTCAATGTTTCTAGGGCTATCACTCAGTGCAGCGAGGCCATCATCTCTGTACAGTCCAATTTGTTTTCCAAGTTTATTTTGAATGTTAGATAGCATGAATAGTCCGACAAGTTCGCAGGTTTCGGCACCATCATACGATCCCATAGTGATCAAAAAGTTGAACTTTCCCTGGTGTTCTTGGTCCAAGTCTCGTTTTTGCTGTGGAGTAAAGTTTTCTTTGTATGGAAAATGATTTCCATTTCTAACCCTGATATTTCAGTGTATTTGTTGGCAAATTTTATAGCTTTGGCGAGCAGCTCTTCATCTATAGATGGATAAAAATCTACTACATCAAATGTTATAAAGACTGTGTTTTCTTGCTTGTTGAGGTTTTTAAACCATTGTATAACTTCATATGTATTTTTCCAGAGGTTGAATTCGGTGTTCTCTCTTATGTTTTTTATGGTTTTCTCTAAAATGCTTTTACTGATTTTTCCTAATTCGGATTTGGATGGGTTTATCAATCTACAAGTTGGGTTGTTCAAAAAATTAGGTTTATGGTCTTTGAGTGTTATAAAAGCTTCTCTTTCTGCTGTTGTCTCTACTCTATCACTTAGGTCCATTTGCTGTACAAGCTCCTTTTCTTTTTTCCTAATGTGGTCATATGTAACTTTGTCAGTTTTTTTGTAATTTTTTTTTGTTTTTTTCAAGGAGTTGTGAGAGTACTCTTTAGATTCCATTTTGTAAAAATTACTGGTTTTGTCTGCTTTCACAAATATTTTTCTGTCGTTTTGGATTAGTTTGATTTTCGTTTTTTAACGATGTTTGAAATTCGTTGTTTGATTTTTGAATTCTATGTTAGCTATCATTCTCTTTTCATTTTGTCTTTCAAATGTTCTCATTTCCTCGATGGCTGGTGGTGCTCGCCATGTTTTGAAGTCATAGGTGTTTTTCTTCTTTCTTGGGCATTGGGGTTTAGGAAGAAGAATGCTTTCCATCTCATGTTTTTGATAAACTTTTCTGTCTGTTCTATCATTTTTTTTTTTCATGTAGCATTGTGGTTTGGCGAAAGGTATATTTTTAGTGGACTGTTTGAAGTTGATTTTATCCATTTTAAAATCTGTTGGTTTAGAGCGCTCAACGTGAGGAGCAGTCAAAATAATTGTGTTGCTAACCAACAATAACTTTAAAAAAGTGCTCAACCGGGTTGGGAGCGGCATCTGTTAAAACTTTGATTAAAATGTAAAAGCTAAAACCTACAGCGCTGTTTCTTGCTGGTGCAGTCGTCAGGGTATGGGGGGGTCGGTGTTGTCGGTGTTTTTTTTTTATACGTGTTCGCTGTCTGCCATCACGTGCGGTCAGTGTTTTTTTTCGTTTTTGATTTCTGCTCCCTGATAGGAACTTCCATTTGTGTCTGCAATTGTAAACCATTTCTATCCTAGTGTTTAGGGTTGCTAATTTTGGTTTGCATAGGATCATATATTTTTCTGTTAGGCATAAATTACATCTTTTTGAAATGTTATTGTATGATGCAGCTCTTTTTAAGATTTTCCAGGATATGTTGTAATCTATTTTTTTATCTTTGAGTTTCCAAATATATTTACTCAATTCTGTTGATTTTTGTATCTTCTTTTTGTTAAATGACTGTTTATGATTTGCATATCTAGTTTTAAACTGGTTTTCAGTGATACCTATATATGTTTCTTCAGTGTTCTCTGATTTTACAGTGGCTTGGTATACAATATTGCTGTGGAGGCATTTATTGTTTAGAGGGCACTGTTGTTTCTTGGTACAGTTGCAAGATTTCCTTTCTTCACCCTCGTTTGTCTCTGCACTGCTTTTCGTTTTGTTGGTTGAATCAATGATGTTTTTGAGATTCGGCATACATGAGTATGATAATTTGATGTTGTGCCTGCCTTAAAAATCTCTTAACAGCTTGTGCTCTTTTGGGAAAAGAAGATGTCAGAATTTTAAAAAGAATTCTTTCCCAACGTTTGTTTTAACTCTTCCATCGTATGGGGGGTTGTAAAGCATTTTAGAGAAAACCATAAAAAACATAAGAGAGAACACCGAATTCAACCTCTGGAAAAATACATATGAAGTTATACAATGTTTTAAAAACCTCAACAAGCAAGAAAACACAGTCTTTAAACATTGATGTAGTAGATTTTTATCCATCTATAGATGAAGAGCTGCTCGCCAAAGCTATAAAAATTGCCAACAAATACACTGAAATATCAGGGTTAGAAATGGAAATCATTTTCCATACAAAGAAAACTTTACTCCACAGCAAAAACGAGACTTGGACCAAGACCAAGAACACCAGGAAAAGTTCAACTTTTGATGTCACTATGGGATCGTATGATGGTGCCGAAACCTGCGAACTTGTCGGACTATTCATGCTATCTAACATTCAAAATAAACTTGGAAAACAAATTGGACTGTACAGAGATGATGGCCTCGCTGCACTGAGTGATAGCCCTAAAACATTGAAAATAAGAAAAAAAGAATTGTGCAAAATCTTCCACGACCAAAATTTAAAAATCACCACAGAAGCTAACAAAAGAAAGATAGTGAATTATTTAGACATCACGTTAGACCTCAACCAACATACATTTAAACCATACAAAAACCAAATGACACACCTGTCTATGTAAATATCAAAAGTAATCACCCACCTTCCATACTCAAAACGATACCTAGAGGCATAAACAAGAGATTATCTAATCTGTCATGTAATGAAACAGTATTTAACAACACTGCAGCTGAATACCAAGAAGCGTTACACCAAAGTGGCTACAACTACAAATTACACTATGACCCAGGAAATGATATGAGCAGACACAAGAAGAACAGGAAAAGGAAAATCATATGGTACAACCCCCCCATACGATGGAAGATTAAAACAAACGTTGGGAAAGAATTCTTTAAAATTCTGACATCTTCTTTCCCAAAAGAGCACAAGCTGTTTAAGATATTTAACAGGCACAACATCAAATTATCATACTCATGTATGCCGAATCTCAAAAACATCATTGATTCAACCAACAAAACGAAAAAGCAGTGCAGAGACAAAAACGAGGGTGAAGAAAGGAAATCTTGCAACTGTACCAAGAAACAACAGTGCCCTCTAAACAATAAATGCCTCCACAGCAATATTGTATACCAAGCCACTGTAAAATCAGAGAACACTGAAGAAACATATAGGTATCACTGAAAACCAGTTTAAAACTAGATATGCAAATCATAAACAGTCATTTAACAAAGAAAGATACAAAAATCAAACAGAATTGAGTAAATATATTTGAAACTCAAAGATAAAAAAAAATAGACTACAACATATCCTGGAAATCTTAAAAAGAGCTGCATCATACAATAACATTCAAAAAGATGTAATTTATGCCTAACAGAAAAATATATGATCCTATGCAAACCAAAATTAGCAACCCTAAACACTAGGATAGAAATGGTTAACAATTGCAGACACAAATGGAAGTTCCTATCAGGGAGCAGAAATCAAAAACACATGAAAAACACTGACTGTTTGCGTAATATTTTTAGTTTTCAACAACATTTTTCCTCTCCATACTTTCGTTTTGTTTAATTCTACTACCTTTCGCTGGCTGCTTTGGGGGTGCTGTTGGATTCTTTTTCGAACCCTTGGCGGTCGGAACACCACAGAATTATGGACTGTGGTGTGTCTCTATCTGACGTCAAGAGTACAGATATCATCAGCTCTATCTTCCTGATGAGTCCGTTCCAGTGGACGTAAAGTTTTCGGAGCAGGCGATCTCGGAGCAGGCGATACATTTAGATCTGCCTTCGAGTGGGATTGCAATAGTTTCCTCATCATGACGAAAGGCCTCGGAGCAGGCGATACATTTAGATTTGCTTTCGAGTGGGATTGCAATAGTTTCCTCATGCAGCTAGTGAAGGGTTTTCATATTTATGCTATACATTTTCCCGTTTACTTGAATTTTTTTTTTTCCTCTTAATTTCAAATCTTTGCCAAGTCATTACTATAATGATGGAAGAATTGTTGGCCTGCACTTGTTTCCCCCCCCCCACTACTTAATTGTTCGGCATATTATATATATGAGTGTGTGTACACACATAAATGTTATCTTAATTTATTGTCGTCTACTAATTTCCTGCCACGGTGGACCAGTTTCCCATCTTTCTCCTGGATGCTCTTATATTTATTTGTTTATTTACTACTATTTTTTTTTTGTCTCTGATAGCAGTCTGTGACAAGTCTTGTTGTTGTTGCTAGGAAACAGGTGGCAAAAATTGTACACATTGTGCGGGGTTGACCCTGGCTATCCATTCGGCAGTTTCTTTTAGCCTGTGTGGTTCGTTTACGCCGCTTGAATGGCAACCGCAATGAACTCTTTTTCTTCACAGGTTACCACCCTCTTACCTGAACCCCCCGGGAGCGATAACATCCAAGGGGAACAACTTAGTGAAGCCTGATTTCCTGTGCTGTAAAGATGTCCTTCATTTCAATCAATCAATTAATTGTCATTACCGCTAACCTTATTGTTTGGGATTTTTTTTTTTTTTTTGATCGATGGTCTGACTTGTTTTTGTCATATGACGCATTTCCTGCTGTGGGTTTGACCGCCCGGAGTTAGGCTGTTATGATTGATTGACACGTCAACTCAACTTTTTTTTTTTTTTTTTTACCCACACCTGTCGCATGTTTCAAATAATCGAGACTGTTGCCTGGGGTCAAATCGATCATCATCATCACCGTCAACATTATCATCATCATCTTCATCATCATCAGCAGCAGCAGCATCGGCAGCAGCATCGGCGTCGTCGTTGTCGTCGTCGTCATCATCATTATTGTAGTCATCATCATTATCATCATCATCACCATTGTAATCGTCGTCGTCGTCATCATCATCGTCGTCGTCGTCGTCGTCATCATCATCATCATCGTCAATGTCATTAAAAAGTCGCATGTCATGCCACATGTTGGTTGCACGTGGAGTGCCAGACGTGTCGCCGTGGAACGCTGTGTGCAGGCGCCATGTCCCTGTGCAACGTGCTGTGGGCCCAGAACAAGGCCCTCCCCTTCCAGTTCATCGTGGTCGGGGCGGGCATCAGCACGTTCGTCTCCCCTTTCATAGCCCAGCCTTTCATCACCGACGTCCCCACGCCTTCTCTACCTTCCCCCTCCTCGCTCTCCTGCACGGGTCGCCATGACAGCCACAACAAGGATCTCGGTCACGCGCTGACGGCTCTCCGCGCGGCCAACGTTTCAGAGACGGTGAGCTCGCACATCAACGCGGACATCAAGTGGCCTTTCATCATCGTGGGCTCCGTCACGCTGCCAGCCGCCGTGGCCTTCTTCTACTTCTACCTCACCAAACCCAAATGGCAGGAGAACGTCCCGGAAGAGGAGGTCACCATCAGCGCACAGCCCGACGACTCCGCCAGGGAAGAACTCTCCGCGTCACGTGGCTCGGCCTTGGCTGTGGAGGACGTGCAGAAGCCCCTGCTCTCCCCGACAGCCTCCCCCCAGCACCTTCTCTCGGCACTCCCACCCCGCGCTGCTCTTCCGAGTCCTGGTCATCCTGCTCAACCTGCCCGTCTTCGGCCTCTTGCTGACCTTCGCCGACCTGCTGACCTCGGTGGGCATGGCGCCTCCGTTGTGCATGACGGCGGTGGAGGCCAGCTACTTCAACACGGTGTGCTGTGGGCGCGGCCATGGTGGGGCGGGCCATCAGCGCCGGGATCCTGTTCTGCGTGTCGATGGAGCTGCAGCTGCTCCTGGGCTCCGTGGCCCTGGTGGTGGTAGGGGTGGCGCTGGTGACCTTCCCTTCCTCCGGCGTGGTGCTGTGGTTCGGGACGGCCGGGGTGGCGCTCTTCCTCACGCCCTCCATGCCGGGTTTCATCGCCTGGAGCGGCGACTTCCTGCCCATCACGCCCTTCTTCATGAACCTGTGCCTGTGCTCGGCCGGGCTAGGGGAGATGGTGCTGCCGTTCGTGGGAGGGCAGCTGATGGCGGCGTTCGGGTCCTGGACCATGATGGTCTTCGCGCTGGTCACCATGGTGACCATGCTGGGGCTCTTCCTGCTCGCCAGCTCCGTGGCCAGGAGGATCGAGGTGTGATGATCTCCCTTCCTGATTGTCGCCCGTTCTGCTTCGTCCCTCTTTCCTTCGGAAGCCCCTGTTTTGCCTTGTTGCTCACTGCCCTGGGCCTCCTCCATCCAGGACCCCTCCTCTTCCTGCAGACAGACGGACAGACAGACAAACACACACATACACACACACATACACACACATCATTCTCTCTCTCTCTCTCTCTCTCTCTCACATACACACGCGCGCGCGCATTCGCACACACACACACACACACACACACACACACACACACACACCATTTTTGTTGTCTATCTCTCTCTGTGCACTCACACACGCGTGCACACACACACACACACACACACACACACACACACACACACACACACACACACACACATACAGCGCTCTTGTTCTGTCTGTCTGTTTGTCTGTCTCACACACACACCAGCCACGGAAAATCCGTCGTCGCCTGTGAGATTTAGGTTAACCCTATGTTTTTCAGTCAGGCGCTATTCTGACCAACAAAAATTTACGTCAGGCCCTCAGTTTAAAAAAACAAATAAAGAGAAAAAGAAGAAAAAGAAACTATTATTTTGGCTGTAGAAAACCACAATCGATCATTTCCCTCTCACCATTGGCAAGTTTTAGAAAGAGAAGGGGTTAGTTACCGCCAAGGACACAGACAAACAAAGCACAGGACAAAACACAATGCATTTCGACCTCTTGGGTCTTCTTCAGACAAACACGAATAACATCTAGCACAGTGACAACGAAGAACGAGAAGCCGTGTATCTTCTCATATCAATGAAAATGAGAAGTGGCTTACAACGTTCACAAATGCTCATCGAGAATCAAAGACGCGGAGGCGAAATACAAGACAACAGTGGTTTATCAGTCAGTATGAGTCAAAGTTCGTTTCAAAACGGAGTGACTGAGGGCGGAAAACGAAGCAGAATTTTAAAAAGAGAACGGATTAGTTACCGCCAAGGAGTCTGACAAACTTTGACGAGGTGTCGTGCCGAGTCACGAGACAAAGAGGCGACCGCCGATTGGCTGTTACGCTCGCTAGGATTTAAAAAAAAAAAATGGAAGAAAATGTTAAGGCTAGAAAGTATCCGCTTCGCAGCGCGGCCAGTTTTAAAATATCGTGTGCTAGGATACGCGTGGATAGGATAGGATAGGATAGGACGGTCGTTTTTTATGCAACGTGCACGGACGGCTTTACACACGTATGGGTCTGAATGTTTCCACCCAAGTCATATAGTGATGTATGCCCTGCATGGAAAGTTTAAAAAAAAAAGAAAAAAAAGAAAAAAAAAAGGACTGAGAACCCTCAAAGCTCACTTCAATTACTTGGAGCAGATTTAGGATTGGAACATAAATATATTGGCTTTAAACTTGTGGTTTTTAGGCGCTACTATCCTCTCTCCCCCTCTTCTCCCTCCCTTCTACCACCCCTCACCCTCCACAAATCAAACACAAGAATGTCAACCTTGTTTGTGAACATTTCTGACGTTGGCTGTTAGCCGCCAAAACGCTTCATTTACATAGGCTACACCTGCAACTGGCTTTACAGGTTCACTGTCAGTTTGTAACTATTGCACAGTTGACCACACAGGGCTACTTCAGGGCTCACCCCTAAGGATGCTCCGTCAGAGAGAGAGAGAGAGAGAGAGAGAGAGAGTTGACACTTCGATATTTTATTGTCATTACCAAAGAGGTCTTTTGACAGGGGGGGGGGGGGGGGGGGGGGGGGGGGGGGCGTAACTGAACAATAACATTTCTCTCTTCCTTTCCTGCAAAACAAATAGTACTATTCATTCCTAGTGTGTATCAGATCAAAGGTTAACGAAAACAAATAAATTTGTAACATTTCCTTATGTCCTCACGCACAGGAGTAATGCAGTAAGGTTAAAACACATACACACACTAAAAAAAAAATAAAAAAAAAAATTCTCGAGACTGACTCGACCATCCACTCAATCAAATGAGACATTGTATCTTACTGATCTCTTTCCACATGCGATGAATGATGATATTCATTCAGGTATCTCTTATAAACGCATTATCTTAAATTTGGCTATCCTTCATCTGTCTAATTTCATCTTCATCACACACACACACACAGAGAGAGAGAGAGAGAGAGAGAGAGAGAGAGAGAGAGAGAGAGAGAGAGAGAGAGAGAGAACTGTTTGTTGTACAATGAAGACGCGCGTGCGTTTTTAGAGTTGTGGGTTCGTGCTGGTATATTGAATTCAAGCCTGTTTATGTTTATTGTTTAGAATGGTGAATTCATGCAGGACGTACATGTAACTGACCTGTGTGTTCAGCTTGGGCGAATTCATGTTGGTGCAGGTGACTGAAATTTATTTATTTTTTTCTTTTCTTTCTTTTTTTTCTTTGCACATTGTGCGCGCTTCTTCTTCTTCTTTTTTGTTTGTTTGTTAATGAATCATATATTATTTCAAAACAAAGTCAAAAATTACGAATAAGGACTACAGAATGCATGTATTAGGTATAAGACAATAATAGCAACAACAAAACATAATCATAGTGATCATGATGATGATCATAATCATCCCCATCGTTGTTATCAACATCATCACCATGTTACTTTCTGTGATTACCAATACTACTATGACCATTATCACTAACACTGCGACCACCACTTCCACTTATTATGATTATAAAATCATAACAGATTCAGTCTGTTAATGAGTGTTATATGCGTCTCTTTGTCAAATCATAGGCATACACAAGCATAGTAATAACCACAAAGGACAAACACACACACACGCGCGCGCGCGCGCGCGCGCACGCACACACACACACACACACACACACACACACACACTTATCAAATGAATGAAAAACAAATAACAGAAGCAAACAAATAAATCAGTCAAATCGTGAAAATAAAGCAACTGGCTGTCGCCATATCATTTATAAGCCTGAAAAAAAAAGTATTAAATTCAGTAAAGAACATGGGAGTCACTGTGTAACAAATACATTTATTCAGTGGTGAGTTCTCTCTGGTACAATCACTTGAAAGAAATGGCTTTTTTTTTTTTTTTTTTTTTTCTTTTTTTTGTTAAAGAGTAATGGGTTCGTTTTGGTACTTTTAACTACACTGTGATTTTAACATGGCGAGTTCTTTCTGATACTTACATTTGAAATATTTTAGAGTGGTGAGCTCTTTTGGTACATGTAGGCCTGATTGAAATGTTTTAGAATGGTGATTTCCTTTTGGTGCATTTAACTGAAATATTTTAGGAAGGTGAGTTCGTTTTGGTGCATTTAACTGAAATGTTTTAGAAAGGTGAGTTCGTTTTGGTGCATTTAACTGAAATATTTTAGAAAGGTGAGTTCGTTTTGGTGCATTGAGCTGAAATGTTTTTAGAAAGGTGAGTTCGTTTTGGTACATGTAATAGAAATGTTTGCAATGATGAGTTCTTTTTTAGTACAGGTAATCGAATTTTTTTTAGAATGGTGAGTTTGTTTGTTTGTTTCTTGTTGTTTGATGCAAGTCACTGAAACAGGTTTTTAGAGTATTGAGTTCGTGTTAGTGCATGTAACTGAAACAAATTTTAGACTAATGAGCTCGTTTTGTTCACGTAACTGAAACGGGTTTTTAGATATTATGAGATCATGATGGTACATGTCTCTGACAGCGATTTTTAGAGTAATGAGCTCGTGTTACTGACTACATGTGATTGATTGAAACAAGTTTGTCTGTTTGTTCTTAATAAACCAGAGTGATGACTTTGTGTAGGTACATGAAATGAAATGTTTTTTTTATTTACATTTAAAGTGGTGAGTTTGTGCTGGTACATGTGACAAGAAAATGTCTTTAAAGTTCAGAGTTCGTTCTTGTACACGTATTTGAGGTGTGGTTTAAGAGTTGTGAGTTTATTCTGGTACAGGTGATTGGACAATATAATTAGTAAATGGTTTCAGGGTCGAGAATTTGTGCTGGTACAAAGAACGGAAGTGTATTTATTAATTAAAACAGCCATCTTGTGGTTGGTACATGGTAATGGAAGTGGTGTTTTTAGAGTGGTGAATTAGAGCTGGTAATTAAAGTGTTGTTGCTTTTCTTTTTTTTTTTTTTTTTTTTTTTTTTTTTTTTTGGCAATTTCATGCTGGCTCGTGCAATTAAAGCGTGTCTTTAAAATGATCGACTCGTGGTGGTATGCGTCTTTGAAATGCGTTGATCGAAAGGTGAGTTTAATACCTGTTGTGAATGGTAATGCCAGATTGACAAAAACAAACAAACCAACAAACAAAAACAACAACAATCAAAAAAAAAAAAAAAAAAAAAACAAACAACAAAAAAAAAAAAAAATCCCAAATTTGTAAGTGTACTTGGATCTCCTCTGCCTTGGCAACCTACCTCCCCCTTTTTCAGCCTCCATCTCCCCCTCCCCCCCACTCCCCCCCCTATCCTCTACACGTTTATTTGCACACGGTTCGTACAGGCATGTTAAACACACACACACACACACACACACACACACACACACACACCTGTGATCCGTGTCAGCGTGTGATGGCTTCTTTAAACGTGGATGTATTCAACATGCACTACGACATACATGGACAGAGACAGACAGACAGACAGGCGGACGCCGCAGCAAGCCAGTCTCGTGTCATCGCACGCTCCCACTGTATGGTTCTTGCACGTGACTCACAGCGGGCGCAAGACATGCAAACAAGCAAGCAATCCAGAAACAAACAAACAAACAAAAAAAAAAAAAACTAAAAAAAAAAAAATCGCCAGCAACAACAGTAATGGAGGGTAAAGGGGTGGGGATGGAAGACGAAGAAGGTTCTCTCATCTCCCCACCCCCCGTCTCGGTGCCATTACTAGCACATTGATCAGTCTGGCTGCCCCCGTACACAGTACACATCCATCATCGTCCTCTCCGCCCCGGCAGTCCACAGGCAGCGATCAGTAGGAGGTCGTCGCCGTGCGGTCGCCCACCAGAGGAGACGCTGCGCCGCTGCCGAGTCAGTTCAGTAGTGCTCTGTAGAGCCCACCACACGAGTAGGACGTGAGAACTTGCCTCGCCCCCCACCCCCTCCTTCTAACTCCTACCCACTCCCTTCACCGACCCCTACCCCCCCCCCCCCCCCCAGCTCTCCTTTTCCTCCTGCTGATGACAAAAAAATCTGCTCGGTTACAGAACCAGTGTGATCAAGCGTTCCCTTCCGTATGACGTTATCGTGTCCATCCAGCGACAATGGCCACACGCCGTAATTAGAATTTTGCACCAAATTACTATATAATGAATTTGAGCTAACATTTCATCTCCGTCTCATAGTTGATTAAAAGGACATCCACCCACCAATCATAATTTTCATCTATTTCGGGGGCTTTCAACCGATGACATCATTCCCAATCTTCAAATACATGACCTTCCGCTTAACCCACGTCACCTTTCAGGCCTTTGCACTCACCTGCAACCCTATCTTTGCACCAGCTAGTATCCCCCAAATAGTCCCATTCCTTTCATTTTAATCAGTCTACATTGAACGACCTGGCTTGTCTCTTGATGGCCGTGTGAAAGAAAACGTGGGAGAATTCAGGCATAATCAAATTCTAAAAACAATCTAATTGTACCAGTTTGGTTATACTCAGCTCCTTAAACACAGCCCTTGGCGCATTAATTTTTGGTAAGCAGCCAGTCCTTATGAACTTTCTGATACCGGCTGCTTTGATACAAATTTGCAGCCGACATGGACATGAAGAAGAAATCGAAACTAAGGTAACCATGAGACGAAGGCAACAGAATGTGAGACTTTTAACATGATTGATGGAAGTCGTCGTCTTTCCTTTCTTCAAAACCATTAATTTCAACAACGGATTTCTTTTCAGGATCAAGCAGACATAGGCGAAAAAAATGAAGGATTCTCATTATGACACCATGATTTTTTTTTTCTTTTTGTGTACTAGTTGTAGGTTTCCCAAAGGCAAGATGGGGAGCCGCCCTACAGAGCCCGTTAGTCTAGAGTTCACCAGTGTCATCCGGTCTTCCCCGCACGTCCTCCTAACTATTCCTGGAAGTCAATGGTCTAAGCATGTGTCAGTAGGGAGAGCTTGACACCAGAAGGTCTTCAGAGAAGAAACTTCCTTCAGACAAGTGTTTCAGCCCTGAACTCCTTGCACTCCAGGGGGCGTCACGACTCCCAGATGCCCTTCTATTGCCGACTTTTTTATTTCCTGGTGCTGCCGGGATTCGAATCTAGCGTTACCAGCAGTAGTCATTCAGTTTCCCCTTGTTGTTGCTGAATACTTTTTGTTCTGACTGGCGGCAGCCTCTTGTTGTGGTTTTGTGTTTTTTTAGTTGGTCTAGAGAAAGCAGAGGAAACCTTTCCTTCAATCCTTAAAGCATTGTGCATGTGCATGTGTGTGTGTGTGTGTGTGTGTGTGTGTGTGTGTGTGTGCGCATGTGCGTATGTGTGTGAATGCGTGTGTGTGCATGCTCTGAGATAATTGTGGAACAAAATTTTAATGCTTCTTACTCAAGTACGTGTGTGTGTGTGTGTAAGCCTAAGCAAGCAACAAAGAAAATTTCAAGTAATTAAAAACACAGACTATTTCCAAGCCATGATGTAGCACAAAATTCAGAACCAATTCTGTAACACTGATAATTCAAAGTAATAATTTTAACGTAACAACAATTCAAAACAAGTATGCAACACAGATAATTCCAAGCAGTTATGTAAAACAAGATGTAGACAATTCCTAGAATTCTGAGAAACAGATAATCCCAGACACTTACGAAACACTGAGAGTTCCAAGTCATTATGAAACATAGACAATAGGCAGCTCTGCAACGCTGACAATAGATATTCCAAGAAGTTATGGAATGCAGCGTAGAGTATAGAAAGATCCACACACAAATAAAGTGCACCTCACTAACCCAATTCTTTTCAACACTGAACAAAAGCACAGAAACTCCATTCGCTTTAATGCTCATAGTTTATTCATCACACACTGTAGAAATACAAATATATTCATTTTCACCATACTGTAGAACACAAATATTCATTTCACCATAGAAATTTCACTTCAAGGCAAATATTCAACTCATCAAAACTGTATAACATTATCATTTCATCATGGAACAAATCCAAATTTATATTTCTCGGGAAACTCTTCATTGGGAATTCATAGTATCTTAATAACAATGATGAGCTTTTACACAAAAAGCAAAGAGAAAAAAAAAGGGGGCGGTTATGTCCATGAGAAGGGGGTGGGGGTTGGGGGGGAGGGAAGGTAAGGGTGGGAGCTGTCAGCATAGACCCCTCCTCCCCTCTCCCTCCCCCTTCCCATCTACTCCCTCCCCCAAAATATTTCTAACTGGGAAAAAAAAATCTGCATGGATGTTGGAACAAACAAGTGATGGGAATAGAACCCTCAACGCCCCCCCCCCCCCCCCCCCCCCCCAATTCTAGTGGGGAAAAGCTTCCTCCCCACCCCACCCCCCCCCCTCTGAAAATACTAGTGGGGGACCCCCCCCCCCCCACACACACACACACACACACACACACACACACACACTCTGAAAATGCTAGTGGGGAAAAAACAAACTAAGTCTAAAATGATGAATCTTCCAACTTCTGCCTCCAGCGTCCGATCATAATCTTGAAGTCAGAAAGAGTCACTAAACAACACACAAACAAATGAACAAACAAAAAATGAAACCAAAAAAAAAAGCAAAAAACAAACACACAAAAAAACACAAAACAAACAAACCACCCACCAAGAAGGAGAACAGAGAGGGTGGAAATGTAGGGAGGTGGAAGAAGAGGTGAGGGGGTGGGGGTGGGGAAGTAGGGGGTGAGGGGAATGGTGTAACACACACCCAGACTGAGTGAGTTAGAGGCCTGGGGACAGAGCTAAAAACAAATCTCAAAAGTTTGGCCACAGCAGACCTACACAGGAGCTCAGTTCCATTCAGTCAGATATCGCTCAGACCCTGGATCATCACAATATGGGGAGTTTGTATTATACTCCCTGTTTGGCTAAGTATACTTACCATGTCAGACCATAGCATTAAACGGCTGTCAGTCAGCTCTGTCAGGCCGAAGTTTGGACAAAGGGAGGCAGAGAAAACGCGATGGACGTGGCGATGGAAAATGCTGATCAACCTCGAACCGGTTACGCAAATAGACAAGAACCCGGAGCACCACGATCGCGAGAAAATTTCAGTAAATAAGGTTAGAATGCTAGCCCATCCGATAACCTCACACGTCAAGATAGCACTGAGAGAGATAAGCGGAAGCCACAGATAAATGAGTACAGAGTGCGAACACAGCAATCTTTACACAAAGGCAAAGTATAGGCGAGACAGAGCACAAGACTTATCTTGCTTGGGCGACAGGCCGAAGTAGAATGACGGACAGTACACGATCTTCGGCATCTTCCGTAGGCGGAAGTAGGGTGGGTGTCACGTGACTATCTTATGACTGCATTTGCCACAAAACTTCGGCCTGACAGAACTGACTGACAGCCGTTTAATGCTATGGTCTGACATGGTATAGTATACGACGCCAAAAGTTGTTTTATAGCAAGGCTAAAGAAAAGTAACAAACACCCTGTCATGAATACCCCCCCCCCCCCCCCCCCCCCCCACTCCTCCCCCTCCAACAAATAGCATAGAATTATCTTGGTCAAACAGGTACACGACAATTCATGATATGATAAATCAACAACTGATAACTTTAAAAACTTATAAGACTAGGCTAATAGAATGGAACTGTTAGATCTGAACTCTAAAACCCATTCTCGACACTATGTATAAAACAACTATACTCTAGGCTAAGAAGAAAAACAAAAGAAAAAAAAAACATACACATACGTTAATGCCACAGAAATTACATACAGTTGCCATACTATACCACTGCAGAATAGATCACTCTGTACAGTGTGTTTACAGATTAAAACAGCAGAATAGATCATTTGTGCCTGTTCTGGACAGAGAGTGAAGAATGAAATTTCGGACATCTAGCGCCCATTCTCCATAGAACATACATAATAAAACTGCAGAAGGGACAGTTAGCACCTACTCTCTACAGTGGTTGTCTTTTCTTTCTTTCTTTCGGCGTACGCAGGCTGATACTCCTGCGGACACTGCCTATATAGACAGGCAGTGGAGTTTTGTGTGTGACATGACAGTTTTTTTTAATCCACCCATTAAGGCAGCCATTCTCCATCTTCGGGGAAGGTGGGTGTCGAAGTCAGGTGGCTGCAGGCAGCATGCACAGAATAAAACTGGTGAAGGGTCAGCTTGTGCCCACGCTGGATAGAGTGAACAGAATAAAAAAACTGGTGAAGGGTCAGCTTGTGCCCACGCTGGATAGAGTGTACAGAATAAAACTGGTGAAGGAAGGGTCAACTTGTGCCCACGCTGGATAGAGTGAACAGAATAAAAACTGGTGAAGGGTCAGCTTGTACCCACTCTGGATAGAGTGAACAGAATAAAACTGGTGAAGGGTCAGCTTGTGCCCACGCTGGATAGAGTGAACAGAATAAAACTGGTGAAGGGTCAGCTTGTGCCCACGCTGGATAGAGTGTACCAGAATAAAAAACTGGTGAAGGATCAACTTGTGCCCACGCTGGATAGAGTGAACAGAATAAAACTGGTGAAGGGTCAGCTTGTGCCCACGCTGGATAGAGTGAACAGAATAAAAAAAATGGTGAAGGGTCAGCTTGTGCCCACGCTGGATAGAGTGAACAGAATAAAAACTGGTGAAGGATCAACTTGTGCCCACGCTGGATAGAGTGAACAGAATAAAACTGGTGAAGGATCAACTTGTGCCCACGCTGGATAGAGTGAACAGAATAAAACTGGTGAAGGGTCAGCTTGTGCCCACGCTGGATAGAGTGTACCAGAATAAAACTGCAGAAGACACAGCTAGTGCCCACTCTCCATAGTGTGTGTGCAGAATAAAACTGCAGAATGAACAGCTAGTGCCTGCTGTGGATAGTATGCATCATCTCGCTACCTCATCATCTGATTACAACAACAACAACAAAACCCCCTGCCATATTATAAAATGAAGAGGAAAAAAAAAAAGGGGAGAAAATGGTAACAAGACGTCTCAGCACTTTGGCAGAAAAACAATGAATGGCCATAGAGGAAGATAAGAAAAAAAAAAACCCACAGAAATCAACATGAGCCACAGAAAAAGGAAAATTCCTAACACACGCCTATCAGAAAGTGGGGAGCGATTGTGCGGGGAAAAATCCCCAGAATCCTCACAGAGGTTCCAGAGCAGGAGCACTTTCTCCAAAGGGAGAACCCTTTCATGCCGACAGTCCGTCCAATCATGGACCTGGTGCCACTAACCCCAGAGCTAGGGCAACTGGCCAGAAGTGACGACACATCAAATCAAGTTAGTACACAGTATGCACCGTCATCTACCTTGACAGTAACAACAAAGCCACAGCAGCAGGCCAACACCAGTCAAAATACAGACTTGTAAACTAGAGTCAAGTTGCTCAAGCCATCATGCATGCCAAATTCTTGATTCTTATCAATGTTCCAGACAATCCTCTTTCATCGCCATTTTGAGCCCATAGATTTTTGTTTTTTAATAACAGACACTTTTTTTTTTTTTTTTTGAAGTGCTGGCAAAAAAAACAGATTTTTTGGGGGGGAAGTGCTGCAAAAATCTTGACAAATCAAACTGGATTAAAACAATGGATTGGTTTCAGAATCTGAAACTTGATGGTCTTAATCTTACTTTACTTAACCCCTCCCCCATCCACCCCTTCTCAAGAATGCCTGGGAGATCTTTAAAAAGCCTATATCAGGCTGAAAGCTGAAAAGACTCACGTCTGCCAGAGGGTGGACAGGTCATCACCCGTCCAGTCCTTCACACTGTGTCTTAGCTTCTAACAGTACTATGTTGAACCTTCTTTTCCATGTTTGGGATCCTTAACAGATTCAGTGAGGATTTATGTGGATGTGGTTTACTTAAACTGTGGACTATCAATCAACTTTAGTCCTGAGCAGAAATCTTGCATGAGACAGGGAACAGTAACTTTTACCCCGCTGTGATTCTAAAATCACAAGGTCAGCTGAGAAACAAAAATAAAAGAAAATTTGAGAGTAATTGTACCAGAAAGCATCACTTCATTAAAACTGGTAAAAAAAAAAAAAGAAAATCAATCACATCTGTTTCCAAAGACATCACATGAAACTAATATTATTGCAGCTTTCAAATCAACACAGTCAGTAAATTCTTCCGAAGAATCGGAAATCTAAAAAGCCAATAAATAAGGAACATAAAGTATAAGAGATAAAAAAAAACAGTTCAATATGTATCACAAAACACAACATATATTATAAAACACTGAAGAGCAGTAAAAGACTGGTAATCATTCATCACAACAAAAAAAGAAGAAGAGATTCTCACCTGCTTAGACAATAAAGACACCAAATGTGAAATTACACCAAACTAAGAATAAAATCTAAAAAAAAAAAAAAAAAAAACCCAAACAAAACGGAAATTAAAAATGTACAAAATCAAACAGACTGTACATAGAGTAAGAGAAATTTAGATGAATATATACATGAAATTGTATAAAGTTTAATGTTCACATCTTATAAGATTATAGCTTGATATTACATTTTTCTCTGCTTGTCTCTCCACTTAGTAAAATATATCAAGAAAAAAAAAAAATCAGAGTGTAACATTCAAAATTTCTAAAGATGGTGAAGGTGAGTATAAGAAAACCTTCACCAGTCCTTCTGTACTTGTATAGGATGAAACATTTACACATCTGATTTCATGCCATACTTGACTTTACACACCACAGCCAGCAGCTACTGTACAATAAGAAAAAAATATAGCAACTGGGATAAAAGTATTATCAGAAAAGAAAAGGAGAAGGAAGGATATGGTGGATAAAACTGAAGTTATTTTTTTAGCTGTCGTCCCCCCCCCCCCCATCCCCATCCCTGACCCTGGCTGCCTTCCCCTCTCACTCCACTCCGTCCCCTACTCCACGTGGACATAGCAGCACACCACTCATTCAGCAGTTCCATACCTAGTCACACAAAGTTTGTTGTGCTGCAGCCCCGCGCAGAAGGTGCCAGGGCAACCCACCAAGGGAAGACAACTGTACTGTTGCTTAGTCATGGGGTTCAGTGGTACCTGTTTAGTTCAGTGGTACCTGCGGAGTTCGTGGTACCTGCAGAGTTCAGTGGTACCTGTGGAGTTCAGCGGTACCTGTGGTGTTCCGTGGTACCTGTGGATTTCAGTGGTACCTGTGGAGTTCAGTTCAGTGGAGTCCTGCGGAGTTCAGTGGTACCTGTGGAGTTCAGTGGTACCTGCGGAGTTCAGTGGTACCTGTGGAGTTCAGTGGTACCTGTGGCGTTGCGTGGTACCTGTGGAGTTGCGTGGTACCTGTTCTTATCGACACTATGCAGGACACCACCCAGAAAGCCCTCTGCTGACGACAGTAACTGCTTTTTCATGGAACCCAACATGAGTGAAAATTCCCCCACGGAAAAGCCCCCGCCCCACTATGCCCCTTCAACGATAGTCCCCATGGACTTACTGACACACAACCTGAAGCTTCCATCTCCAGCCAGCAACAAAATGGCCCAGATTAGTGGTACCACAGTAACTGAACAAAAATGCAATGAAAAGTAACAACAACAGCAACAGGGAAATTATCCTACTGATTTAACACCAATCGCACAATGTTTACATATTATAGTTAATCCCATAGCTCCACCCATACATTAATATGTACAAACAAAAGAGACAGAGAGGAAAAAATGAACAGAGAATTTTCAAACAAGCAAGGCCCTGATTCAGCCCGTTTCCATTCATAATTCATTTTTCTCTCGAAACATCAACCACAGAACCGTCGCCTTCAAGGCTAGCGATCCACTGGAAACCTTTTCTAATAACTGTCTGCTGCTGTTATTTTCCCCTCCGCACACCTTAAACTGTAATGTCCTCTGGTTGGTGTTCACACAAGAGCGAAACAATTAAAACCCCGCTGAGTCCAAAGCAAAGTTGCTTGCAAAAATGCCTTAGTTTGGAGTTGTGAACCTGCAATTTCATAACCATCAGATCAAAAAAAGTTATCTCCCTTGTTTATTATGTCCTACTGGCATCTCTCTCTCTCTCTCTGCCCCGGACAAAATTTCATTTTAAAACTGACATGCTGTAATACAAAAGAAAAAAAAAAAAAAAAAAAGGGAGGGGGGAGAGAGCAGGAGGGGAGGGCAGAGGGAGGGGGACAAAATTACCTAAATGTTAACAAAATTTTTGAAAAATCTCATGAAATGTCATATTAAACACACTAAATAAACTAGCATCATCAATAAAAAACATTTGCAACCGCTACAGATAACGCCTAAAACCCGTCAAACGAATTACACAATTACACAGTATTTCTCCCTGATGGGTACACTCTGATTAAATGCAGAAATGTGAAGAACAGAACCCAAATCGAGCCATGTTGCGTTTACTGTTTGGTTAATAATCAACTAATGGTTGCATGCCGCCATGGGTAACGCTAGGAAGGCATTGCAATCAGACAATATACATGTTACTAACAAGAAATGACTCTGTGAAGGATACATGGGATATATATACGATACAATCATCTGTCTTGCAACAGTATGCAAGAGCTCTTAGTGAAGTTACACTCATTTAACATGTCACACACAGAGGTGCAAGCCCCTTTTCATCATATCAGAAAGCAATACTATTGTTTGCAAGTTCAATTCTTTATCATTCTGTTAGCAACTACCTGAAGCAAATCAAAACGCAGAAAGCTGTCAGCCTGCCAAATTTATGACAGGGATATAAATTCAGAAAAAAAGAAGACTTCCAAAAAGAAAACACAGTCATCATAAATCATAAGCATGATATGCACACAATCACAAGTATGCAACACACATTATCATGTCTGTTGTCAGATATTCAAAAATTTCGCTCACAGCATGCACGTTTGGCATACGTTGCACCAACTACCAATGGCTGACCGTACAGGTATAGTTGATATAACAAACTGGCAAAAACTTCTGTTCACACGGTCTCTTGGAGTTAGTATGCTAAAGGCTCAATATGAGCAAGTTTCTTTTTGGGGGATTGTCGCTCTTAGCCTGCTGAAGCGCCGAATATGCAGACAGTGAAGGCAGAAGAAGATCAAACGCCAGCTTTTGGGTTTTGTGTCGTCTCATTGGTTCGTGTTCACAATGAACATGACTGGCAGGTACTTGCATGCATTTCTGAATGCAGAACATTTCAATGGCATGCAAAGCCGTGAACATGGTCAGTGACATTTGCTTTACCTTGGCTGGCCATTGCAGAAGTTTCTTTAACAACAGAAAATAATCTATGCGGTTCTTCATCTACACAAAAAATTCAGCGGAGCTGAAAACAAATATGTTAAAAACATAAACATTGGCACCTCGTAACATAAATTTGTATTTTGTGCACAAAACGTTCACACTGATTGACTGAGGGTTGGTTGGTTGGTTGTTTTTTTTTTTTTTTGTTGTTGTTGTTGTTTTTTTTTTTTTGCTACTTCCTCAAAAAGCTTTCATATCTGCTGCAACAAAAAAAACAATCACCTTGCCAGACTAGTAATACAAAGGCACTGGTGGTTTGTAATCACACCAAACCTTTAAAAAAAAAAAAAAATGCACGCATGTCCAACGATTGCATGAGCGTAGTATTAGAGAGAGAGAGAGAGATGAGAGAGAGAGAGAGAGAGAGAGGAAATGAGAGTGAATGGTCAGGATCAAGTAAAAATTGTAATATCAGGCCTCTGGCCCCTAATGTGAATGAGTTACAACTGTCAGTGTGTGCATTTCAAAAATATAAAGAATAAGAAAATCAAATTACAATAGAGAGAGAGAGAGAGAGAGAGAGAGAGAGAGAGAGAGAGAGAGAGAGAGAGAGAGATTAGGTAAGCAAAATGCAACAGAATAAAGAGAGAAAAGTTTTAATGTGTACGCTTGCACATGTATGTGATGTCTCTCCATACATCAACTAACATGCTCACATTTACATTTGTCCTCTTTCCCTGCAATATCCTTTTGTAAATCTGATTTTAAAAAAAAAAAAAAAAATTGAATCAAAAAAAATAAAATGATCTGCAATAAAATAACCTACAAGATCCATGCCAATGTCAAAACACAAGAGCAGAATATGAACAGTTGTCCACACTTGAATGTACGCAGCCTTACTTTTTGAATATGCCAGACAGCGATACCACCCCACCTTTGGTCTAAGGCACTCTAACACTGATCTGAATTATCATTTTCTGAAGGCTTTTGAGTTAGTGCTGCCATAGAGATAAACAACCTTAAAGTATTTCATACATCTGGAGAGAAGTGGTGAGGTGGGAAGAGGAGAAGATGTCTCCTTTATATAATCAATCTGGAACAAGACAGATAATTAAACGAAAAAAAAAAAAAGAGAGAGACAGACTTCTCAACCATTCAAAACCTCATCGCAGAAAGTCCAGGACTAGTCGACTCTCCTGTCAGGAAATCCACATGCAGCTCATCACCGTCCATAAAGTCAAAGCGGCTCAGGGGCAGAGAATCCAGGAAGAGCTCATCAAAAGCGTGGTCAGCAGGATCTTGATGGGGCCCGCAGGCGAGGTGAAACATCCGGAAGGAACTGCAAGCGCAAGGGAGACGATTATGAAATGAAATCAAGCACAAGACAAACTTCATCGGGACAATCTGAATGCA
>JADBJO010002142.1:170000-285000 GCA_016801955.1 Conus betulinus | reverse complement strand
TACATCTTTCCTAACTGTCCTTCCCTTGTTTGTCCTGTGTTTGGGGCCCGTTCATCTGCTCTTGTGAAATTTTACCTCGCTTTCTCTTGTTGTACTCCCAGTTCTTAAAGAACAGGGAGTACTTTACAAAGGGAACGCAGAAATGCTGTCTTTTTTTGTGTCTGTCCGTGCGTCCGTGGTCAAAATGTGTTCCACGCGCTCCAGACAAAACTGCTGGACCGATCTTTCTGAAAATTTGTAGATATGTTCACTATGGGTCACGGATGATGCCTGATGTTTTATTTTACAAGAACAGCCGTTACTGACAGCTATAAAATGATAATTTTGTGATGTGCAGTTTAAGCAATAACAGTTTTATATGCTTAAGTGTAACCAACTTTTGTAAGCGCCTTGGTTGTATAGTGGATAGTGTCCCCTCCCGTCATGCGGGACACCCTGGTTCATTTCCCTGCCGGAGAGGGCAACTTTTTTTTTCTTCTTTCTTTTCTCTTACATACAAAATTTCTACCACCAAAAAGGGGGAAAAAGTGCTATAGTGACTGATTTATATACATATATATATATTTTTTTTGTTGTTGTTGTACAACTACTTACTGGGAGTAGGTTTACATGCTTTGCATCTTGCTGCAGTCCACAATATGCTGCTTTTCTGCTGCAGTCCACAATATGCTGCTTTTCTGTTGCAGTCCACAATATGCAGCTTTTCTGTTGCAGTCCACAATATGCAGCTTTTCGTTGCAGTCCACAATATGCAGCTTTTCTGTTGCAGTCCCACAATATGCAGCTTTTCTGTTGCGGTCCACAATATGCTGCTTTCCTGTTGCAGTCCACAATATGCAGCTTTTCCGTTGCGGTCCACAATATGCAGCTTTTCTGTTGCAGTCCACAATATGCAGCTTTTCCGTTGCAGTCCACAATATGCAGCTTTTCCGTTGCAGTCCACAATATGCAGCTTTTCTGCTGCAGTCACAATATGCTGCTTTTCTGTTGCAGTCCACAATATGCAGCTTTTCTGTTGCAGTCCACAATATGCTGCTTTTCTGTTGCAGTCCACAATATGCTGCTTTTCTGTTGCAGTCCACAATATGCAGCTCTTCTGTTGCAGTCCACAATATGCAGCTTTTCCGTGCGGTCCACAATATGCTGCTTTTCTGTTGCAGTCCACAATATGCAGCTTTTCTGTTGCAGTCCACAATATGCTGCTTTTCTGTTGCAGTCCACAATATGCTGCTTTTCTGTTGCAGTCACACATATGCTGCTTTTCTGTTGCAGTCTGAAAGCATGTGAGTGAGACTGTCCCGAATGACCCCCAGCTGTCCATTCTGCAGTGTCTGTTTGCATATTCTGCAGTGTGTCTTTAAGCATATTCTGCAGTGTGTCTATTTGCATATTCTAGAGCAGCAGCCTTGAACATGTACAACCTTGGAACATTTTGCTTACGGAAAAAAAAAAAAAGAAATCCCATTTGACTTTTCATGGAAGAGTAGGTCTTCATATGCTTGGTGGGATGGATAACAGGACAGTTGAACACAGGCACAATGACGTCAGCTTCAGACATCATCCCTGCAGATGGATCACGGCTATCATGATGGGGAGTGGGGGGTGGGGGTGGGGTGGGGATGGGGAATCAACCTCTTCATCATGTGCCGCGCCAGTGTAACACTAACAGCCAGGCAGCTGTTTCCATTGACCGTGCCGTCACAAATTCTCCTGTTTTCCCCCTTCTACCACTTCATAAAAATGCAATCACCCATCATACTAAGTATTAGCTCCTGGCGAAAGTTATTTTCTTTGACATTTAGAAAAAAAAAACAAAAACATTTCTCTATGAGTATAGAACAAAGAATGTTGGAGAATTCTGCATTTGACAGTCTAAATTACATCGTTTTATATCACAACAGTGTTTTGATAATAGTTTAAAGGCAACTTACAGCATACTGCATGCAATGTTCATGTTATACCCTATCTGTTCATATGCAACTAGACTAATATATCTGTATTCAGAAACTTAAATTAAAAAAAAAAAAATTGCGCAAAGGCAAAAAAACAAAACAACAGAATTAGCTGCTTGCAATACACAAAGAAAGAGTGAAAAACAGTTGCCATACGCAAAATTCTCACCAATAACCAGCCTCGGAGTTCTCCCTTGCGAGCCAAGAAAGAAAGAGGTTTCCGGGTAGGATTAAAACATTGTGCGCTGCTGCAAGCTTACCTGGCTACGCACAGCTTGCGTCGGTCTTCCTGATGAAGATGGGAGAACAGAGCGATGTCCTGAAACCGTGCAGAAACAGGCATCGCTACTACCACGGCAGCTGGCACTGTCACTGCTATTGCTACCACTGCTACGGAGACGGTCATTAGTTTTGTTGTGCAGCTTTCAATGAACTACAGATGACTCTGCATGCAAAAATCATGGAAGAAAAATCAGCAGCCCCACTGTGGACTTAAATTATACCTGACTAGTACGTGCTGTCATCTTAGTATTACTGCATGCATGAAATGCAGTCATCTTCATGATCTTGTGGGCTAATAAAGAAAATTTCTTTCTTTTCTTTTCTTTTTTTTTTTTTTGGTCAAAATTAATTAATTAATTTCTTCATGATAAAATCTTAACCTCACTGTATCAAATTTGACCCTCATCCATGATTTTTGCTAGCAGCATCACACACACACAAAAAAAATCCTTTTTTCTTTTTTTTTTTTTTTTTTTTTTACTGTGAAAGTTAGCTGCGTGACCTGTGCCATCCTCCCTTCCCTCCTTCCACCCTCCTCACTTCGTCTTCATTGGCCTACTTCACCCCCCACCCCCCCCACCCCCAACCCTCCCATTCCACTCCATCCTACACCTTATCTATCTTTCACTTGAATTTTTGCATCTGTCCCACTAATATTAACACATGCGTTCACATGTGCAGAGGCACACATACACACACACATACACACACACAGCATATACACGTTTACATGCACGCACACACACACATATGCACGCATGCACACACACACACACACACACACACACACACACACACACACACACACACACACACACACACACACACACACACACACACACACACAGGCAGGCAGGCACACACACACACACACACACACTCACAGACACACACACACACATGATAGACTGACTCCACTGACATTGCCTAAAATGTTAAATAATTAATTATGCTTTTCTTTGTTCGTTATACCCACATCTATTACACTGTCCAGTAAGAATTTATCTTTAACTTTTAACAACCCCTCATATACAAAAAGAAATTACACACACACACACACACACACACACACACACACACACACACACACACACCATTACTCAATCTGTCTGTAATCACGTTAAGTGGGAAGACGTTAAATTGAAGAACAACAACACAAACACACGCACGCGCACACACACACACACACATACACACACGACAGACAGACAGACAGACAGACGGAGGGCCGATGACTGACCATGACTCGCAGGGACTGGAGCGCTGGGAAGTGGTTGAGGGCCTCCAGGTGTTCCAGCTCACAGATAGACGTACGACTCAGGCAGAGGGTTTGAACACGGCCGAATGGAACCCTCCTTGCCTCTGCTGCTGCTGCTGCTGCTTCTTCTTCTCTTTCTTGCCTGTTGCCATGACAACATCCCAGTGTGACCTCCCCTTGTACACAGCATCGTCATTTAACCTTTTTGCATTCAACATTGTCATGTAACCCTGTTGCCTTCAACATCGTCACTTAACCCTTTTGCCTTCAATATCGTCATTTAACCCTTTTGCCTTCAACATCGTCATTTAACCCTTTTACATTCAACATCATCACTGAACCCTTTTGCATTCAACATCATCACTGAACCCTTCTGCGCTCAACGCCATCGTTAGATCTTTCCTTGTGCAGTTTGATATCCATATAATCCTTATGCATATAAGACTTCAATGCTTAACCTTTTAACACTCGACATCTCCATAAAATCATCTAGCCCTTTTCTGCTCAATTTTACTGTTTAAAGACCTCATCCCTAGCTGATGCATTTGTACCCTAGTGTTCAAATGCTTCGGCTGTCTGGATGACACACGATCAAACCCATAATCCCCGTAGGATTAAAATCAATATCTCCTAAGATCAAACTCAAAATCTTTGAAGATTAAATTTAAATTTGAAACCCAATAGGTCCAAATATCAAGCCTACAATGTCCTAGGAATGAACCCATGGTCTCCTGGTTTCAAAACAACAAATCTTCCAGGATCAAATCCATGATCTCTTAGGATACAAACAAAAGTTTCCCAAGATCAAAACCCACTATCACTAAAGAATCAAAACAACCCTCTTAAGATAAACCCATAATCTGCTAGGATGGACCCATAATCTCAGATCAAACCTTAACTCTCTTGACAAGCGTACGCCCGCTAGCGCCCGACCAGAAATCACAGCCCAAAAGGCTGAGCGCCTGCCAGCGCCTGGTAAAACACGTTGCAAACAATGGGCGCTGCCCATGTTTCTCATAGAAAAAGAAGTCTCGCAAGAAAGTGACTTCCTTCTTCCTGTAGCCATTTACTTCCGTTTCAAAAAAAACCATGAGTCGATACATGCCGTGGTTCTCGAGTTATGAATTTTTAAAGTTTTGTGGTCGAAAAATGCCGTTTTTCACCATGGCTAACCTTGATTTCTGCCGTTCTATAATGAGATTTAGTGATGAAGATACTGTGATTTGTAGGATTTTACGGCATAAGACTTAGTGAAAGTGCTGGGTGATGAAGCTTAGAGTGACCTAGATTTCGACTGGGATGAGGTTCCAGATATGATGATGAACAACGATTCAGAAGAAGAAAGTTCTGAAGATTTTTTTTCCCCCCCGAGTAATGGCTAATGTGACATTCTTCAAACTTATGATATAGCAACATATATATTCGTAGGAATTAAAAAAAATTATTTTCATTTCATTATTTCCTTTCCTGTCTTTTAAATAAATTTTTAAATTGGGAAACCATGTTCAAATTACGGAGTTACTTATCTTGCCGATGGTTTTTGGCATAACTAAGCTCAGGTAAGTGCATACTGAAGAGGGTTAAAGGATCAAACCCACCATCTCTAAGTATTAAACTCCACTGGGCCATTTCAGTAGAGGGGGATTTTTTGTTCGGAGTTAGCATTCGTTTTGACTCCATTTCCCAGAAAGTCTTTTGAACGAGACTGTAAATGAAGGCCCCAAGTGTGAACGAATGCATAACATCTTGCACACACGTACACTCCCATCACCAACTTTCAGAAGAGAAGGCCAGTTTTGGCCTTTGGTATAGATGAAATGTATACACACTGGCAGGTACTGAAAGAATGAACGAAAAGATGGAGAGACTGATATTCAACTGACTGACATGGGAAACGGCCGAATGTAGCGCCTAACAGGCAGCTGTTCAGTCAGCTCTACCCAGGTAGGCAGCCCATTATGTAAATGAGTGTGGATTGCAAAGCGCTTAGAGTTGATCTCTAACCAAGAATAGGCTCTATACAAGTACTCTTAATAATAACAATAACTGGAAGACAGAGTACCTGAAGCAGTCTGCTGCTGACATCTCTGAGAGCTGTCTCTGGTCGTCGGCACCTCTTCCGACAGCTTCTGTGAACACGCCTCCTCCCCCTCCTCCTGCTCACCAGCTTTGTCCTTACTGTCCACATCCACCTGGATGTCCGGCTCCTCAAGGTAGAACTGAGGATGGGCGTCACCCTGACCATCATCCTGACCGTCACATCCACCGTCTGAAAAATGACGGCCACCACCATGAATCCTGTGGACACCTTCCACACTGTTGTTGGAGCAGTCCTCAGACGTCTCCTGGACGCTCGCTTGACGACAGACGTTGGTGATGAGGTCGTCGATGAGGTCATGGACCATGTGACACTGGTTGCGAGCGGTCTGGAAAATGTGCGAGAGATCGGGAGCACTCTGTGTTTCAGTGTGAGGACATCTGCTGGCATGGTCTGGATTGTCCACTGGGTCGCCATCACTGGTCATTTTAAACACTGGGTATCTGAAAAGCAGCAGTTCATTGTCAAGAACAAGTCAGAGCTTTTAAACCAATATGAACTGATTTATTCTCAGATGTAAGAACAGGGTTGTTGTCTTTATACAGGTATTGGTGCACCAAACAAAAGAACTAATAACATAACAAAAAAAGTGATATCAACACAAAATAAACAGAAAAGGGGGAAAAAGATGACGACGCAAACTTAAATGCCTAGCAGCAGTTCGAGTGAACAAGTCTGATAGAGACAAAGACTTCTGATTTTATCACAAATAAAACAAGTTGTCTTTTGACTTTATACAGACAACAAAACAAGTTGTAAATAGATTGGAGTCTGTGTGGAGCAAAGAAATTACAAAACAAAAGAAAACATGCTTCATGTTATAGAGGTCATAGTTTGTTACAGCTGCGTTGTAATTTTGTTCATTTTGTGGCCTAGTACATATATTTCTAGTTTCATCTTGCAATCATTATACTTTCAAACATACGTTATGTTCAACAGTTAAAAAAAAAAAGATTTCTGGAAAGAAGTGCAGACTTGCTAGAGGAGTTTGGAACTAGAAAAAGTTTCACACAGTTTTTAATTCAGCTGGCGTGATGTGTCTGCTATTGATTCTTCTTCGATGTCTTATTTGAGCGACATAACTCCCATATCGCTCTTTCTGGCTGCCCTACACACTGCTGCATCCATATACGTCACTGTCCTAGCACCAGAAACTACCAAAAAGCAGTCAATAGTAGGTTGTAGGAGGCAACTCATTGGACGAGACACTGCCCTGCCACTGAGTCAGTTCTCGTGGCATTCAGAGGTGGCTGCGATCCAACGCAAGCAAGACACCACCAGACATGCCTACCCCAAAATCTTACAATCACGAACAGATGTTATTAAAAAATCAGGAACAAACTGAAAATTTCAAAAATTTTCAGGAAAACTCAACCTTCTGACGGCGATCTTCTTTTTTTTTTTTTTTTGCGGCGGCTGCTGCTGCTGTGGTCCATTTTGAGTATCTTCATCATCTGTCTCGCACACTCGCTTCGCAGTCTGGATGCTAGCCATGTTTGATGGTCGAACGTGCTTTTTCTGAACCTTGGCTCCGTTCGGTATGTTTCAACAATGGATACGGCTGTGTGAGTATGCGCACAGCACTTCAATTCAAGCATCCTAATCATCCCGGTTTGTCCCTTCTGTGAAAAATTGTCCACTTGTTTGACTTCGTTTTTTTTTTTTTCCCTGACACACCCGATCCCTGAACCTCGATTTTGATGTTTTTCCATAACAAATACGACTATTCCATGACAGTAGGCATGTCTGCATCACCAACCAAGCCTCCTGTTGCTAACAGCAATCACCCAGCCCTGGATCCAGCATGAGTAAGCATTCCTTTAGGGAAGTCTAGTCTCCATCCCGGATATCCAACGACAGTCTGTGTGTACCTGCCAGAACTGAAGATTTTGACGACAACTCAGCTTGGGCATGGGATTTGAGAGGAGCCCAAAAGTGAACTCAGAACACCACCATCATTGGTCATTTTAAGTTTTCCTTTTGCTTAGAGTGGTCTTCCATAGTCCAGGTTTTTTTGTGTTTTTTTTTTTCAGCTCCTAACTAGCACTCCGCTCCCCTCCCAAGGTCATGAATCTGACTTCCAAAGGTATGCTCTACAAACTGAATAATCCCTCTGTTAACATAAAGTACTGTTACTCTGGTTAGCTCACCAGGCAGAAAAAAAAAAATTACCATCCATTTCCAGAGATTGTCATCATTAATTGTCAATTAATTAACTACGGTGAAAAAAAAAAAAAAAACTAAAAGGATTCATGTGATGACGATGAAGAATGAATTAACAACAACAAAAAAAAACAACCCCCAAAACAACAACAACAACAACAACACACACCACAACACCACACACACAAAGATGAATCCAACAAACATACTATCAACAAAGAATTTGGGTGAGAGCTAATGAAATTTAAGAAAATATGTGTACGCATGTGAAAAAAAATTCTGCCTGACCACTTTACCCTATTTGGCCAAGGCATACTGGATGAATTCATTCCTCAAGTGCCTCATGAACGAGAAAGAGTTAAAGGCTGTATGTTTGTGACCTTCTTCTTTTCCTTTCTTCGATGATTATTGAATGGAACTATCTTTATTTTTTTCATGTGTTTTTTTTTTTTTCCTTTTTTTTTCTTCTTACTCTATTTCACCCCTTTCCTGATTTAGCCTACTCATTTGTATGATGTTTGTTATCAAAATCATTTAAAAAAAAAAAAAAAAAAAAAGAATTTGGGTGAGCGCGCGGAAAAATTACGAAGACCAAGAGTCCAGTCTGAGGTCTGCTGCTACAGGCGGAGCCTGCTCCTCACCTGAAGTGCGGACTACCAAACGAGGTGTCCTCCCCGTCACTGTGGCAGGTGATGTCCGGGCTGTCCATCTCGAACATGGCCATCTCCAGGGAGGGATGGTCGGTGGTGTAGAACATGTCACACAGGGGGTTCTCCGACAGGATCAGCTGGGTCAGACACGGCAGGTTGCGCAGCTTCCACACTTCTGACCAGCTGGACGAACACAGGTGCACGAATGAACCATTATTTTCAATATGTATATAACCACACACAAAAAGAGTATCATTTCATTATTTTCTTTCGCTATTTGATAAGTTAATTATCACAACGTGTTCATCATTTTATCAGTTTCTTTTACCATTCAATAAGCTAATTATCGCCATGTGTTTATTATTGTATCAGTTTCCTTTCACTTTTTACTAAGCTGACTATCACAATGTGTTTATAATTTTGTCAGTTTCCTTTCACTATTTAATAAGTTAACTATCACAAGGTGTTTATCATTTAATCAATTTCGATCAACTATTCAATAAGCTAATCATCACAATGTGTTTATCATTTAATCAGTTCCTTCAACTATTCAATAAGCTAACTATCCAAATGTGTTTGCAATGTCAACCAGTCTGGGGTTGTGACCAGGAGATTCTGGGTGTGATCGCAGGAGACTGTGGACTTCTTGCTAGGTAACCATGAGTTTGGTTCCAGAGACCATGAGTTTGAACTCAGGAGATGCTGCGTTTGAATCTAGACATTGGTGGGTTTGATCTCAGGAGATGGAGGGTTTGAACGAAAGAGACTGCTGGCTGATTCAAGGAGATGATGGATTTAGTCCCTGGAGACGGTGGTTTTGATCCCTGGAGAGATGGTGGTTTTAATCCTGGAGACGGTGGGCTTGATCCCTGGAGACAGTGGGTTTAGGTCTCAGGATACGATGGGTTTGGTCCCTGGAGACGGTGGGTTTGGTCCCTGGAGATGGTGGGTTTGATCCCTGGAGAGGGTGGTTTGGTCCCTGGAGACGGTGGGTTTGGTCCCTGGAGACGGTGGGGTTTGGTCCCTGGAGATGGTGGGTTTGGTCCCTGGAGACGGTGGGTTTGGTCCCTGGAGATGGTGGGTTTGGTCCCTGGAGAAGGTCCCTGGAGACGGTGGGCTAGATCCCTGGAGATGGTGGGTTTGATCCCTGGAGACGGTGGGTTTGATCCCTGGAGATGGTGGGTTTGATCCCTGGAGATGGTGGGTTTGATCCCTGGAGAAAGTGGGTTTGGTCCCTGATCCGGTGGGTTTGATCCCTGGATGGGGTTTTGATTCCTGGAGAAGGTGGGTTTGATTCCTGGAGATGGTATGTTTGGTCCCTGGAGACGGTGGGTTTGGTCCCAGTCATGCCACACCACACACATCTTGAAATGGTCAGTGTGTGTGGCACACAGCGCCGTGCTTGCTGGAATGTGGCAGGCGGCATCTCATCTTCAGAATCACTGTCCACCCCAACCGTCCATTCTTTCCTCATCGTCACCTTTAACGTCAATGTCTGGCACACCGGATACTTCGTGTTCGGATATTTCAACTTCAGGAAGAAAGAGCTGCATTTAATAATCTCAATGAACAATCAGCAAAAGCTACTGCGGCAGACAAGATCTCCACTTTCCTCCACATCGCTACTTTTGAAACAAGCCGTGGGATTTTCCCTCCCTTGTGTGTGTGTGTGTGTGTGTGTGTGTGTGTGTGTGTGTGTGTGTGTGTGTGTGTGTGTGTGTGTCGGTCTGATTTTATCAACAGCTTCTTCTGGAACGTTCTGTGGGGTTCCTTCCCCCACCGAGTTTCACACTACTGGGGTCAGAGCCAGGAGGTCACAGGAGAATGGAAGATCGCTGCCCATGCACTCTGCAATCGCTGTTGGCTGTCACCATTTTGAAAACGATTTGCAAGCAGTACCATCTGCAGCTGTATTGACAATGAGGGTTAATGGATTCATCTTTGGGCCGCATTTCATCTTTCCACCAAGTCTGGTTACAAGCAAATCAATCAATTTTGCATAATCTTAAAAAAAAAAAAAAACATACAAACAAAGCAGCAGCAGATGCGAGTGGAAACCTAACTTTCTTCGGTGTGAGAGTGAAGGACTGGGAGGGAGGAAAGAAAAAAAAAAAAAAAAAAAGGGGGGGGGGGGGGGGGGGAGTGGATATAACAACCAGCACAAACAAGTTTTAACCAGTTGGTGACATCATCTCAGAACTGCTGTCACAATCGCTGAGAGCTGTAGTTCCAGTCTGAATGTGTCAGCAGTCAACGAAAACAATGAAACGAGTGTTTCTACCACTTATGATCAAAACTATGGAAAACAGAAAGCGGTCAGACGGGGAGCTTTTCAAGAGTTGAAAGCATACTGGAACCCCCAGATCCTGTCAGACAGTAACCAGACATCTGATTAAAGGATGTGCAAAAAAAAAAAAAAAAACCTCCTAGACTTCAACACTGTTCAACACTGTCCACAAACTATCTCCCCTCAATGTCCACGATCCACGACATCCTCACACACTTACCTTGTGATGATGTTTTCGTTGAGCCTCAGACATTCCAACTTGGCCAAGGCACCATCCTGAATGGCCACTTCCACACTCCCAAGGTCACGGTAATCTGTAAAGGTCATGAATTCGTCTTTTTTTTTTTTTTTTTTTTTAAAGGATGAATGTGTCTCCTAAACTGAAAACTGAAGAATCCAGTTTACTTAAACCATCACACAGTTATCAAAGAATGATCAAAAGACCATTATGTCTGCACCATGATGAACTTCGGCATCAAAAAAAAAACTCTCGTGTTCGATATCAAACGATTTTGAATCTTGAGAGAATCATGAGAAACAAAATAGCTAATTTTTTGCTCATGAGAAAATGGTCATCTGCAAAGAACACAAGACACTTTGTACAGATCATCATGACATCACTTTACATATTTTTTACCTGCAGTGATAAACACAACAGTCTGACATTTTTCATGTTAGGCATAGCAAACACATAATCACGCCTGTGTGAAGCTGTACATTAAGACAGAGTGGCTAATGAAGAAGAAAAAAAAAACTTCTGGGTCAGAGAATGAAACCTGAGGCACCAAGGACACAAACAAAAAATTTAAACAAAGCGTTAGATGATGAATGTTACGACTCCACTTGAACTGTATCGTTCCATTAGAGCATTGTTCATAGCACATTCAACCTCCCCAAACTCTTATCTGTCAACAGCTGACAAAAAACTGTTAAATTTTGTTTGTTCGTTACATGGTTCTAGCATTCTTGGTGAGTCCTCTAATTCAAGTGCACTTGCCTGAAAATGAGCAGTAATCAGAGACAGAGACACAGTAAAAAAAAAAAACAAAAAAAACAAAAAAAAAGAAACATGAAATATTTCAAGTTTGCTTCGATTTCCACCTGCGGACTCAGAAACTAAAAAAAAAAAAAAAAAAAAAAAAAAAAAATAATAACTTTTTTCTCCCTCAATCTCATGGGCAGATGTGAACTGACAGTGACGCAAGGGCAGCCACTCACAGTTACAGCAAAGGTGGAGCTCCCGGAGGGCTGGCATGAGTCGAGCCAAAGCCAGCACTTCCCTCAGTGGCACGCCCGTAGAGTTGAGAACCATGTTCTCCACTTTGGGCAAGGGGGTGCTCCATCGCCACAGTTCCTCCTGAAAACGATGGGACATGAATCAGGTTCTGCAGTTTAGGTATGAGAATATTGTCCAGTCACATCTCTTCCTAAAATCAATGGGGACAGGAACCGTATGCTCTGCTTTCGCAAAGGAAAATTGCACATCTACAAGTCTTCCTGAAAACAATGTATAAATAATGAGACATGTACCATGTCATCCACTTTGGGCAAAAATAAATTGCACAATAAAATTTCCTGAAAATAATCGGATACATACTTTGATTTCCAAAGGAAAACTGCACTATGCCAACATCTCCTGAAAATAATATGAAAATTATGGGATATTTTTTCTCTCCTCTTGGGGTGAAGGAGTGTTCTCTCTCTTACACCTCATTTAAAAGCGACAAATGACACAAATGGTACTATTGCAAACAAGGAAAAAAAAAGCAAATGATAAAAGACAAAGTGAAAGGGAAAAAAATATATGTGAAACTTTAACTGAGATCAACAAGAATGGTATCGAAAAGAACATCTTGGATTAAGTTGAGCTACTTCATTTTCTTACGGAAAAAAAACCCTCTGCTAAATTAAAAAAAAAAAAGCAAAACAACTGGTGCAATACATCATCTCTGACATCTGAGTTTATTTAAAGACCCACACATCCACACATTTACTTCAGTGCATACTTCATACATGGATAAATAGACATGTGTCATTTACTACAAACCTTATGGCGTGTAATGTGATTACGACTGAGGTTCAGGAATTTCAGGTTTGGTAGTTGTGACAGCAAGGCAGCAACTCTGCCCAGCTCTCCAGCAGATTGGAAGAGAGGTCAAGGTCAGTGACGTTTGGGCACAGGGAGGAGAGGCCACTCTCAGGCAAGCCGCCAGTGGACACACGACTGTTGCTAAGCACCTGTTTATATCCATGTCAAATCGTTGGAGGCAACTTGTACTGAATTACAACGTTATCAAAAGAGAGAAAAAAAAATCAAACAAACAAACATCGTCCAAAAAATTAAACACGCACACACACACACACACACACACACACACACACACACACACACACACACACACACACACACACACCACCACCACCACCCACCAGTAATCAGAAAGTGCCTTGACAGAAACGAGCAAAACAATGTTCCTGCGATTCTGAGCATTCATCACAGAACTTCAGAGGGCAGCGGGAAAAGCTTGACACCGCCCATCTCCTCTCCATCTATCATGATGCATGCTGGGTGTTTTTGTATGCTTCCATAAAACCCGTGAAACCTGACTGTGGATTACAGCATCTTTCACAGGCGTATCTGTCTGATCTTCCGCTCTATGAGAGGCAAAGGCAACCTACCCAGAGACACAGACATTACTGCTTGCTTTTTGTTGTACTCCCAGTTCTTATAGAACGAAGAACACTTTACAATCTGTGTGAAATGCTGTCTGTGTGTCTGTCCGTCCGTGGTCAAAATGTGTTCCACTCACTCCAGTCAAAACTTCTGGGCCAATCTTTCTCAAAATTTGTAGGTATATTTATTATAGGTTACGGATGATGCCCAATGTTTTATTTTACCAGAACAGCCATTACTAACGGCTATAAATGATAATTAAAAAAAAAAAATCAAGTCTGATAAGGGAAAGAACCACCGCACTGTCAAGTTTTTTTCTTCCATTAACTGGAAATTGTCTCCCCTGTTGGCACTGTGCGGGGAACATGTTTATATGCTTTGCATCTTGTTATATCTTCATTTCATATGATCTGATCTTACAGTTAAAAAAAAAAAAAAAAAAAAAGCAGAGAATATGTTCAACAACTCTACAGCACATTTGAGTCCCAACTAGAGTAAGCTGCCAGACAGAGTCATCAGCAGGCATTTGATGACATACTTACTAGGCCTCCCAAGTGATTCCAAATCGATCAAAGTAACAGCAATGTTCTCTTGTGAATACGGCACATTATGCACATGTATCCATACTATACATCAGGTTAGAGACATCCACATTTTTCTTCAGTTACGCCATTTTACTCCTTGTTTTATATAACTATTTTTTTTTTTCTTTTTCTCCATGTTTTAAACATTCATAGTCATGTTCGTTACTACTAGTTCTATGAAATTAAAGTGATCTGAAAAAAATGATAAGTGTATGATAATTTAGGATGATGACAATAATGATAACAAAAATTAACCAACTCTCTCTCTCTCTCTCTCTCTCTCTCTCTCTCTCTCTCTCTCACACACACACACACACACACACACACACACAGGGACAGAGATTACATAAAAACAGTGGCAAGAGATTATCCAGCTCTGGGGATCAGAGAGAGAGAGAGAGAGAGAGGAGAGACAGAGACAGACAGATAGACAGACAGACAGACAGACAGAATGACAGAGAGAGGAACAGAGAAAAACACAGAGAAAAAGTTTCAGGAACAGTTACAGAGAAAACACAGTCAAAAGACAAGAGAGAGAGAGAGAGAGAGTGAAAAGAAACAGTCAGAGAGAGAGAGAGAGAGACAGAGAGAGAGAGAGAGAGAGAGAGAGAGAGAGCGCGCAGTAGAGAGGTATGTGAGTCAGAAGAGAGCAGCAATGCATGACACATAAGGGTGGCCCCTTTTTCATGCCAACCTCCTGTTATTATTACGCTCCAGTCTACAGAACTTCAAGTTACTTTGTTGGCTGGTGACAATGCGCTGGCTCTCTGCCAAACTCAGGGGACTACCCTCCCATACCAGCATGGTCTGACCAGGACTCTTCACTCTGAACTCTTGGCTCATAAAAAAAAAAAGAACAGCAAACTGGGACCTCTCCTTTTTTTGAAACACAAATGTGAAACTTGTGAACCACAGACTGAGTCTGAACTTTCTGGTACTTGGGCGGAAGGGGCATTTGGTTTTTCTGTTGGTTGAACCAGGAACTCTGGACTTCTTTATGTCTATTACAGTGAACTCGTACATGTGCTTCCACACATTAAATTCTACTCTACAGACTACACTTTTTTGCTTTTTCAAACCCTCTTTTTCTTCTCCCCCCCCCCCCCCCCCCCCCCCCCCCCCCCAACATGAAAGAGTGTGTGTGTGTGTGTGTGTGTGTGTGTGTGTGTGTGTGTGTGTGTGTGTGTGTGTGTGTGTGTGCACGTGTGACTACTGACTGTATCACACAGTTGTACTCAGTGTGATTAATTATGGATTGGGGCTTACAGTACTGCCAGAGAGCAAACATTCTTAAACTAGAAAGATTTCAAAATGAAGCAATGAGATTGATCTTGGGAACTATGAAGGATACATACAGTTGAAAATATGCGACACCTGCTTCACCTTCTTTAAAACAGGCAATACACAAGCTAGAACAGGTGAAGGCATATTTTAGAGCACTTGAAAATCCCCAAAACCGGCATGCAGTAGTCAAGGAAATGAAAGGCACTCGCCTATGATGTGGAAAATCATGGATGGGACAGGCAGAAGACAATATACAGCTTGTGTGCCAATTTGCAGGACTCATAGAAACGAAGGAATGGGAAAAGTATCCAGACCACTTCAAACACCTTTACCAAACTACCATTCCCTCAGAGCTTGGAAAACACAGTCAGGAACAGCCAGATGGCAAATCTGATGCAGAAATTCAGATTGATGCAGGTTGAAAAAAAACCTTGGCACAAAAGAAGATATTGTTACATACACACTGACGGTTCCGTCACCAAAGGTAAGTCAGCTGGGGATACAGTGTAGCAAAATGGCCGAACTATTCAGGAAAACAATGGCGCATACACTTGAACAACTTCAAATCTAACAATGGAGACGGAAGCAGTGACACAAGCACTTCACTGGCTCTCTTCCACAATCGTTTAAAACTCAACAAGCCATGGCACTAACTGACTCCCACGAACCTACTTCAAAATGTGGAGAGTGGCATGGGAAGCCCTATGCTTGGCATGAAGTAATGTCCAACCTTCCACAGAACAGACCCATGATATGGATGTACTGCCCAGGACATGCAGGAGTGACAGGAAATAAGACAGCACACACACTGGCTGGCAAGGCAACGATAAGAACTGGATTACAGCTTGGCGGATCTGATGTGATAAGAAAAATAAAGAAAAACCTCAAGAAACACGAGCAATGCTACTACACCACAGACCATCTTTCAAAGATGAACATCAAGAGGGGAAGTGGACACACATCCAGACTTAAAGGAAGAGCAAAGAAACATCACCAAACCATACAAATACTGGAATAATCTCAAGTCCATCACGAAACCGAACAAATATTGGAATAATCTCAAGACCAACGCCGCGAAGACTCCTAGAGATTGCAGCAGACTCATACTGGGCCTTTCCAATAACAGACACAAATGATCAAACAAACCTTTCATCTTTAAATCACTTACGGACCCCAGTACATACTGTAGACGTGCATGCGCTGGTGGGTGTGCACCAGTGGGGTGATGCAGGTGTGTAATGTGGAGAATCCATAGATACTATATATACGAGTGTGTAGTATTGTGTGTGTGTGTGTGTGTGTGTGTGTGTGTGTGTGTGTGTGTGTGTGTGTGTGTGTGTGTGTGTGTGTGTGTGTGTGTGTGTGTGTGTGTGTGTGTGTGTGTGTGTGTGTGTTTCTGTGTGTGTGTGTTCTTCAACAGGTGATGTTAGGAAATAGATCTTTGAAAAAGATCATCTTCCTTATAGCTTGCATTCACTTGAGTCAGTGACAGTGATCTCAGCAACACAGTAGAAAATTAAAAAAGATGACATCAGACTATTTTACAGTGCTGGATCACAAGTGATGAAGTCACTGCTTGTATCAGCTTAGATTCTTCCCTGATCTTTATCTGACTGAGAGTAATGGGAAATCAGTATAAATCTGCTCTACTTGAAGTAGAGTTTCTTCATAGGTCATCTGTTCAGAAGATATGTGCTGATGATCAGTATCATGCTTACTGAACCAATAAAATGTCTGATTGAAGAAAAAAAAAGTGTACACCCAATACTGATTGTATCATTACTATGTTAGTGAATGTATCATGTTGCAATAATTTGTTAACTGGCAGCAGCATGAAAACTTATATGCTCAAAACTTGTACACACACACAATCAAACACACACAAACACACACAAACCTGCACCCATTTATACACACACACAGGCTTGCATACATGCACACATGTGTGCATATGTATGTGTATGTGTATGGTGTGGTGTGGTGTGGTGTGGTGTGGTGTGTGTGTGTGTGGTGTGGTGTGGTGGTGGTGGTGGTGGTGGTGTGTGTGTGTGTGTGTGTGTGTGTGTGTGTGTGTGTGTGTGTGTGTGTGTGCATGTGCACGCGTGTGTGTGACTGTGTTATAGGTCTGTGTGCATGCATGTGTCTAGATGTGAGTGATGAACTGTCAACACAATGATTCGAATGAAGTATTATTTCTTCCATGCCTAACTGTTAGATTTTAATGCTAACAGTAATACTGAACTTTTGTCTAAATCAAAAACAGATCTGTCTCGCGCGATTGATGAATACTTGCACGCACCCCCACCAGAAAGACTGCTACTATACACACATACGCAGGCACACACCCACACCCGACAATGCCTCTCAGTTACAGACACACACTCTCTCCCTCCCTCTCTTTCTCTCTCCACCACGCGTTTTCCTCAAGAAACTTACAACGTTCCTGAGATGTGCGAGCTCTGCAGTTGTGGGTCCGTTGTTTCTGGGCTTTCCTCTGATCACGATGTCAATAATAAACTCGCACTGACAATCGTCAGCTGAACAGTACTTCTCTCTCAAGGCGTCAGTGAATGACCTCGTTCTTTGCATCTTTTTCCTGGGTATAACTCGTGTCGACTTCGGTCTGTTCGTGCTAACTGTTGGTTCTTTTGGTGTCTCACCTGTTCGATCCATTGTCAACGATCAGGTATGCTTTAATCTCGATGAGGGTGATTGATATTTATAGAAATGTGGTCATTTGTTTCACTGCCAACATGTAACGCTACCTTGGCCTGCTTGGGTGTTTTGTTTGGCTTGTGTGTGATGTACTCGCATCTTTTCTTGGTGAATGAATTTGCATTGATATACCATATTTTTGGGTTTTTTTTATCATTTTCTTTTCTTTTATTAATCTAAATAAAATTAGTATTTACTTCAATATATCAGATTCACAACAAACCAATAAGTTTAAGTTTTTTTTTGTTTTCAATAAGCTAGGAGTGCATCACATAATATTATTATTTTGACCAATGAAATGACGTTGATGAAATTGTCTACTTCCGGCAGACATTTGCGATTCAACATGGCTGACTTTGACGCATTCGCTTCTGGCCAAACCACTGACGACGATCCTGCTGCCGAGTTTTTGGCTCGTGAGCAGTCAGAACTAGCGGGTCTAGAGGACTTTGAATCGAGCGATGCTATGCAAAACCAAGGTAAGAATTGTTTGTCTGTAAACATATCTGAACGCCGTATTATCGGCATCAAAATATGGACCAGGCTTCTGCGGTCCCGGTCTGACGGCGACACTTGACAATTAAGGTGAGATCACTAAAATAAATTGGTAATGATCCAGTTTAAAGAAGAAAAAAACCCGCTTTCTCTCGACGGCATTGATTTGTGTTTTCACGTATAGAAAAAACTTCTCTTTCTGAGAGCGCGAATCAACAGGGTCACCACAGACTGTGGCCCTGAAAATAGAACTCTTAAGGACTAAGGTCAACGCCCACTTTCAGGTAAATTGTTTAAAGTGTCTAATTTATCGCAGATGTAAATATGGTGGTAAGGCCAGACGCTTTGAAGAATAAAGACAGGATCGAAGAAATAATGTGGTGGCCAGCATCCATGCATAGATATAATCTGTGCATAGATCTCTGTGGCCCTGAAAATAGAACTCGTGAGGCCAACGCCCACTTTCAGGTAAGTTGTTTAAAGTATCTAATTCATCACAAATGTAAATATGGTAGTATGATCAGATACTTTGAAGAATAAAGACAGGATCGAAGAAATATTGTGGTGGGCAGCATCCATGCATAGATTAGATATCATCATAATCATATCAAGTAGAGCCTACAAAAAATGGAAGAAACAGGGTACTGAGGAACTGAGGGTGAAGGCATGAGAACTCACAAGAGAAGCTCAGCAGAAAATACGTAGGGCATACTGGGAATACCTCAGCAGCACCCTGATTGGAAAAGACTTTGAGCAAGCTGGGAAGTACAAACGCTTTCTGGACATACATCAAGCACCAGAGGTTGACCAATCCAGGAGTTGCTTCTCTCAGGATGAATGGAACCCTGTTATCTGACCCAAAAGAAAAAGCAGAGGCCCTCAATCAGCAATTCCAATCAGTGTTCAGTGATGGCAGAAATTACTCCCACAACGAGTTTTTGGAGAAGTGTAGTATGGCAGGCAAGGCTTACTCACAGCTGAACACTATCACGGTCACTGAGGAAGGAGTCAAACGATTGTTGAAAGAACTAGACCCTCATAAAGCCAGTGGTCCCGATGGAGTCAGCCCAAGAGTCTTAAGAGAACTTGGAGGAGGAAATAGCCTCCTTACTCACTGCCATCTTTCACTAGTTTCAGTCATCCCTCACTACTGGTTAAGTTCCATCTGACTGGAGGGATGCGCTCGTCATACCAGTCTACTACAAGAAGGGGGAGCATTACAACCCAGCAAATTACAGGCCTGTCTCCTTGACCTGCATCTCTTGAAAACTGCTGGAGCACACCATCATGAGCTCTGTGATGGAGCATCTAGAGCGGAACGACATCCTCTGTGCCCAGCAGCACGGGTTCAGGAGACAGCGATCCTCTGAGACCCAGCTCCTGGAGTTCACTGATGAGTTGGTAGACAGCATGGAAGAGGGACGACAGACTGACATCCTTGTCGTGGATTTCGTTAAAGCATTTGACAAGGTAAATCACAGTCTCCTCTTACACAAGCTTCACCACTACGGCATTGGGAGTGAGGTCAACCGATGGATAAAGGGATTTCTGTCAAATCGACGTCAAGCAGTTGTAGTGGAGGGAGCCTAATCAGAATATGTCAGTGTGAAGTCAGGTGTACCACAAGGATCAGTTTTGGGACCTTGCGTGTTCCTTGTATCCATTAATGATCTCCCTGAGAGCCTGTCTTCACCTTGTAGGCTGTTCGCTGACGACACTGCAGCTTATAGAGAAGTCACATCCCAGCGAGACCAAGACTAGCTACAAGAGGACCTCCATCGTCTTGGAGAATGGGAGAAGAGCTGGGACATGGTTTTTCACCCAGGGAAGTGTACTGTTCTTCCTGTGACCAGAAGTTGGTGACCCCTCCACTACCAGTACAAGCTGCATGGACGCACACTTGACATTGTGTCATCAGTCAAGCATCTCGGCATCACCATTGAGAAGGGCATCAGCTGGGATTCTCACATTGATGCCATCATTTTGAGAGCAAGCAAAATGTTGGGATTCCTTCGTAGGAACTTGAAAGCTACCCCCCAGAGCTGAGAGTGAGGGCTTACTGACATTTGTCAGGCCCCTTTTGGAATATGCCAGCTCTCTGGGACCCCCATACACAGAGGAATGTGAACAGAATAGAAGCAATACAGAGAAGGGGCTCGCTTCATATTGAACCACTACCACAACACCTCAAGTGGAAATAACATGCTTTCTCGACTGGGATGGCCCTCCCCTCAGCGACGCCAGCAGATGGGCACGTCTGACTATGCTGTATAAGATTTGAAATAACATGGTCGCAGTCAGCCACAGCAAACTTCATCCAGCTCCGGTCCACCAAAGAAGAGGACATGACCAACAGTACTCTGCCATCCAGTGCCACACACAGTATCAGCAGAAATCATTCTTTGCCAGAACAATCAGAGACTGGAATGAGTTGCCAGCAGAGACTGTGGCTGTCACCACTCTTGACACCTTCCAGTCAAGGGTGCAACTGCTGCTCTGATTCTTTTTTTTTTTTTTTTCTTCTGCTGGGCGAGCCCCAACCTGAAAGGTGTCAAAAAAAAAATCAAATTGTTGATTGTGGACACTCAAAGGAAGAGGAGAAGAAGAAGAAGAAGAAGTGCAGATACTTGAGCACTGCATCTGAAAGTAGTGCTAGAACTGGTACTTCTGCTTGAGAACTAACATTAGTAAGGTACCATTCATTATTTTCATCAGTAATTCTGCTTGTTTCATCTTTAACATTGTGATATATGTCAGTTATTAATTCTGAAAAAAAAAAATCCTGCATTTTGGAACTTTTCAGTCAGATTTTAGGCCAAGTCCAAAGAGCCCCTGTTCCCGTTTGGTGGATGGGGAGGGCTAGGGGTAGGGGGAGGGTAGGTGGTAGCTCGCTGCGTGGTGAGCCAAGCAGAGCAAGTGGTGAAAGTAGAAGAGGGCATGGCAGGTGGCATGGTGGCGTGTTTGCCAATGTTGACAGTCAGTCGGCTGATGGGTTTTCAGCCAACTTTATCTGGTGGTTTTGTAGGGAATCCTGGTCTAAAAGCACAACCCCAGTGGAGACAAATGTATAGATTTTTCTCTTTTTTTTTTTTTTTATCACAGATGATTAAGTGCAAAAATTAGTCACAAAATCAAACAGATATGCACAACAAACAATCCAGCAGATGCAGACAAGGCCACAGCAAATAAAAAGATAGTCTAGATTGCTACATGGGAAGAGACCAGCATGCTAGAAATATAGCAGTTCTTGGGCCTCACACACTACTCATGGGTATCAAGAAAAAAACATCAACAGTCATGTGATAGTCAAAACATCTACTGCTGACCACAAACACATTTCCTTTGGTAATGGCTAGAAACGTGTGTGTGTGTGTGTGTGTGTGTGTGTGTGCGCGCATATCCCCTGTTTTGAAATCTGGCACACCAAGCCACGCTTCTAGTTCCCCACCAGAGAAGCATCATATTGGGTTTTTTTTGTTTTTTTTTTTTTTTTTTATCATTATTTTATTTTAGTAGTTTTTACTGGATTTTCCACTAAGTCAAGGTCCTGTATCATCACGCAAATTTTACTGCTTGAACCAATAATGGTGCCCTTTTTCACTAATCGTTTGCTGCTAATGTAAGAATTTTCTGTATCACAAATTTTGCAAACTCACCTGTGTTTATGGCAGATAGCACAAATCTTACAAAAAATACATAGATAGCACAAATCTTACAAAAAATACATACAGTTAATTATTTGTAGTTTTAAACTAATCATTCCTACAATATCTGTGAAAGAAAGTACTGCACATCAGTTGTTAGTTTAATATGAATCAGTATGGAGAGCTAAATCAAAAGCTGAAGTTTACGTAAAAATGAAACAAGATTGGAGTTGCTGTAGAAAAGAAAGAGGAAGAACCAAGTATTTTAGTCTGTGTGATAACTGCCCCTATATATTGTCATTTAACTGTCAGACTCAGATGTAGACAGATAGATTTAGTGTTATTTTCTTATAGTTGAAAGATGAAGTGTTGATAATGAATAAAGAGAGACATCCTGCAATCTTGTCCTAAGAGTACAATTGAAAACATGAAGGTGGCGATGAATTTCCCATATATATAATTCTTATTAAAACAAGCAGCATATGAACATTTTATCTATATATTTTACATATCTATATCTATATCAATAGGTAGATACTAAGATAGATCAGATTGATGAAGTCTTGTGACCAGCCATGTGGCAGTTTTTGCCCCTTTACATTGTTAAGGCAATATTGTTGCTAACATCTTTCTCTTAGTTCTATTTTCACTCTGATGTTCAATCCCTTGCAGTTTTATCAGTGTGGTCTTTTGTCACATTCATCTCAAGATTGATTGTCGATTACTTAAGTATTTTTTTTTTGTCATCTGCGGTGGTCTTGTGGGTGAATGGGGTGATATTTCATTGTTATGAAGCATCGAGAGGTTTGTGGGAGATTTTAATTTTCTCAAAGTGTGTGTGTGTGTTTTTTTTTTCATCACTGGTACTGATTGACAGCCTTTTCACATTAGGCAAATTAACGTTGTCATGACTTTTGCGTGTTCTTCCTGTGTACTTAATGATTGTCCACATGTACTCAGGAAATCTTGAACTGTTCTTTTGAGAAACATATTATGAGCCTGAGGTTTGCTTTTGTTGATTTTTTTTTTTTTTTTCAGGAACAGTATGTGTAAATCACCGTCGCCAATGGTACATGGTCCAGAAGATGCAGACAGTTCTTTGTGTCAGTTTCTTTTCTTTAACAAACTGACATAATTGTGAAACTTCAGCCACTGATTGCCTCAGAGTGTATACATGTGTATGAACGTGTGTGATAGATGGAGGTTTCGGAGATCAGGAGCCAGCAGATGGAATGGCCGATCAGTTTGGGGGTGGCACTGCTTACTCTGAGGAACAGGTAATTTGTGCAGCTTCTGTTCTGTGTGTGTGTGTGTGTGTGTGGGTGTGTGTGTGTGTGTGAGAGAGAGAGAGAGAGAGAGAGAGAGAGAGACTTTAGTGATTTTTTTTTTTTGCATACAGTAATTATTATTATTTGTTGTAATATTTTCTTATACTTGGTGGCATAATTGTATCAACAGTGGAAAAACTGTGCCATTTGAGATCAAGATTCAGTTACATTTTGACATAAACATGACAAAGATGTGACAGTATGCTTGATTTTTTTTTTTTTCTTTCATGGAAAAAAAAAAAGTTGTGTGTGTTATTGTATGGTGGAGAAAAAAAAAAAAGATAGGCAGGTGTTCTTTTTTTTTTTTTTTTTTTTTTTTAAAGATATATTTTTATTGTTTAGTCTAGCCACCAAACTCTTTTTTTTTTTTTCATTCATCCTTTCTTCTCCAAAAGCATGGGGCTCTGAAGCTTGCCTCGATGTCACTTTGGGCATAGTTGTAAACTTGAGTGGCATAGAAATGACCTTGCTTATCCTCACCCTGTCCATATGTTGGCTTTGTTTTTTGTTTTTTTTTTTTTTTTAAAAGAAATTCCCACAAAGCCCAGAGAGCCCTCTGGTAAACAAGACACCTTCGTTCAAGACAAAGGGAAGCTACTTGTCACTAGTGGCCTGAGTAAGCAGACTGACCCCCCTTGACAAACATGACAATTGGAGAGGTGGAGGTATCTGTCTCTGACAGGGTGATGTAACTGCAGTTGGTTGCCCTGTTGGTCCAGCTGGCTGCTGACGGGAGCAGTTCGACGCAGCGGTGGTTAAATGTTGAAGTCTTGCAGTCAGTGCTGCTGTGTGGTCAGGATTTCTGTTGAGACAGCACAGCCTGGATTTTACTGCTAGCTCTGTGAATTCTGGCTGGAAGTGTCCTCACGCTTGCTGCCAGACCTTCATGGGAAAGTATGAGGTCTCAGCCAGCATAGTCAGACTTAGTGTGTTTCAATATGACACCGGCAATTTTACCACCTCCACTTGAATTCCTTACACAGAGAGGTGGTTAAGTGGATTTGAACAGTGGAGCTGGGGAAAGTGAAACTAAATGCATTAGTTCAAGAGAATTAACTCTTCCCATTTACATAGTTAGGGTATGATTACTTCAGTGCACTTACACAGGCGAAGGAGTTAAGTAATCACCCTGTCAGATTTACCCAACATTGGTACATAGATATTAGACACAACTTATAAGGTAGAGCATACTCACAAGATTTAGAAAATAGATACTACTTACTTGTCCTCTTGGCAAAAAAATTAGACAGAAAAAAAAGAAGGATCTCAGGTGTGGCAAAGTAAGCATTCTCCTCTCCGGAAAATGCCTGATTTTGTGGGTTTTCAGTGTTAATGGATTGTTGTGGGTTTTCAGTGTTAATGGATTGTTGCCAGTCTGACAGTCATTTGGTGAGTAAGGTGATTAGGTAGACACACAGTTACAAAAAGGTTGGGGGGTGGGGGGGGGACTGTGTCCCCCTGCTGGTAACTAGAAGACTGACAAAGTTTTTGAGGAAAATGGTCTACTCAGAATTTGATTGATGGGAGAAATTGCTGATGGACAGGAGAGCGGACGGTCTTAACTAGGTAGGTGCAGCCACTGCGTGTGGCGTGGGTCTGATGATTGTCTCACAGGTTCTTAGCATGACAATTCATGGCAGTCACAGCCCAAAAACCACACACAGTTCTTTTCCTAGTGCTGGGGGAACTTTGTAACAAAGATTGAAAGAGAGAGGTGTGTGTCTTCACTCCTGCCTTGTCAAGATTATTTGCTGGAGAAACACATGAGGTCTGACCAGTTTATCATCCTAAGCGAGTTAGGGGAGGGGTGCTGGCAGGATGCGTTCAAGCTCCCTTTGATGTGTGTCAGCTGATGTTAGACATCAAGTCAGTTGAGCGGTTGAGGCACTGGTCTGCGGTGTAAATTTCGCTGTGGTGATTGTGTGTTGTGTGTGTGTCTTGTGAGGGAAGGTGTGTGTGTGTGTGTGTGTGTGTGTGTGTGTGTGTGTGTGTGTGTGTGTGTGTGTGTGTGTGTACGAGATCAGCATCGACTGATCGATGAAAGAAGCTGGTAGGACAAGGATGATGGGGAGTGGGGGAGGGAGGGGTGTGTGTGTGTTAATAGTAAAGGGTAGGAGGATGGTTTGGCTTATCCACTTTGACACAGCGTTTGAGAACAATATCTGAAATGCATGTTGAACTTCTTCTTTTTTTTTTTTTTTTTTAACTGGTTAAGACAGCATTGAAATTAGACATTGGTGTCTATACTACTCTGTTTTTTTTTTTTTTTTTTTGGTAAGGAATCCATAAGTGTGTATAATTGGCCTTGCCTTTCATGGAGCAAATCTATAAAAGGTAGTGCAATTCTGATGTGTGCAGAAAGAGAAAACAGACATCGATGTTCAAAGAGACTGAGCGCTGCTGTCTAGAAACTTCTTCTGCGCTCAACAGTTGTTTGTTTGTTTTTTTCCAATTTAAACAAGCCACCATTTTGCATTCTGTGCCACTGTTAGAGAAAAACTGAAAGCTAGAATTGTACTTTTTTGTTTTATAAAGTCAAATAATTGGAGAAGTACAAGTGCGCAGAAAGAGGACAGTGCGCAAAGAGTTTAATCCGCATAGTCCTATGTAAATCTCAGAATATCACAAAAAGTATGAATGGCTTTTTGTTTGCTGTAAACTTAGAATGAAAATGAAGAAACATAGTACTTGTGTTTGTCGCAGCCACTGCTATAAACATCATGACTGACAATCAGCTGAAAGGGGCAAAAAATGGATACTCTGACTATTCCATTTTTGCTGCGCTTGCAGTTTTATCTTAAGCTCAGGGAAGAGACATACTTTCCATGAAGAAAAGATGTCTGCCTCGGTGGGTTAACAGTGCTCACCCCCCCCCCCCCCCCCCCCCCCCCCCCCACCAGAATTGTACATTTTGTATGTGTTTCTGCAGACCAATGGACCCACAGATATGTACTCCGCCATCTCCCAGCAGGACACAGTGCGGGCTGAGCCAGAGAAGATCCGCATTTGGAGGGAGGAGCATACCAAGAGGCTGGAACTGAAAGGTGTTTTTTCCATACCTACCTGTGTCTGTTTTTTTTTATCTTACTTTTAGGACCCTCTGATCTGTAATGTCTGTAACTTACAACATAAAAAAAACCCCTATGAAATTAATGTCATGAAGCTGTAGGCAAACTTGAAAAATGGGTAGGTGTGTTTTAAAATGTAATAACTTTTCTTTTTTAATCTAATGGATGGATTTGAATGAAAATTTAAGTTTGTATGTGGATATGATTGTAATGCATGTTGAATGCGTTTTTTTTTTTTATGTTAGTGGCGTTATTTTACCTCAAATTAGTATGAAATTTTAGTAAACAGAAAATTGGATTGTCGGACCATGTTGAAAAATCTGAAATGTCGCAATCACTGAAATCAGGCAAGTCACTCATGTGCACTGAAGAGACGCTCACATCACTCTGATTGTCTATTCCAAGGTCTTGCTCTCGTTCTTTGAGTAATAGGTGCTTGAAGGGGCTTCTCTTCTGAGGACTGTCTGCTGCCACGCTCTCCGCGAGTTTCTTTCTGCTGGATAAATTCACTGAACAGCGAGTTGCTATCAGATGCAGTCTCGGCCATTTTCGATGCAAAGTCGAACAACAACAAAAAAAAAAACGGTTAAAATTGATGGAGAACTTGAAAACGAATTGAGTAGTGGAATGGTGCCAATAGGAAAATATGAACAATTTACCAAGGAGCAATCTATGTGCATGCGCATGCATGGGAAGCTGTTTCCACTTCGTTTGAAACCGGTTTCAGAAGTAAGTTGATAGGGGTGGTTTCGAGAGCGGTTTATGAATGGGATGCAGCCGTGGATCGGCACGGTACATGACATTAAGAGTTAATGTAAAATTCTTGTTGACACTCCAAAGGATGATCAAATTTCCTTTCTTGGTTTCAGGCCAACTGTCATATAGATCAAATGTTATGTAGCAAACAATGAAATATTTCGCTAGTCTCACCATGTCACATTCATAAAAAAAAAAAAATAAAATAGATGGCTTAAAGAACTGATAATTGGAAGTCAGAAGAGTTTCTTGTAGGTCAAAAACTGGGTGGTTGAAAGAGGTAGATGGTGGCAAGTTTTTCTAGCAGTGTTGTTGAAGAGATGAGTGCTTGCAATTTTGTCCAGCTTCTTGAAACTAACAAAGCTGATAGTTTGTCAGAAGCTAGAGAGGTTGTTTTTTACAGAGATCAGAAATTATTCTTCTCATGCTTACCTGTCCAAACACATTCTATATCCCAACATTGTGTGTAAGATTGCCAAATTATCAGGATTCTAAAAGAAAACAAAACAAAACAAAAACAAGAAAAAACTACCATATTTCCATAGCCTATGAAGTCAGAATAGTGATTGTCCGAGTGTGATACTGCCTAAGATGCCTCCAGTTTCCCACTCCTCTTGGTCGTCTCACGCACTGCCACACTGAAATATGAAGCAGGTGCAAACACACCTGTACAGTGTATACTGCTCTCTGAGCTGCTGTTATTGGTTCAGCAGTGCCTAGGCCACCAGATTTTCAGCAGTGATATTCAGTGGACAGTCCTGTGTCACACCAACTCGTTGTCTTATTCAAAAACATCAAACATAAACGTTTTGAGACTTTAGAAGCTTTGCGTACGAGGCAACCATTTTGACTTGAGCGGACGCCCTGAGATGTTGCGTCTTGATGCCTAAACCTGTCTAAACAGCCTGAATGGGAACAAAAAGGAAGATCAGCCACAACAGGCGGGTAAGGTTGATCGGTAGGTAAACGTAAATGGTGGGCAGATGGTGTAGAGCAGAACAATTAAATCTCCATTTTTTTTTTTTTTGGTTTGTTTTGTTTTAAAGGCTAAGGCTGTTTTTGTGTGCAAAGTTTGAGAGGATTACATTGAGTAATCCAGGTGAAAACTAAGCACATACACACACGTGCACACACACACACACACACACACACACACACACACACACACACACACACACACACACACACACATGTACACATATACACACACACACACACACACACACACACACACACAGAGTATGCGCGCACACACACACACACACACACACACACACACACACACACACACAGAATACGCAGATAAACACGCACACACACATGCACACAGAGTACGCAGATAAACACATGCACACACACACGCGCACACACACGCTCACACACACACACACACACACACACACACACACACACACACACACACACACACACACACACACAGAGTGTTGCTGTAATGGACAGGTGAATACGAACAGAGGTCCATGCCTGTCCATGCCTGTGAAGGCACACTTCTATCTCAAAGACCAGTGAATTTGAGGGATAGAAATGGGTAGGATTATGGATAGTACACAAGGTTGCTGTGTTTATCAGGGTGAAAAAACTTCATTGCATTGGCCTGCAAGTTAGACTGTATTGTTTATTGGTTTGTGTAAGTCTACAGTTATAGGTATTTTGTTTCAGTGTGTGTGTGTGCGTGTGTGTGTGTGTGTGTGTACGCGAGTGTGTACTCACACTACTTGCCTATGCCTGTAGGCACTTAAACGCAATCTAGATGAGCATGGTTCACACGGCAGTTAGTGCGTTTGTGTGTATGGACATGCATGTGTGCACGTCTATGGCAAAGAGAGGAAGAGGAGGGGTGGAGAGAAGCGCAGTGCGCCACATCTTCGTCATGCTGATGGGTTGGTCGTCTTCAGACCAAGCGAGGAGAAGACGAAGGAGGAGTGCGGCAGAAGGCCAAGAAGGAGCTGGACGACTGGTACAAGCACCACTGCGAGCAGCTGGAGAAAACCAAGGAGAACAACAGGTAGACACCACCACCACCACCACCACCACCTCTCCTCCCTCCCTCCTCCCCCCCCCCCCCCCTCCTCCTCACAACCTTTCTCGCTGTCCAGGGCATTCCTCACTCTCCCCCTCCCCCCTTCCCCCCCCACACCCACCTCCTACTTTTGCCTGTTATCTGAAGTGTTCAGCTTTCCTAGCATTCCTAAGGTATCATGGCTCCTGGTGGCATGCCAGAATGAATGGTCTTGGTGACGCTTTGGGACAGAGGAAATGAAGGGCACACTCTGTGTGTGTGTGTGTGTGTGTGTGTGGGTGGGTGTGTGTGTTTTCCTGGCCAGCAGTGTAGTGAAGTTGAAGCCTGGGAATGGAGATATGTGGAAGGAATCATAGGAAAACCCACCACGTTTGGAGCTCTTTTTGTTACTTGTTTTCTTTCTTTCTCTCAATGTGTGCACACTCTCTCTCTCTCTCTCTCTCTGTCTCTGTCTCTCTCTCTCTCTTTCTCTCTCAGTCTTTTTTTCGCTCTCTCTGTGTTTCTCTGTCTCTGTCTTTGTGTATTGCCCCACATATATTTCTCTCTGTGTCTCTGTCTCTCTCTCTCTCTGTCTTCTAATGCCCTCTCTTTCATTATGTCTAGTTCTGGGTGAGAGCTTTCATTTGCATTTTGCACCATTTCCATGGGAATCATACCACACAAACCTTATTCCATTTGTTGCTTTTCATTTTGCTTGCATTTCACTGTGAAGTTCATGAAAACTGATATTTTACAATGCTGCGCTTGTCTTTAATGCTGTCATCATTGTCACAGAGGGTTGGTGTTCCACTTTTGTTGTGTATTTAGTTGTCTGTTTTGTGCTAGGTCGCATAGGGGACATAGATGTGTTTGTTTTGTCTTGTGTGTGTGTGTGTGTGTGTGTGTGTGTGTGCACATGCAGCATGTGTGTCAGTTTGTGTGCAAGCGTATTGAAAAAGATTGGAAAGAAAAAGCTTGAATGTTCAGTGCCGATACATCATGTTTAAATGTTAATGCATAGTGCTGTAGATCAGCCACATAATATAGTTGAAATATAAACACATAGTGTTGGAGTATGGTTGACAGTAAATCATGCACCGAGATATTAAGTTTTTAAAAAAAAAAGGGAAGAAAAATAAAAGATGATTTAGATGAAGTTCTGAAGAAAGATGTAAACATCACAGCTAACTCGAGCCGTGTGGTACGAAAATGTAAAGAACTTTCAGCTTTCAGCTGTGCTGAAGGTAAAGCTTCCTGCTATTTGACATGCACCTCTGTGCTAGTGGCAGTTGCACCTGTCACTTACACCTTGGTGTTAACCCCTTTCTCCCATCTCACCAGAGGGTTCTGTCACCATGTTGGATTCCTGCAGCAGGTGATGCACCTCATGGTGACATGCTTTGGTAGTACTGGCTGCAAGTGATTGGTCAGAAAGGACACCTCGCAGGAAGAAAAGAATCGGTCACTCTTAATAAGGATTACTAGAACCATCCGGAGGATTCTTCGTTAGCAATTTTGTTGAGCGCGCGTCCAGTTCTGATGACGTTGTATAAGAGTAATAGCAGACTAGGAACTTTTATTTCATCGATTGATTTATGAAAAAAAAAAAAAAAAAGAAAGAAAAAAAGGAAAAGACCATCATCACCCTACCCCATGACGCTCATGTTCCTGAAGATGATGCAAGTGACGGGCTTGATAGCAGAGACTTATTTCCACTCCCAGAATTCTTTTTTTCTTTTCATGATGCAGACCATTTTCATGGCAGTCAGACGCACCGTAATGATGTATACATTTGAAACTTGTGGTCAGAAAGGTCCGTTTGAAAAACGAATCACTCTCAGTTGTAGGTTTTGTGAGGAAAATGATCAGAGAAAAGAATGCTAAGATGGTGCCCTGAGTACTTTCCGTGCTGCGACTACAGAATGGACAGCACATGCTGAGCAGTACAAGGGTCTGTGTCATGGTCTGATAATCACTTTAGTGCTCTGACTCTCGGAATTCATGTGTCCCTTAAATAGGATGTGTTGCTCCAGTGTTGTGAAGAACTTCATATTTCATCCAGTTTCAGTTTCATCAAGGAGGGACTAGTCAATGCATGCGGACTAGTCCATATACGCTACACCACATCCGCTAAGTTTTTTCGAGACCACGATACACGTGATTGTAGGTTTTAATTCCGATATATGAATTACAACTAAGATGAGAGAATTGAAGAAGAGGGTCTCGTGGCTACTACTTAGCGGATTTCTGACCTACGCATTAGCCCAGTGCGCTGGTCAGACCTTGAGTGCCTACCTAACATTGGTTGTCTTTTTTTTTTTTTCTTTTTCATCAGCCTGACACAATGTAATTGTCACTTATCTGCACAGTCTTCTGATCTTTGTCGCCAAGAAAGATGGTGTAGGAAGAGACGAGGATAGAGACTGAAAAAAAGAAGAAAGAAGTGTGGGTATGAAAACCCATTGTTTGTAATAACAGGCTGCTGGGTACAGAGACCTGTACTTGACCTGGAATCCATTGTTCCCTCCCCTGCCTTTCACTTCCCAGTCCCACCCCTCTCCCCTCACCACTGCTATCCACTCAGTGCTTAGAGGGGTCCCCGCTGTGTCTTTCATTCAGTCTAATTGCGTTTCTTGATGAAAAAATGCGCTGTGCTGTGAATTTCATAGTATGCTCGTGTTGATGGTGTGATGTTCTTAAATATCATGCACTGTGCTGTGACTTTTGTAATAAACCTGTATCGTCGTCATCATTACCCGTGTGTGTTTTAAACAAGTGCTTACTGTTTTCCTCCATGATATTTCACAATGCAGATTCATTGCTCTGTGTCTGTTTCGTATTTGTTTTCCCTTTGTTCTGAAATAACAACGCAGTGATGACAAGAAATATTTGACTAAGGTGGTTATTCTCTCTGGCTGGTTAAAGGGTAGAGAATGACCAGTTCTTGAAGGAAAGGTAAGAGGTTTCATCTGGTGAGTGTACTCCTGTCTTGGTGTGTAGAGTAGACTCCCCTTGTTCTGGTTTCTTGTGGCCGGTGTTTGGGGTCGTTTAGATGTAGTGTTTTTTTTTTTTTTTTTCGGATGGCGGGAGGGAGAGGAGGTGAGGATGGATGGAGGGGAGAGAGAGGTTGGGAAAAGTCGAAGAGACGGAGATCTGAGGTGGTGCGCTGGGGGAAAGAAACGTAGCTTGAGAGCACACACACACACACACACACACACACACACACACACACACACACACACACCACGCACGCACCTTGTGGCGCATATAAGTTACTGTGGCAAACCGAGAGGAGAAACGTTAAAGGAGCACTGTTTTCTGTTGTTTGTCTTTTGGCAAAATGGGAAGTAGATCTAGCTGCAAAGTGAAACGACTGCAGGCGGAAATCTAAACAAATCTTAAATAAATGTCAGCGAACCGCCCAGAGAAACGTGGTCAAATGAGTCACAAGACAACACACAACGCGTTTCGACCTCTAAGGTCTTCCTCAGATTGTAAAAATGGGAAGGAAAAGTTTTCTTCTTCTTTTCAGATTGTATGAGAACGTAGGTCCGCTCTGACAATTTTACCTAGGTTTAAAAAAAAAAAAAAAAAAAAAAAAAAAGCCTCTCCTCATGCCACTTGTGTGTGTGTGTGTGTGTGTGTGTGTGTGTGTGTGTGTGTGTGTGTGTTTAGTTTATGCAGTCTTCACTGGAAGCAGCATTATAAAAGCTGTTCAGATTTCTGCTCCAGTATCAGAGGGGTAGTTCTGTAATTCTGGGAGGAGCTGGCTCTTTTTTTTTTTTTTTTTTTTTTAATGTATGCACAAGTTGAGGTTTCTCTCTGTTGTTGGTAAAAGTATATAGCCAGGTAGGGGAGATGAAGGGGGGGGGGGGGGGGGGGGGGGGGGGGGGGGTAGATTCATGATGATCATTCTGTTTATTGTAAAAGAAAAAAAATTTTTTTAAAGTTAAGGATTGGGAAATGTTTATTTCTCTTTTTAGATGAAAAGACATGGACATCTTGTGCAGGAGAATCACGTTATAAAGAAATCAGTGCTGTGTGTTATCACCATACATACGGGTCACTTTTATGGGCTGTCTCGTGTGTTTCAGTGTGTGGGTTCGAAATGAATCTTGAGATATATATTTTGCCACATGATAACAACTGCAGAAACATCTTACCAAAGTCAGGGGACAGATGATTATGAATGGGGGGAAAAAAAAACAAAAGAAGCCTGCCTCCCATGGATTCGATGATATGTGTGTTTTCACCAGGACAAACGGTGCAGTTTTTTAGATGTCAGTGCAAAGACTGGTCACATAGTCATCTGTGTTGTAGTGGACGTGGGTTTTTACACAAACGTTACAGAGAAACCCATATATATAGGCTGTGAAGCGGTGCACCAGAATATGTGAATTTTTTGTCCCATTTCCTTGCATGGCTGGTACTGTGGGGCGTATGTTGCAGAACCTTTGTTTTGGTGTGGTCTGGGCAGTGGTATTGGAGTCCCTGTCTTTATGGTGTTTTGGGTTTTGGTTTCTTGTTTAATGGTATTATGATTGCCCAGCAGTCTGTTTTTTTTTTTTTTTTTTAATTTTATTTTACATTTGCCTTGTGGTTCAGGGTGGAAAGGTGTAGGGGGAAGAGTACTCCCGCTGTTGTTTGAAAGGAAGTTTCCCTCCTTTTGTGGGAATATGCTTGGTCAGTTACCTCTGCATATTGGAGTGTCTGTGTATCATTAAACCACCCTATTTTCATTTTTTTTTTTTACCCTTCTCAGCAGTTACCATGTTTGGTATTGGTTTTTTTTTTTTATATCATAGACATGTTGTCTATTGTGTAAAGTGGTATCACACTTTAACAGAGATGAGATGCAGGGGGGGGGGGGGGGGGGGGGGTTAAGAGGGGGTGTAAGCTAGCTTTCCTTCTGTGCACTGCTCCTCCTCCCCTCCCTCCCCTCCCCTCCCCACTCCTTCTGAGTGGGGAAGGAGTAGGACGGGGTTTGGGGCATTGGTCCAGACAAAGCCAGTTGAAGTTGAGGGTACTGTGTTATTAAGACTCGCGTATGTAACGTGCAATCGTTGTTCAAGGGCTAGAGTATTGCAGATAAACGGTTGAACATGTGAACTGACTCTGAACAAAGATTCAACCAGCCTGAGGGAAAACAGGTAGCGCCTTAGGACGGACATGGCAGGTGCTTCCCCTCCCTTTCCATCTCTTTGCCTTCTCTTTTTTCTCAGCACTGTGCTATGCGCTGACTTCGTGATCGCTGCCTGTTCATATTTTTCTACCTGTTGGCGTTTTGTCGATATAGGCGGCCGGCTTTTGGGTAACTTCGCTTGCATGTTTGGGGAGTTACGGTCGTTCATGTGCATGCGCATGCACATAAACACACATGCTTGACATGCATACTCACAGACACAGACAGACGACACACACACACACACACACACACACACACACACACACACACACACACACACACACACACACATGTTCGCGCATGTGCACACTCGGATGAAAGGCTCATCGAAGGAAGACTCCCGTTTTTTTTTCTTTCATTGAATTTGGCATCCCCCCCTTGATGATCAGTCAGTTCGGAAACTGAAAGTGTACTTCTGCTCATGGAATAACAGTTGTTTCTCTCTCTCTGTCTGTCTGTCTGTCTGTCTGTCTGTCTCTGTCCTCTGTATGAACGAGGATTCAGTGGGGGGATGATGGGGGGGGGGGGGGGGGGGGGGGGGGGGGGGGGGGGGGGAGAGAGAGATGTGGTTGGTTTTTAGAAAAAGTTTTTTCTTCTTTTTCTGTTTCCTTTTGCCTTCCCTCATTCCTCGGTGAAAAAAAAGAACAGAGCAATTCATATTGTATCCTTGCGCCATGATGTCATGATCACCAGCCGGGGGTCGCACTATTTGCTGTTCCTTGTTAACATTGCTCAGCATTCATGCATTATTTCCATTTTTTTAGTTTGATTTTCAGTTGGTTATTATTACCAAACCGTTGCGTACATTGTGGGCTTTGTCGCCAGGGCACTTTTTCGTTGTTGTAGTACTGAATAACTTGGATTCTTTCTCAGTCTGTCAGTCTCCAGTAAGCGTTTCCTGCTTTTAAACGTGTTTAATGATTCCACGTTTAGGGAAAACAAAACAAGTTGATGATCTCTACACTTTTGCAAAGTTGGAATGTACATGAGAAGACAGATTCGCATGTAATGGTAATTGTATATACTCATACATATGAAGTATCTTCCATATGCATGTACACACACAGTTATGGATTTGACTAGAAGGCACAGTTTCCACCGAGTTTTGTTTAAATTGGTTTTGAAGTTTTAGCGTCAGCTTGCTGGACCAGCCAGCATCTGTCCTTTGGTGGGTCCACACCAATTTTAGGGGGTCATCCTTGTTCCATTTTCCAGCCATTTTTTATAATAATCACCAGCCATCATGGCTAAACTGGTTAATGTCAGGGACTCCTGGTTAGGAGGTAGTGGGTTCGATTTTCCATCAGAGCCATTTATTTTGGTGATTTTCCTGCCCTGACCAGCTCCTATCAAGAATTGAGCTTGCTATAGGCTCAGTTGGAGAGACTGGGACCACACAGTCATTTCATCGACTTAATCGATGCATCACTGAGAGTGCTGCTCAAATTTCCAGAGCAACTCTGCAGTGTCAGTAGCTCTTGGCCTGGTTGACAGGATATATTAAGAAAGGAAGTGTAGAGTACAGTACAGCTCTGTCGAGATCTGAAACATCATCTTCATCATCGTCATCCTCATTGATCAGTTTAAAAAAATAATCTTAATTAATCTTAATCTGTGGCCCTTCTTATCCAAATCTCATGGTGACCTCAGTTTCGATAGCCTTCACCGTGACTATGGCTTTGGTTTGATCCTGTCAGGGTTAATGGAATCGGCAAAAATTCATGGGGACGTGTCTTTGGACAGACGTGGTAGCGCTCTTCAGCAGGAGGCTCATTCAAGCTGGCTCCCATGACTTAGCAGTTGTTGTCATCAGTACGGGCTTTAGTAGTTGGTGTCCTGTTTATGTTGGATCAGAACAGGCGGTGCTGAACACCACCGAAATGACTCTGTGGCAGTGCAGTGTCTCCGCTGGTGGGTTGCCTCTTGACAACTTGACATCTACTGCTCCCTGTGGATTGCTGGTGTAGGGCTGTGGCGGGCCGGGCTGTGGCTGTGGATGAGGTGCTGGAATGGCGGCGTGGGTGCAGTGCCACTGAGGTGGCACAGAAGATGGGACAGAAAAAAAACAAAAAGAAAAGAAAACAATCTTTGCGTGTGTGTGTGTGTGTGTGTGTGTGTGTGTGTGTGTGTGCTAGAACCGATTCTGTATGTGTTTCCCATAATGTTATTGACAGACAAACCACCAAGAGACACAGGGGAAAGCAGAACTTCCTTGGCAGAGGTAATGATGAATGTCACAAAATTGTAGACGTACATTTAATGGCAGGTGTAACTCTCAGGTATCAGAGAGCTCAATCACACTTCAGGAGTTATGTCTGCCGGAGACAGAGCATGGAATCAACACATAGGTCTGTGTTGAGTGACAGTCTTACTTCAAGAATGTGGTCTAGGTTTCAACAGAAAGTAACACACAAAAATAAAAAAAAAGAAGAGAGAAGAAAAAAAAAAAAAGAAGAAAGAAAAGAAAAGAACTGGGCAGGGCAGGTGTTTGGGAGTGCTCACACTTCCACCATGGACAGAGGGTCATCTTCATTTAAACGGTCAGATTCCAGCCTGCAGCCCAAATTGACTTGGTTTGGCATTGGGCCATATTCCATCTTGCTACGCAGTTTTGTCCAAATTTTCTTTCTTTCTTTCTGCGTACACAGGCTAATACTCCTGCAGACACTGTCTGTATACACAGGCAGTGGAGTTTTGTGTGTGTGACCATTTTTTTTTATTCCGCCATTAAGGCAGCCATGCTCCATCTTCGGGGAAGGTGCATGCTATGTGTAACGTGTCATCCATACCAGCGGCCAAACTGGCCTTCTTTTCTGAAAGTTGATGATGGGATTATATGTGTGTGCGAGATGTTATGTGTGCGTTCACATACGGAACCTTGCCTTATAGTCTCATTCGAAGGACTGTTTAGGGAATGGAGTCAGAACCAATGTTAACTCCGAGGGAAAAAAAAAACCCCTGTACGGAAATTTGGACCCCGCAACCCCCCAGGATCACAAATCTGGCGCTCTACCGAGTTATTCCAGCTCCCCCCTTTGTCCAAATGAAATCAGATCTTTAGTTTTTGCAGCAATGTTGCTGAGAGACAAGGCAACCAGCTAGTGAACTGATGAAGATGAAAACACTGGCTTCTTGACAGATCCTTTCGTTCACATTATCAGTTGAAATTGGTAGAAGCCAGGCTGGATCGAAAGGCCTGCGTCTGTGGTCTGTTTTCCCAGCTCCCAGCTGAAGCGTTCACTGTATATGCCCGTCCCCACAACGTTGGCAGGATCTGAGCAGGAACTGGTCAGTCAGTCAGGTAGAGGAATGAAGGAAGGTAGTGTGGTTTGATGTTCTGTTGTTCTGTACTGGATGCTGTTGCATGGTTGTTATTTTGTACTGCATTGTTCCTGAATGCTTCTGTAAGATTTTTCAGTGTGTTTGCGCATTGTTTTGTTTTTGTTTGTCAATGAAACAGGTTTCCCCTGATGAAATTTGGCCTGTTTCCCCAGGGAGGTTGTGCTGCCATTCCCAACCCCCCACCTCATCCCCCCCCCCCCCCCTCCCTTCCTTCCCCCTCCCTTCCCCTCCCCATTACTGCTGTCATTTCTTTCAGTCTTAGTTTGTCAGCCCATGATTTACTTGGTAAAATTTTTTCTTCCCCCTCTTTCTCTCCTGCAGAATTCAGCGACAGCTCTGAACTTTGCTGTTATGGAGGGTTTTTAGTACATGCAGATTGCAGTGTGTAGAATACCGAACAAAAACACAGGTTTGACTACTGGTGTGTGCAAATATAGCCATACAGGTTTGACTACTGGTGTGTGCAAATATAGCACACAGGTTTGACTACTGGTGTGTGCAAATACAGCACACAGGTTTGACTACTGGTGTGTGCAAATACAGCACACAGGTATGACTACTGGTGTGTGCAAATATAGCCACACAGGTTTGACTACTGGTGTGTGCAAATACAGCACACAGGTATGACTACTGGTGTGTGCAAATACAGCCACACAGGTATGACTACTGGTGTGTGCAATGTAGCCAGAGGAGAATGGGTCACAGAAAAATAAACAGCTTTGAGCTAGATTTTTTTTTTTTTCATGATGATTTTGAAAGTGGTTTGGTCAGGGAGCTGTGGATGATGATCGCCATCTCAGGCGAGGAGAGCAGCTCCTTTTTTTTTTTTTTCGCTCCTCCTCTGTGTTTTCTTTATGATCTTTTTTTTTTTTTTTTCAAACTTTTGGAATTCTGGTGGGTGGAGGGTCTCTTTGTGCATGCTTTTACATTGAAACCTTTCTTCATAACGCCTGCTGGATTGTGTCTGAGCACTTGCACATGTACATATAGGGACTGTGGCTGGAAGATCGGATTTGTTTCTTAAAAGGAAAGGGACTGAATGAGCGAATGAGATCGAGGCCACTGACAGGACTTGAGAAAGATGAGACAGAAGGACAATCATACGTACACCAGCATCTCAGGCACATGAAACTTTCTAATGTAGTATGTAGTTTACGTGAGAGAGAGAGAGAGAGAGAGAGTCAGGCAGACAGAGACAGAGAGAGAGAAGGAGACTTGGAGAGAGCGAGAGAAACTGTTCAAAGACCGGTTCCTTGACCACAAACAGTAAAATCTTCTGTGATGGCGTCAGTTAATTCTCCCCACCTGCAGGTACATGCAGGCACATGGACATGCAGTTACCACTCTCGCCTTGCGCATGCATGTGTGCGTACACGCGCGCACACACACACACACACACACACGCACACACACATACACATACACGCACATGCACACACTCACACACACACACACACACGCACGCACACACACACACATACATACATACATACATACATACACACACATATCCATGCACGCATGCACACACGCACACATGCATGCACGCACACACACACACGCACACACACACACACACACACACACACACACTTATTTGACCAGTGCAATGGTGGGGGGGGGGGGGGGGGGGTAAGGGGACAGACTGCACCAAGGAGCTGTGCCGGTAACGGTATGTTGAACGGCTGTAAAACAGGTAGCAACTCAGGATTTTGTTCCTTCATAAAAGATTTTGTATTATGTTGATGGACAGGTTTTAGTCTGAGTGTTATCTGTAGTCTGAAGGCAGTCGCCCTAAGAGAAAAGCATTTCAAAATAAATAGGAGTAAATTATGTGTGTCATATTCCAAGCTGACATGGATGTTGAATGCACTGTGCGAGAGGGGAAAGAGGGATCAGGGGAAGGGGAGGGAGTGGGAAGGGGGCAAAGGGTTGGTGGGATGTGGGAAGGGGAAGCAGGGGATATGTTGGGGAGAGGAGGGGGGGGGGGGTAGTAGGACGGGGGGGGGGCGTTCTTTGATAAGGGCAGTTGTTGAAATGCTTTGTAGATACTTGCCGGAGACTCGCCCTTTCTGGTTGAAATGTATGTAGCAAGACCAGTGACAGGTGTTTCTTGTTCTGATTTTGTTCAGTGCTGTGGTCGTAGTAACCAGTGTCGTGAGGTGCCTTTCCCTGCTGTTGTCTCTTAGTCTTACAAGCCACCCCATGTGTTTCTTAGGTTACACATGCCTTTGGGAATCATGTTTTCCCAGTTGTTATGGTAGAGTGTGGTGTACGGGGATTTTCCTTTTCTAAGAATAGAAGATGATGTTCAGGACCACATTTTTTTTTTTTTTTAACTTTTATCTAATGACTAAATTTCATGCATTTTCAAGAACAGCTGAATAAGTTTTTTTTTTTTTTTTTCTCAAAGGGAAAAAATTGAGAGCAATTTAAGAATATGTCATTTATTTATTTATTTTTTTTTTTTATTGTAAACTCAGAATGATAAATCAGAGAAGCTTTCAAAGGATTTTAATTTTGGAACACTCAGATGATCTCCTAAGAGGTCTGTCCAGTGGCATGGGTATGTCACCTGTAAAGAGCGTTACAGTTCACTTGACCATCTTCATTTGGGGACTGTGTTTGAATGTGCATGCAAGGTCATGGACATTTGTGTCTTTGTCCTGTTCTGCGGGTTAGATTAGGGTTAGAAATGCATTTGCAGTTGAAATACAGAACTCTCTCAGCTGAGCACATTCCTGCTGTCTCAGTGCCCAGCTCCTTCACCACCCCCTCCTTTCCAGTCTTGTAGTCTTGTAGATGCATCCATGAAAGGGGGTGTGAGACTTGGCTGTGTGGTCAGAGTCAGGTCCCCCCCCCCCCCCCCCACTTTGAGCCTGTAGCACATAGGGTTTCAGGCTGGGTCCAGCCAGTAAAAAAAAAAATCCTAGAAAGAGATGCCTCGGGTCGGGCATTTTATCTTGAGGTGAAGAGAACCTGGAATCGTAATGGCCTTGGTTTGAAAGGAGATGGAAAGATGAGTGTTCAGGACAGGACAAAAGATTGTTAACTGAAAAAGAAGCTGAATGAAAGTGACCTGTGCCTTTGTGGATGTATTGGCATAAACAGTATACTCATTCCTTCAAGAGAGGTGACAGTTTGTAAGTGCTTTATGAGTTCCTTGAAAAATCATTGGTTTTGATTAATGGAAGTGTGTGGTAGAGGTGGTCTAATGTCCTGAGGTCCTGGTAGCATCGGGGCCCAGGGCCTGACAGCATGCACACAGAAAAGGCATTGGGCTCCAACAGGGCGAGTCCTTGGCGATCATGGTGATGATCAGCGCGTTGAGACCGACCCCAGAAATAAAAAAACACTTTGGATTACTAGCGTGCTACACACACGTGGGTCAGGAGAGAACCAAAGCAGGTCGTTTCTTTTTCTGGAATGTTGTTCTTCATCTCTTTTCATTTGAATGGGAAAAAAAAATAGTAGAGTGATATCAGGTTTTGGATTCAGGTCGAATTACATTAAAAAAAAAAATTAAGGATATACAGTGCTGGATGCTCAGCTGATCAGTGAACAAAATATCTCGTCACTGTGTGCGTCTCATAGTTAGATCAGTTTGTTTTTACATGCACCGTGAGCTTTGCGTTGTTTCCTCCCCCAGAGCGGCCGAAGAAGCGTTCATCAAGGACCGGGATGAGAAGGTGCCTGGTCAGGCGTGGGAGAAGATCACACGGCTGTGCGAGTTCAACCCCAAGAACTCTAAGAACACCAAGGACGTCAGCCGCATGAGGTCCATCCTGCTGCAGCTGAAGCAGACACCCCTTGTACGCTGAATGGACCGGTCCAAGCGAGGAAGGGGTTAGATCAGATCTGAGAAAATTAGCATTTAATTTTTTTTTTTTTTTTTTTTTTAATCGTACGTGGAAGGAGCGAACAGATACAACTGAAAGAAGGGAAGATCATTTGTCGAGTAGTTGGCTGGTTTTTAACAGGTTGAAAAAAAAAAATTGTGTTGAAACAATGTAGACCTGTTCTCTTTGTGAAATGTTTGGATGATGAAGGCTTGCAGATGCCTTTCAGCAACGTTATGTGCAGTTTCTGTGAATACATGTTTAAATACCATCAGAACTTTTGACATTATCAGGCATGAAGCAGGTTAAACGTTATGAAGGGTTTAATTTCTTTTCATTTAAAGTAATGGTTGAAGCTGATGCCAACTGGCAGCAAGAATATGATGACTATACCAGTGAAATACTGTGACAGACTGTAAGAAAGTCAGAAACAGAGAAAGTGTTTCAAAGGACACAACAGTCTAAATTAAACATGGAAAGAATGTGTTCTCGTCTTTTCGGCCACAGACTCACGTTACTGTTCTATGAATTTGCCGTTAATCAAGTCTCCAGGTGGGCGTTTTATAACTTGCGCCTCATAGACAGACTCAAACACCATCGTGTGTTTGCAAATTAAAGCTATTGAAGTACAGAAAGTTGTTCTGTGGGCAGATGTGATGAAGACAGCTGCATTTGGCCGTGATTGTCAGGTTGGGAAGTGGAGGCGATAATGATTTGTGTTCATGTCCAGATACTTTTGTTATTAACTGTTTTTGATCAGTTTTCATTTGCATTTCATAAAACGAAGTATAAAAAAATGGTTGTAGTTAGTGCAGATATGTTGGTTTTGAACTGATAATTTTTTGAGACAAGTATGTGTGATTGATAGATTGCAACAGACCATGAAAATGTGCACTCAAGTGTGAAATGTTCTTCCTTTTTTCTTCACAAAATTGCCGTTCCTACAATTCAGCAAGCTCATTTTGGCTTCATCCTAACTCGCCCACCCCCCCCCCCCCCCCCCCCCCAAAAAAAAAAACACCCAAAATCCAAACTTGAAGCTCTTACATCTAATTTGCACTTTTTTTTTTTTTTTTGCTTTGGTGATGTTACCTAAAGGTTAGTAAAGATGAACAGCACTTGTGGTTGTTTAAAACAGGAGTGATCTCTAATTTTTTTTTTGTCAGCAAGGGCTAGAATTTGAAGGAAATTATGTAGTGTTGTAACATTTTGGGAGTTTTGAATAGCTCAGCAGCAACCCCCCCCCCCCCCCCCCCCCCCCCCCCCCCCCTCTTTCCCCTTTGCATCTCTTTCAGTATATCCTGCTCTACTTTTTCCCTCAAAAATGTGTCATGGGAAATGTACATTTACAGGAAGGAAATTATTTCATGAGCATCTCCTCTTCAAAGTCAGTTTAGAAATTTGTAATTGATTGATATACCTTGTAACGTTTTGCAACATCAGTTTTTAACTATTGTGGCATCATAATTCAGGATTGATCAGGAAATGTAGCCCATTGAGATGCTATGTGGCAACCTTTTGCGTTGTCATGGACTTCAGCAAATTGTGAGCACATGTAAACCATTCCATTTTCATTCTGTGTTTAGTTGATTCACAGCTGTCCACAGGTTTGGCAGAAACTGTGCGCGTGCGTGTACATTGATTTCTGTGTAACTCTTTCTCTCACTGTGCGTTGCCAACAGATTGTGCAATAGGGCCGACTTAAATTTAAGGGGAGTCCCTTGGTTAGGTGGCTGATTGCACCGATTAAAACATCCTTATTTATCAGTTGTGGATTCTGTGTGTGTGTGTGTGGTGTGTGCATGCATTAGTAATTCGAGTGTGTTAGTATTCCTAGTAGAGTACAGCTTGTTTGTGGCAGAAATGGCAAGGACAGTGGAACATTGCCTATAAACTACCACTCCTGTATGCCAATTTTGTGTTGCAGACTTTCAAGATCAGTAGCCAACACCAGTGATTTCTTAATCCCCACTCCACACCCATACCTGTGTATCAGTCTTAGGATATCTGCAAGTTCATGGAAGATTTGTTGAATGGGTGTAATGGCGTCTAAAAAGGGGATGCTCTTCATGCTGGTTTCGTAGCTAAGCCGTCATCGTCGTCAATAGGGGACTTTGTGGGTTGTGTCCTGAGTATATTAAATCAGAACAGGCACCACTGAACATCACCATGACTAAATAGCAATGCAGTGTCTCCCCTGATGGGTTTCCTCAAGGTGACCGAAGTCCATTGCTGCCCGAGGACCGTCAGTTCTAGGGGGATATGCGACAGGCTGAACCAGGGCATAGTTGCGCATGGAGTGGCCAGAGGTAACACAGCTGAGAGGGTTGGAATATAGTATTTTGACAGCCGTTGCTGCTGCATATTTCTCAAGCGAAGTGTATATCTCTAGTTATCACTTTCTCTTATTGTTTTCCCTTTTTTTTTAGAAAGTTTCATTTGCATGCATCTTTTCTTCATGTCTGCTAGATGAAATGGTACCATGAACAGCAGTGGTTCATAATTATAAGTGCAAGCGTTTAATCTTTACAGTTTGGCAGACGAGTTTACCTTCTTGATCTTTATATATACTGCAACACGCTACCATGTATCTCTCTACTGTTTACACTCAAACACGGAATCATGCAGAAGATTAAATCATGTTTGAATTTGTGGAAGTCCAGTGGAATTCAGTGAAACGATTTGTAGAAACAATTTGGAGTTTTTCTCACCTTGCTCGACTTGTTTCCCAGATATTTTGAGGTGAAATGAAGTACCCATCTGTCCTTGTAATAATGTTTTTTTTATTTTATCAAAGCATCGGAAGTCTGAAAGCTTAAAGCACATCTTCCCATAGTCACTAGGCAGCATCCCTCTTTCTTTTCCCCTTGTGAAAATAGAGTTGAAGTGAAGTACTCTTCATCTCCAGCAGATCAGCCCAAGACGGCCAGGCAGGAGGGACTGCCCATGCTGTAAAACTCGAGGGTTGAAATGGTTTAGAATGAGGTTGGACAGAAACAAGTTGTGTTGATCAGGGTCAGCACAATACTGCAAATGAGGGAAGTTGAACTTTATCGAGGAAAAACTGGACCTGAAGATCCTCGGCCTAATCTCACCATGCCCGTTTCTTTGAGAGTGATGGCAGCAGTCTGCAAGAATTTAATGGCAGTGGCTGAAAAGGAAATGCTAATTGTAGTCATGTCTGCCATCATATGTTTTGTGCTGAAACGATTGTGTGTGCGTGCACATGCTAAAAAGTTCTGAGATCGACGAGTTCTTTGTGATGAAGCCACATCAATTCAGTTGAATTGCAGATGGACAAGACCATTATGTAGAAGTTAAGAAGTCCAGATTATAGTACTGATCTCTGGTTTGGGAGGATATCTGAATTCCTGAAACTCGGAATTGCTATAATTCCCCAATTTGTTACCTTTACTGAAACTTCCAGAATGACCTGTCATGGAGTGCTGGCACCTGGGCATCATTCTCTTTTCATTTCCCCCCCCCCCCTTCATCAGAATTCACACACACTGATGAGGGTAACAGGTGAGATCGGTGGTGTTGTACCCTGGCTAAAAGACTCCGGATCATCCGAACAGCCCAAGTACTTGAACACTATGGTACAAATGCATCACCTGGTGAGGTCTGTTACTGCCAGTGCAAATTGATGAGCTTGTGCAATGAACCTATATCCAACTAATGCTTATGCAACACGATGTAAAGAACCAATTAAAAAAAAAAAAAAAAAAAAAAAAACTAATGCATGTTTTGAAAATAAATTCATACTGAGCACTGTGAAACGGTCATAACCCGCATTACATCATCCATGGCAACGCGTATCTTTCATAATGAATTTTTTTTTTTATTCACTAGAAAAACATTTATTTTATACATTGATATCCAAATATACAGCTAAAATACAAAGGAAAGCTACAAGTAATACAACCATACATGGGGAAGAAAAGTACATCAGACATTGCTAGTGTTCAAACACAAAAGAAAATGATAAATGGAGTCACACAAAAACATCTTGGGACAGTTATACTTGCAGAATCAACAAAATTTCCTTTCCAAATTCTGATCATTTCTCGATAACTGATTGCAATAGGAGTGGCAGAGCTGGGGCTCAACGCCACCAACACATTTCGTAACTATTTTATCCCTCTAAAGAGTACGTAGGTCAGACCTTTTTTGGTCTTACACAAGGGAAGATCAGGAATTGGCATCACAATTTTTTTCTTATTAAAAGGTGTGTGTGTGTGAAATCTACAACATTGTGGTGAAACTATTGGCCTCGATAACCGAGGGGTGAAATATTAATGCATTTACATTACTCATCATAAGAATGAATCATCATCTGTTGACACCACATGTATAACTGTCCCAGACCAACAAAGATCACCAGCCAAATGCTCGTTCAAAAAAGGTTCACAATGCCTGTTCACACAAGGCTTCACAATGTATAGAGGGTAGAAGGGGGGTGGGGGTAATAATTCTGGTTTCATTTCAAGCTATGGTGCTTTTCTGATTTTCGTTAGTTTATTTTTAGAACCATCAGATCGAGGCTGCTGTCTGGGTTGAGGAACAAAAAAACAAAACAAAAAAAAACCCAAACAAGCCAAGCTTGATCAGAGATCTCACTGACCAAAGACTGGGCAGAGAAGCACTGCTGGAAACTGTGCCGTTCCTAAGGATGGTGTGAGAAGTATGACAAAGCATATGAAAACTCCTGAACGACCATTTGGCATAGTGCCAAACTCCCAAGACATCAGGTCACCTCTGGCATGGGTATAAAGAAAAACGTTGAAAACTATATACATGTACACCTCTAATGAAACCAAAATGAAGTGGAAAAAACAAAAAGCAAAACGCACGGAACAATGACCTATCTGGCACAGCAAAAAAAAAAAAACGAAAAAACAAAACAAAACAAAAACACTGCCACAAAAACACACTGCTAACACTGCTAAAGAACCAGCACGATGCACCTCCTGTTATTTTCTTGCATGGGGGAGAAAAAAAAAAGGAAAAAAAAAAAATCAAGTCTGGTTTTTCTCACAATAAAATGAAGCTCCACAAAGGGACACTACTCCGTTCAAAGCATGTATGTAAGCACATGTATGGTCCAAAACTCAACATCTCAAGCCTGTTTCAAAATGACAGTCGACACTGAGCTAATGATAACACTTCAGGAGGAAAAAAAAAAAAAAAAAAAAAAAACCCATCCACAAACACATCTTGTAAATATGGTTAGAGAATATGACAATCAAAGACCCACAAGGAGGGAGCTGAAATGGTATCTAAACAAAAATTCTGACCTTGTTTCGCTTAATAGAGGGAGCTGAAACATCATCTTGAAACAAACTCCAACCTTTTTTGCTTTGCCAATTATCTTTTTGGATTACCAATACATCATTACCCCTAATTAATGCACCCCCCCTTCCTGATCAGGGGGATATGGTGAGAGGGAAAAAACAGAAAGGGTGGGGGGAGGGGTGGGCTGTCAGAGGAGAACACTGGAAATTCACTTTAAGAGGGGGAAAAAAAATAGGTCATGTGTGCACAAAATTCACAAAAGCCAAAGAACCTTTGATGATACTGATATTGTTGCCCAGACCATGGCCAACAAGATAATGAATGATAAATATCTTACAAATATAACAATGGGAGAGACTGGGTTTGGTTTATACACTTGTTCCTGTTAACTATGACAACAGTGACTTTCTGTCTCTATGTCCACATTACCAATACTCGCTGAGGTAAAAACTGAACTCTTTGCTTTTAAAATACAAAATATTCACAATGCAACCGGATGCACACTATACAATGTTTTTTTTTTTTCCCCTTCTTAATTCATACCAGATTCTATCAGTCATCACAATAAAAAGTTTTGCTGCACAATTTTGATGAGTTTGTGTGTGGATGAAAATACTGTGGCATGGCGCGTGATGAAAACAACACAATCTGGTGGTCTTTTAGTTTTTAGCACTTTCAGATCCTTTCATTCACGCATTTCACTCGCATCCGCTTCACTCGCGCAGCCTTTCTTCCCAACATGCCTCCCTTTCGTCCACTCGCAGACCAGTTTCTTTGCACTGTCAAACCTTCCATTTACAATGCTGTACACAGCCAGCCACTGGGAACCCTTGCCTCTATGTGGAAGGACCCACACACACACACAATCAGGACTGACACGCACGCACCCTCCTGGCCTGAGCAGCACAGGACAGCACAAGGCGGATGGCGGTGAAGTGGATGAGGATGTTGGTGGACAGTTTTATACAGCTGATCGTGGTGCAAATGATTCATCACCTAGCGTCTTTTATACACGATGCATTTTATTTCCCCTGTACAAACATAATGAGGCTTGTTCTCATGGACAACGGACTTTCAGACAGATCCATCCTCCATCTTTTTAAATCTTTGTACATAATTCTGCTGGAATTTGTACAACTTTTATCAAAATTTACATCTGATCTGGACAATATAAAAAAACTCTACACTCTGGGGCAGGGGGGCACAGGGGGGTGACTAAATTGGCTGCTCTCTATGGGAAGATCTTAGAACAGTTTTCTCTTATACAAAGTTTTAGATGATTCACTGTACATAACTGGTCATGTGTGGGGTAGGAGGGGGTGTAACAGTCCATGACTCTCAAGAGTTTTCTGCACAAATGATTCCATTAATGAACTATGTCCACTGACAGGTAGGAGTATATATATCTTTCTCTGAAAACAAATTTGATCATGATTACACTTTTCTTTCTGTACATTTTTTTTTTTTTTTGATCACTCGATAGATTGTTTTACTTTTTACATAAGTACAATTCTTCACTTTACAATAAGGGAAATACCAAATTTACAAACTTGAATGGATTATTTTCAGATTTGATACAATAATGGTCAGGCATTGCATGAAATGTTACACAATATAACCAAAGCTCATGTCTTCAAGAGCATGTACTTACATGTATTTACTCTATGAACATTTTTTTTTTTTTTTCGATTTCTCCCAACGACACACAAGGGACACAGCCGATGATGACAGAAAATGTGCCCTGTTCACAAAGATTGGATGGTTACACAGCTGGCTGGCTTTCAAGTAAACGGGGGGGGGGGGGGGGGTTCCATTAAGGGACAGAGCATCTATAAAATGGGAAAGGAGTAGGTGAAGTGAAGCCATAGAGATCAATACACAGACAAGCATCTCCACAACAATCTGCGCAACACCTACCTCTACGAAAGCCAACTGTTTAGTCATTGCACTTTACTTCCTACTCGCTGCTATATCTTGTCAATGCATGGTCAGTTCAGAGACGACTAGAAGGACCTGAGCTCATCACAAGAGTCCATGTGATGTGCAAGACAGATGGGACACTAACCCCCCAAAAGTTGCTAGGACAACTTGCAACTCCTGCTTGCACCGACAGCAAAATCCTCACATACACCAACACTCTGATGAATTCATTACGCACACACTTTCACATGTAATTAATAAAACTTCAAAATTCCTTCATATATCTCTGCACTAAAATTATGAAACTTTCACCGTGCTTTAGAAAATATACATGCTGGGAGTTGTACAAGAAACGTGAGGATAATAATCATTACATTCCAATTACAAACATGTAAATATGGCGATGTCAGGAATATCTTCAAACTATTTTGATAAAAACCGAAACACTTGCTATCTAATTAATTTACTGAAGGCAGGCCTTTCACTACCAGTAGAGAATGCATCAATCTGAACACAGAGTTTATAGTAAGCCCCCATCCTTCCTAAACTACATCTATTAACAAAATCATTGATTGTCTTAAAAAAAAAAAAAAAAAGTCTTTAAATCTTTTTGTTTGTTGAGACAGGTTTCAGAAGCTGAGGAAGAAAGATTATTATCCATGCCCCTCAAACACATTACCTGAATAGAGGACTGACGATGACAACACAACGTAAATGTTAAGATGTACACGCATACAGGCATTTAGTATTCAACACATATGGGACATATGCTGCATTCCCCAAAGTCCAAACAGTAGAGGAAAGCTCTGTTAAATTACAAACCCACTAGAAATCGAAAGACCAAGTAGAGACCACTTGCACAAAAACCTGTTATATTTCTGTACCAATTCAGTCCATGACAAGTCTCAATACAAACTGGACCAGGCGTAGTGGTTGCTCAATGGTTACATCCACTGCATGGCTTTGGTCAGCCACTGCTATTTCACCAGAACACACTCCGAGGTCTTCACAGAAGCAGCTGCTGTATCCTACGGAATTTGCGGGCTTTACATCATGTCTTCATTTTTTGAGCATGGTTTAAGAAAAAAAACATGCGTCATGATACGGAAGTTTAAGAATGTGTGTTCTCCTTCTTGCATCTAAACGACCATTCAAGCTGTTACCTAAATACGAAAAGAACTTCCTCATGCTTCCAACAATGTGTTACTGTGAGGCTTTGGTTCATGCACAATCTGGACATTAAATGACAAGAAACAAATCAAAACATAAATATAAATGGTTAATATTGTATCACACTATCCCATTACCATAGTCAATCGACTGGCTACAAAAAAGCAAGTGTACACGTTTACAGACATATCAAGCATAAATGGGTATAAGAAAAAGAAAAACAAGGTTTGCACAAACACATGTGCTTCACAAAGAAGGAATGACTGCCATGATTTGCATTATCAACGTACATCGTTACCCTGTAGCCTGCGACATGCCAAAGCCTTGAAGGACACAGATTTTTCTTTTTATGTATAAGGGAACTTCAATCCACAGAGCTACACAGGCCTTTTGAAGGACACAGAATTTTCTTTTTATGTATAAGGGAACTTCAATCCATAGAGCTACACAGGCCTTTTCTTTGGCCCAATTAACCACATGCACTTCTTTAACATAGACACTGAAAACGCAGCAGTTTTCTTTCAGACAGTGTTGTGTTGAGGCAGGTGCCCCCCCCCAGATGGCAGAACTAAGGCAATTATCATTCTGAGATGCAACTGAACTCTGAACTTGTTAAAGGGGTGACACACCCAACACTGGACAACTCTACAAACTGAAATGGAATATATCACCTACATTCCTCGCGGTACTTTGCTTCGCTGAGGTGGTACAGAAGCACTTGAAGGTTGGCATCCCTATCTTTCACTCTTTTTCTTTTTCATAATTCATGATATCATCAAAAAGGAAAGCAGAAATTTATCAGTGCACCTCATCAAAAATACGATAATTAAAAAAAAAGAAATGTTATTAAATTTAAATCATTATACACTGTATGCTTTGGTCATCTTGTGCAATTTTCAAAGTTCTGCCAAAATGTTGTTACATCGCCGTGCCATTTTCAAGTGTCGCCATCAAATAAAATCAAAATGTGAACACATGTCGATGCCACCTTCAGGTTCAATCAGCAATTCAAGTTTTACGTAACTTTTGAGCCTACCCTTCCCTCCGTTTTCTCTGGTATTTTGGACACTGTCAGCATGACACTGGTAATGAACATTGTACATGCTTCAACATGAGGAACATTGTACATGCTTCAACATGAGGAACATTGTACATGCTTCAACATGAGGAAAATTTTGCTCCATGACACACCCGGTCTGAAAAATGAAACTAGAAGGATCTTGTACTGTCACCCCCCCCCCCTACCTCAAGGAAAAATTTTTTTCACCTTTCAATCATAAATATGGAGGACTGACATTTGCAGAAACTATCATACAATTCGTAGTCTTTGTTCAATCTACAACTGAAATGTACACAACTCCCTTTAACTGAAGCAGCATGAGCACTCCTTTCCCTCTCTGCGAAGCGACAAGTGTTTGTGAAAGTGGCCTTCAATGACCTCGTCCCATCACCACGGCACATGCTCCGACAAAACCCCGGGCTCCACGCAGCCCATTCCCTTTGACAACGAACAATCATTCCCTCAAAATGAAAAAGACAATTCTATGAACCATTAGTATCCGACACAGGCCACATTAAGTAACTCAAAATTTAATCAAAGAAAAAAGGCAAACTGCATGATGGGGCTCTTGACTGTAAACCACCACGACAACTCTGAAATGGAACGCATGAGGCAGCACACTCCCTGTTTCAGACTATGCACACATCCCCCTGTTGGTGCGAGGGCGTTCCGTCGTAGTAGCTGAAAATTTACAAAGAAAACTGCCAATGAAATAAAAAAAAAAAAAAAAAAAAAAAATCTGCACATATCAGCCCCTTCAGCAACATTAACATGATATTTCACCACCACCACCACCCCCATAACAATACTGTTTGAATAAGTGATTTTCGTAACTTCCGCAGGTAAACACAAAAAATATTTTCTTCAGATATTTCAATGCCACACAAAATACTGGCAATGTTGTTCTCATCCCCTACATGAGATGAGGACCTGTAAGAAGAAGACGGCATGATCGTAGGCTCACTTCTGTGCAAGATCCGACAACTGAGTTCCACACTGGGAGCAAACCTGCAACACCAGGGAATGTGCTGCCCCTCGCCCGTTCCATATCAATCCCAGCACAAAACAATGCATCAAACCACCCCATCCACAAACATGAAGGGTGGCCTTTCACCCTACTTTCAAAACCCACCCGAAGTGGGAAAGCTTACACAAATGCCACTACCGATGGAATACAAGTAGAAGAATAAAAAAAAAAAACTACGAAACACACCATGAAAAACCATGGCAGATGGGAGAGGGGGAGGTCAAACCAATGAAAGGATTATGTACACAATGTGGTCAGATATTTCAACATGCTTTTCCACTGAAGCTGGAAGAGCAGAGATGGACAGCAATGGAAAAAAAAAAAAAATGAAAGTGGGGCGAGATGGTGAGAACTCTGCAATGCGAAGCACAAGAAAACAGTGTTCCCCTCAAAATCATGCAACAAGAACTCGGCAGAAAATTCGGCTTCCCACCAAGTGAGCACACACACACATACACACGGAGAGAAGGGCAGGAAATGATGGGTAGGGTGTGCACGTGTTCCTGCGGATCCATCTGCCAAATGCGATAGGCCGAGAAATGGGTTGCTGCATGACCAGCGCTGATGTCGCGAGGCTTTCTTTTTACACCATGGGATGGAGGAGAGGAAGGAGGGACCCTGACCTCACTGAGATCACTGTACACGGTCCATGCCCCACCACTACATGGACAGAGGGGGAGGGGGAGGGGGCGGCAGGCCGGGAGTGTGCTGCCCTCCCACCCAATGCTGACTGCCCCCCTGCTTTGGAATCATAGAAAACATGAAACTGGAGAGCCAGCTGTTGTTATGTACAGTGTTCCAGTCTATACACCATTAGGGAAATGGCCCTCTTTGGCCGCTCATCATCGACAGCAACACTCGTTTACGTCTATGTACAAAGACAGGGTTGGAAGTATGCACCTGTTTGCATAGGCAGTATTCATTCAGTGTTGGGGTCGAACTACAAAACACACACACACACAGAACAGAGGGATGTGTGGGGTGGGCGATTCACCCTGCTTTCTGTACACATACCTGGTATTACAGTAGTCATTATCTTCAGTGCTAGGGCAGAGACGACGAAGACACCGACACATGATGAATGATTAATTTGAGGAATGCAACCGAGCTCAGTGTAGCTCATCAAGAAACATGGGAAGGAGAGGAGGAGAGAGGGCGCGGATAAGAAAGGGGGGCTGGCTCAAATGGCATTCTCTTCAAAGTTGGAAAAAAAAAAACACTGCAAGCGCAAAAAAGGGGACAATTTTTGAAATAAGAACTAAAACAAAAAATTTCTCTCACACATACACAAACAAAACAGCTCCAAGTACAAACAAAACAAAGGAGAAAAGAACTGTTAAAACAGAACAGACTACCCACACAGCTCAAAAAAGTCAACGACTGGAATACAACTGATCAACTCTGACCTTGAAAATCAGCCACCTCAAAAACTCTGCACCAATTTCATTTGATAGTGACCATGAAGAGAAAGGGGTGATAAAAGGGAGGGAACAGACCACCCTCATGTTGTGAGCAAAGATTAAGTGACCATCAAATACATGATTCACAATCCCATGAAGATCTACCACATGATTTATAGTTTACAAAGACATATCCAACGGCCAGGGAAGAAAGAAAATGGAAGAAAAATATGTAAGAAAAACCACACTGAAAAAAAAATTCACATCTTACATAATTGTTTTTAAAAAAAAAATCCCAGACAAAATATCGAAGTCTCAATTTTCCATCAAAATGCACACTCCCCAAAAAACACTTTGTACTCTATGACAATGCAAGGAGAAGCAAAAGACCATTTCAACTGAATATACAGACGCAGATGCAGACAGTAGTATAATAAATTCTCTGGATATACCCTCTGCACAGGGAACATGCAGCATCCGCTGTACAGACCCCTTCAATACTGCTATACAATGGATGAGGGGGTGGGCCAGGAAGGGGAAGAAAACAGGCAGGGGTGAAGAGCTGTACAGCTATATCTACTGCCCATATACATACATGACAAGATCCTCAGAGGGGGCTGTACACTGTAGCCCAACTACTGTACATGGCTATACACACAGCACGGAAGAAAAGGCACAGAGTCTACATGTCAGGCAGACAGCAGTGATACCTCGGAGCTACAGGGGAACCCATCACGTCTGTACAGTGAGTTAAGCCACAACGCTTCATGACGACGCCTGTACACACACCACTTAGCATCCAAGCACAAACACACCATGTGATACCATTTGGAAAGCTCACATCAACTCATTAACACAAAAGCGAAAAAAAATCATTTTGTCGTTTCCATCACCTAAGCACAATCTATTGTTCCTTTCATACTGATGCGTGCTATGTACTTTACAATGCAAGTGCATCCTGCCTTGTTAAGAGTGGAAAACAACCGTAGGGCATGGTCTATGAACACTGCACACACATTTACATTCTAATTCACTCTTCTGCTTGTGCTTATGTTTGATTTATAGAAAAGGCTGCACCCCACAGCTGAGCCAAGATCACAAAGGCTTAATAGAAAGCCAAACACTACTATGATAATACAAAGGAGGAAAGATGAATTCACATAAAGATGATGGATTTAAAAGAAAGACAACCATCATCGATTCACACACACGACAGTTCAGTCAGTTTGAAGACGGCCACTTGTATACAACCAGAACAAAAAAGCAACTATCAAGCATTTGAAAAGCACGGGTAGCGACAAAAATGCACCCGGATGAAAAGTATAATCTTCACCTATCTATACAGCAAAAACCAAACCAAACCATACAGAAACCACCACCCTTCTCTCATCCCCCCCCCCCCCCCCCCTTCCAAACTGATTACTTGATGGAAAACTAAATGCCAGCATGGTTTTTTTTTCCCCTCCCTACGCCTATGCTGGCACCGATTTTCCTCCCTACGCCCCCCTTAGAAAATGCAGAAAAAAGAATCAACCACAAGACACAGACACATCAGCCTTTGAGTCAAAATACTGGGGTGAAGGAATCGAGACCTGCACAGCTGACAACAGAAGCAGTGATGACAGCCAGTATACTCTGATGAAAAGTCAAACAAAAGCAGGAGAACCACTACAATCATGACAGCAGTGTAGAAAGCCTTGGCCAACAGCCAGCCCGCAACATCCACACTCACACCGCCCCCAGCCCAACGGTGCATCAAACGCAGCCCATACAAAAAGCAAAACATGGTGAGAATTGGACGAGAATCAAACTACAGTACATTCCTGATTTCATAGATATACAATGTCATCAAATGATAGTACAATTTGGGTGAAGCAATCGCAGACTGTTGCTCACCTAACATTATCTCCCTTAATGTACAATTTATGGCGACATGTGATGTCACTATGGCCCCTTGACAACCACCAATCATTTACTGTCAGCAAGCTTTTTATTTTACACAATTTACAGTGACATACAACAACAAACAAGAGGCATAACTGGAACCATGATTATCCGACACGAGACCAATATGGAAAGCCATGATCATTTCAGTCTGATGAACTTGACACACCAGAAAGTAACTGTGGAAGCGGACCATTTCACAACGTGGCCAACACCGAATGCTGCTGTGCTCCTTGGGTAACATTTCTATACCACTTCATCTACACCAATTGCTGCACTAACACAGAGACACCGCCTTCCTTTCTTGTTCATGATGAACCTCCACAGAGAAGAACAATGAACATAAAAGTACAAGTTTAATAACAGCAATACTAAACCATGATTAAAACATTGCATCCAAGCAGGCTTTCAGTTCTGACAGGAACAAGATTAAACCATAACCAGCTTTCGAAAAAAAAAACCACCAAAAACACACACACACAAGTTAGAAATCAAGCGCATGACAAAATCATCCAATACTCGCCTAACAATGCTCAAAACATTCAATGCCACTTCCACGACTACAACACGCACTGGGGGGGAGGAGGACTAATCCCTGGATTCAAGTCTTCTACATGGAGATTAAATGAGAACAAGGTTAGTCCAGGACAAATATCTGACCAGACGTACACCGATACATAATCCTTCACAAGAAAGGGAAAATCTGAAGAACCATCCCCTATCAAACTCATGAGATACACAAAAAGGTCAACTGTTAGCTCGCAAGGTTACTTCATAAAACATTAATAAAATGGCAAAAGTTTAATATGACCAACACAGCAACACTAAAATACATGATTAAAAAAAAAAAAAGGAAAAAAAAAAAAAAAAGGAAGGAAAAAAAGAGATTAAAAATGGAGAAAAAGCCTTCCCACGGACATGAAACAAAACAGGCACTTGGGCCTCCCCTGCTACTGCAGGGCACCGTTGGGGGGCATGCCCATAGTCTGAAGCTCTGGCGAGGACTTCATGAAAAACTTCTCTAGCTTGGCCAAAATGTGCTTGCCATACGTGTATTTGCGTAGTGTGGACATGTGGGGCCGGATTTTCAGCATCAGCACCTTGCGCTGCTGTGGCTCGGCCACATCGATCATCTTCTGCACCACATAGTTGGCAAACTGGTCCTTCATCATGGTGTACAGAGCACTGTGGTGTCTGCAAAAGTCAGTCAGACATACTCCTGTACTCTCATGTTCTGTTCGATCACACCCACATGTTAAATAGAATCTTCCCTACACTCACACACACACCTTTCCTACCAGGGAAAAAAAAAAGTTACATCTGCTCACTCGCTGTCCGACTGGTATATTTACACTCTTCATCTGCTCCCTCGTTGCCTGACTGGTCTCTTTACACTCTTCATCTGCTCCCTCGTTGCCTGACTGGTCTCTTTACACTCTTCATCTGCTCCCTCGTTGCCTGACTGGTCTCTTTACACTCTTCATCTGCTCCCTCGTTGCCTGACTGGTCTCTTTACACTCTTCTTCTGTTCCCTCGTTGCCTGACCAGTCTCTTTACAGTCTTCATCTACTCCCTCGTTGTCTGACTGGTATGTTTACACTCTTCATCTGCTCCCATGCTGCCTGACTGATATATTTACACGCTTCATCTGCTCCCTCGTTGCCTGACTGGTATATTTACACTCTTCATCTACCCCTCGTTGTCTGACTGGTATATTACACTCTTCATCTGCTCCCTCGTGTTGTCTGACTGGTATATTTACACTCCTTCATCTGCTCCCATGTTGTCTGACTGGTATATTTTACACTCTTCATGTTTGAAAAGTCAGTGATCATAAGTGGTGTAACATTAGAGTCCTGACAAAAGTTACAACCACAACAATAACAAGTACATAGCGGAAGGAGGAATCGTTCTTCACTGAAGGGTAGGGAAAGTACGACTGGCTGAGGCTGGACTGGTTAATCAATGTATGTCATTCTCAGTAATAGTTAAAACACCAGCTCTGACCAAACGAAGCAAACACCTTGGTCACACCTTGCTACACTTCGTCATGGTACAGTATAATGATGCTGTAAAAAGAGCTCACTGAGCTACTTTGCTATGACAACTTTTGGGGTCTATTTCAGATCCACCTATCCACCCTGACCTATTCTGAGCAAGAATCAATCACATTCCTAGCCTGTTCCGAGCAAAAGATCTGTCACAACAATCCTGACCTGTCCTATGCAAAGATCTGTCACAATCCTGACCTGTTCTGAGCAAAGATCTGTTACAATCCTGACCTGTCCTAGCAAAGATCTGTCACAATCCTGACCTGTCCTAAGAAAAGACCTGTCACAATCCTGACCTGTCCTAAGAAAAGATCTGTCACAATCCTGACCTGTCCTAAGAAAAGATCTGTCACAATCCTGACCTGTTCTGAGCAAAGATCTGTCACAATCCTGACCTGTTCTGAGCAAAGATCTGTCACAATCCTGACCTGTCCTAAGAAAAGATCTGTCACAATCCTGACCTGTCCTAAGAAAAGATCTGTCACAATCCTGACCTGTTCTGAGCAAAGATCTGTCACAATCCTGACCTGTCCTAAGAAAAGATCTGTCACAATCCTGACCTGTCCTAAGAAAAGATCTGTCACAATCCTGACCTGTTCTGAGCAAAGATCACAATCCTGACCTGTCCTAAGAAAAGATCTGTCACAATCCTGACCTGTCCTAAGCAAAGATCTATCACAATCCTGACCTGTTTTGAGCAAAGATCTGTCACAATCCTGGGCTATTCTGAGCTAAGATCTACCAGAATCCTGACCTATTTTGAGCAAAGATCTATAACAATCCTGGCTTGTTCTGAGAATCCTGGTTTGTTCTGAGCAAAGATCTACCACAATCCTGACCTGTTTGAGCAAAGATCTACCACAATCCAGACCTGTTTTGAGCAGAAGATAAAAGGGATACTGGTGGCAGAGCAAAAATCTATCATCCTCATCTTGACCCGTTTCAAAGAACAGATCGTCATCCTGACCTGTTCTGAGCAATTAATCGTTATGCCGACTTGTTCTGAGCAAGTCTGTATTATCATCATCTGATCTGTTTTGAGCAAGGATCTCTCCTGATCATCCTGACCTGTACTGAGTAAGTATCTTACGAATAATCCCCATCCTGTCCCATTCTGAACAAAGATCTGCCCGTACCATCTTGATCTGCTCTCAGCTTGGGTATATCCATCCTCATTCAGACTTCTTGTGAGCATGGACCTAACCTCCATCATCATGGCCTGACCATAACTGGATCCACCTATCACCATCCTGCGACATTCTACACAAGGATCTATCATCATCCTGATCTGCTCCAAGCTCTTAGATCCTCACCATCATCCTAACCTGTTCTCAACAAAAACCCATCGTCCTCCACCTGACCTGTTCTGAGCACCGATCTACATCATCTTCCTGACCTATTCTCAAGGAGGACCCAGCACAATAATAATAGCGATCTACCCATCATCATTCTGTTATATTATCAGAAAAGATCTGCCTATTATCGACCTTACCTGTTCTCAAAACCTATACCATTATCATGCTACCTGGTGTGCGCCGTTCCGACAGGAGAGGACATACTTACCCTTCATTCTGGGGGCGAGGATCTCCTCAATCAGATGGGTCTTCTCTTGCCTCGTGGAATGAGTGACACATTTCTCCACCACATTACTGCACATAGATCATACCACATTCCTTTCAACTTGGTCTCAACCATGCACACTTAGCTATATGACCTGTGATGGGAAATAAACGTACTACTTGTTTTTGGATGTCACTGTGCCCTTTTCATCACAAGCGGAATAAACAATACATCAAAGGTGCAGATGGAGAAGAGTAGCTAACCCTGCAACTGGCGTGTAGCTATCCTTAAATTCGATTACAGCCATCCTAGCAAACAAGAAAATCATCAGGAAATAAGATGCGATCCGAAATCATTTTCTTAGGAAACAAGATGCGATCCGAAATCATTTTCCGACACTTTGTATAACTCTGTGTATTTAACACAGTATATGATTTTCAAAGCAAAAACAGAGTCCCTGTGTGTCGTGTTACTTTATCGATATCAACCATAATCACAAACAAACTTTTAAGAATCTTAACCATTACTTTTCTTCTTTTGATGAATGAATTGTGTCAGTGATACATCTCTTGAGGGCGAGGGTTTCAGCGCCTCTGACAAATGTAATCTGCACATTAGGAGGCAGCTGACTCATTTTTCCCCCTCAACAATATGCATAACCACCACTGTTAATAACAATATTTGAGAACAGGGTATAATGGATTTCACTCAACACAGGCTGCTGAGCAAGCTAGTTTTCATTACCAGATCTGTTTACCCCAAGTTCATGTACCTGTAATATCTCAGACAAAATCCTGTAATTTGAAAAAAAAAAAAGAAAAAGAAAAAAAAAAAAGAAAAAAAAAAAACCCATGTAATCTTCATAATCGCAATACTTTCAAAACTTCTGAAGATTTGGAAGAGCCAACCTTAGGCGCGTAAGACCGCTTCGTCACCAAGGTAAAAGACGCAAGGCACGCTGGGAAAAAGTCTTTTTACTGCTCTTGACCGTAACAGTAGCAGATGAAGCTCGCGTTTAACAATTTTCTTTCTTTGCTTTTTTTCCCCCCCCCAATTCTTTAACGGGGTCATAATTCCCGTAATTGACTTTTTCCGTAAATATTTTGGCAAAATCGTAAGGGTAAACAGGTCTGCATTACCCTTATTTTGCTTCATAAGAAAAGAAACTCGAGGAAAGAAAAAAAAAAAAAAAATTTCATGCAAGGAACAGTTTGTGATAACCAGAATGTTTGTGCACCAATCTAACCTGTTGCAAAGCTTTGTAAGGGACAAGGCCACCCAGCTTTAAACTGAAGGCAAGTTTTTTCCTACTATATATGTTTTATCATCATATAACACTAACAACATTTGCCGGCTTAAATTCAATATAAGTATTGTCTAGTATGTTTATGAAAGGTTTCAATGTCATATAACATAGGTAACTTCCGCTTTCATTTTAAAGTGGTAAATATGTACAACTCAAATCATACTCCCTTCCCCAAACCCTTGGTGCAGAGTAAGACAGAGATTTATTCTTCTTCTGTTTCAAGTTTTCTTTTTTTCAGTACTGGCATACACACATCCCTGCACTAAGCTGATGCCAGTTACACACATATCAAGCACTAAAATCACCAGCTGTTGTAGTTTTTCGACACCAAGAGCCAATAGTATCTATCACCATGCTTATCGACACCGGTCTTTGTCACGGCTTTTATTTCCACCCAGTCCCACTTCCAACTTTTTGACATGGTGGTAGCAACTGCCAAGTATTCTCATTCAATGAAAGAACAGCATTAGCATCGTAATCGTTAACTGACTGAAAACCGCGTTCAAATGCCAACACAATTACAACAACGAAGCTGGTCAGGTTTGAAAAAAACCTGGATCAGCACACAAGAGAGTTTGGGACAACTTTACAACAAAAACACCACCACCAACACATACAAAAAAAAGCCCCCAAACACCGGTAATTTCTCAATCTCCCCAAAGTTTACAACTTCCAACCATTTTCTGGTGAATGGCATCATTCAAGCTGTACAGGCGAATCAAGGCTCAATACAAAGGCATGTCTAGAAACTTCTCGTCATTTCCCATCTATACAGATTCTAGCACTTCCCACTGAATTTCTAACACCTGGCAGCCAAAATCAAGTTAGTAATGGGAAACCAAACAAGATCTTTTTTTTTTTTTTCTCTTCAGTTTTACTGACTGTACCAAATACCTTAAAAAAGATAACAACAAACGATACTGCTTACTGCTTCTGCCCGAAAGTTGAGGAATTGGGCAAAATCCCAACAAAATCTCGATTCCACAGAACACAAAATCGCCAACCCGAAACAACTGAAATACCTATTTTTCTGTTCCAGATTGTATGGCGCTTTAAGAGACCTGGATCCCTGATCTGTAGCTCAGCACAATATCCCTGCCTCTTGTCCTCTGATTTCCTTTCCTAAGAAATTTACACTGAAAAAAACTAACTACAAACAAAGATGTGCAAAATCATGTCTTATCTGATTTTCTTTTTCTTAAGAAATTTACATTTAGGAAAATACTTACTGAAATTTTTTTCTTACGAAATTTACAATAAGGAAAATACAGAAAATAACAATGAGAATGGTCCTGCAAACACAATTTTCTCTTTTGTAAAATACATACCATTCTCAACTGAGAAGAGATGACAGGAAGCTACGATTGTCTTTTTATATTTTTAACAACCAAAAAAAAAACCAGCTTTGTACAAATCTTAAATAGAGCTTAAGGTTGTTGCCTAGGGTACGGCATGATGGAAGGTGGCAAACAACCCTCTTCTCTGCTGCCTTAACCTTCCCTGACCTGTATCACTATCAGCTACCTACTTACTGCTGAGCGGACAGCGAGGGTTTTCAAGCCCTGAAATCCAACCCCATGAGAGGTTCGAACTTAAACCATCAGCTCCAAAGGCAAACGCGGCTACCATTTGATGCCACAATCTCCCCACACACCCACCCCCCTCAATGACGTACAGCAGATTACATAACAAAACACAAAACAACAAAAAAAAACCACAACCACCACCACCCCCCCCCCCCCCCCCCCCCCTTCCCCAAATCCCCCTCCCCCTGACCTGGCAAACTTGTGCTGGCTGTAGATGAGGACCTTTCCCTGGATGCAGGCCACGATCTTGGACTTGTCATCCTGGCGACCGTGCTCCAGCACATGCTGGATGACGTAGTTGCCGTACTGGTCCTGCACCAGGCGCTCCGTCTGCTCATGCATCTCTGCCAGCACGCTCGTCGTCTGCTCCAGGGTGCAGTGCTCCAGGATGCGCTGGATCACCCGGCAACCGTAGGGATGGGTCGACAGGTTGAACACCTGTAGGAAAAGGCCAGAGGTAAACAGATCCGATTGTGCAGGTCTTCAGAGTTGTGCATTATGACATCGGTTTGAAAAAAAAAAAAAAAAACCAGGTTCCCGTGTTATTCCAGCTCACCTGCTTTCAGGGCTCTCTCTCAAGTCTATCATCTTGAAAGAAGGGAAGTCACTCCTGCCATGGAAACAAAACTAGACGAGCACCATAGATAAAATCTATAGAAATCATGCATCTTTAAGAGATGCCTGAAGGTCCTTGGTCGGCGGCCTGTACCCCGGGAGGGGTAATAGGTGATGAATGAATTAATGAAGGGGGTTAAAACCTGCTCAACTCGCTATTCTTTACCAAATCAGTACTTTTCTACAAAAAAAAAAAAAACAAAAAAAAAACAAAGAAATGTGACAGCACTGGGCAAAGTCCTCACTGGGTGCTAAATCTGTATTACCTAGTAAAATCATCGGCAATGGTCCAACTAAAAGACAGTACATACGCATTATCTACATTAATAACTGATGATTTAAGATACTGTTAGAATTGCAGATGATGCCATGCTATATTTCTTTCCCTCGTTTATCCAATTTCTTCCTTAGTTTCATGATCTTTCCATTATTTGTTTCATTTCCGACTAGTCGGATATAAATCCCAAACCAATCCGACATCTGAACGATAACTGTGATTAAACTATACCACAAAAACCTCCCAGCCCTGTGTGTGGAACGAAGGCAAGGAACAAGAGGCTCTCACATTGCCTTTGAAGGCATCCAGGATGAACTGAAGGTAAGCGGGGTCCACGCACTCAATGCACTTCTGCACCACATGGTTCCCATTCTGGTCTTTGACACACTTCAGCACATGACCGTCCAGTTCTTTCTTTCACCACCTCCACCTATATGGACACACCTCACATATATATACACACACACACACACACCAACCCTCTTATCTGCGTGTTCTGGCAAGCGTTAAGCGTTTGAAAGACAGCAGTGGCGCAGAAAAAGGAAGAGGGGAAAAAAAAAGGAAGAACGGGAACTGGTAGGAAGAGACCAGAAACAAAGCAAGAGGAAGAGTTGAAGAGGAAGGTAGCGGGTACGAAGCAAGACAGAGTACCAGACAGATAAAGAAAGAATGAGACAAAATTAACAAAAAGCATGAAACCGAATGAGGGTGAAGAAATGTTTCAAGATGAGAGAACCAGAAACAAACACGTTGGCAAAAGGAACAGTGATCACGCGCAATTCTTGTCCCCCACTTTGATCTTCAATGCACCTCATCTTCATTACTTTTTTCCCCATCAGCTAAGTCTGACACCGACACCGACATCACACCTGGTCTGGGTCATGTCCACAGAATATCGATCAAAAAAAAAAAAAAAAAAAACAAAGACTAGACCTCACAAAAGTGTTCTGGGTGAAATGCTTCTGAATTTATCAAGCTTGACTCTTCCAAAAATTAAGTGGGAAAAAAAAAAAAACCCTATTTTCAACACCTTGAGTCTCACAAGCCATCTTTTATGAAGGAAGACCACATGGCTTTTCTGCTTTTGTGAACTGCATCCAAATTCCCCAGAGGGGTGAGGGGAGGCACAGCAATTCAGTCACTGAATAACAAAGTTTAAATGAAGAATGTAAAACAATGCACATACACACCACTGGCTACACAAAATATGAATACCGCCGTCCCTCCTCCTCTGCCTAATCCACCTGCACATCAGGAACACACTGACCTGCATATCAGACGGAATGGACTCCAGGGCTTTCTGGATGACCCGACAACCGTACATCTGTAGGCCAAGGGCAGCACATGGCCCCTGACCCTCTGTGCCAATGTCTGTTTCTGTTCTGGGGTGCCGTACTCGAAAAACTTCTGGATGACGTAGTTGCCAAAAACGTCGGTCATAAGGCTGTAGGCCGAGTTGAGGATCTCCGTGAAGACCATGGCTTTCTCCTGAGGGGTGGCTCGCTCCAGCTTCTGCTGGATAAACCTGAAAATGCAAAGCAGATTTCTCTTTAGTGTACAGTCTGGTCATACATCAAGGGACATACAAAACATACTGAAAGGAAGGTGGGTGAAAGTCAGTGTTGAAATGAACCAAAGCAGCGGGAGGGCCTTGCAATGGGAGAGGGTTAACTCTCTTGACAAGCGCGTGCCTGCTAGCGCCCGACCCGAAATCATGCAGCCAAAAGGCTGAACGCCTGCCAGCACCCAGTAAAACGCGTGGCAACAATGGGCGCCGCCATGTTCTTGTAGAAAAGGAAGTCTCGCGAGAACGTGACTTCCTTCTTCCTGTAGCCATTTACTTCCGTTTGCAAAAAACCGCAAGTCGATGCATGCCGTGGTTCTCGAGATACAAAGTTTTAAAGTTTTGAGGTCAAAATGCTGTTTTTCACCATGGCTAACCTTGATTTCTGCCGTTCTATAAAGAGATTTAGCGATGGAAATACTGTGTTTTGTAGGCTTTAGGGCATAAGACTTAGTTAAAGTGCTGGGTAATGAAGCTTAGAGTGACCTAGATTTCGAATGGGATGAGGTTCCAGGTATGATAAACGATTCGGAAGAAAGTTTTTGAAGATGATACTACCCCCCCCATTCTTCAAACTTACGATATAGCAACATATATATTCGTAGGAATTTTAAAAATTATTTTCATTTCATTATTTCCTTTCCTCTCTTTTAAATTATTTTTTTAATTGGGTAACCATGTTCAAATTACGGAGTTAGTTACCTTGCCGATGGTTTTCGGCGTAACTAAGCTCAGGTAAGTGCATACTGAAGAGGGTTAAACCTTTTCTCTTGTGAACCTCTCTGCCCTGCCCCCCTTTCCACAACCCATACACCTGTCCACCACCACTCGTCAACTACCAACTGACCTGTTAGCAGGCTGGAGAAGAACCAAGTTGAAAAATCTTTAACAAAGCCCAAAGCACATACACAAATAGTATACACACTTTAACCACCAGCACGCACACTCAGATTCACTAAAGTTTACATTTAAAACAGATTTTTAAGTTCATTTGCTACATCTTTTACCTAGTAACGGGATTCCGCACAAAAAACAATGGGGTCTGACAAATTCTGTGAACTGACCTATATCTACAATTGGCATCATCAATTTTGGATCGCAATTTGAAATCCGCCCAAATCATCATTATCTACAGCACAAAACAACAGTAGACAACTCTAACATTTCAATTTAAAATCTGCATTCAAACACAAATATTCCTCCCTTTTTCAATGTTTTCAAATGAATCCCAGTTGCACAGCTATTTTTCACCCGAATTGCTGCAGCTTCATCACTTAAGTCTCCCTTTTTCAATGTTTTCAAACGAATCCTAGTTGCACTGCTATTTTTCACCTGAATTGCTACAGCTTCATCACTCAAGTTCAGTCAGCAACAGACCAGTTTTCATTCAACCTGACCAAATTAGCTTTTTTGATGTTGACCTTCAACAAGGTTGGCAATAAAAACAGATTCATTTCTCCACGAAAAGTCATCATAAAACATTCTTCTAACCTCACTGCAAGTCATTTTCTAAACACAGGGTTTATATAGACTTGGAGAAACAAAAATCCTAACCTTTCCCAACCCCAGCACCAGTTTTCCCAACCATGTTACATTTCATACACATATGGTAATGGTAGAAAGCTAGAATGCACAAATGTTGATCAATGGCAATCTTCTTGGCAAGAACAGTAACTCTTGACAACAAATGGTTATACTCCAGAAGTAGAGCAAACTGTCAGTCGCGATGTTGGCAATTTTCAGACAATTAGAATTCATTTGTTTGTGCCTTTGTTTTTTGGTTTACTATCTCTTTGGTTTCTGAAGATGCTTGTTTGAGTTTTTTGAAGACGTTTATTCAATTTTCCCCCAAACCTTCCCAACCCACAGATACCAAATGGCATTTTCCCCAAACTTTCACAAGTGGGAAAAGGACCAGTTTTTCCCAAACCTTCCCAAACTACTCCCACCTGTGGGAAGGGTTTTTCAAGGGTTTCTAAAGGGGATATTTTAATTTTTAAGGGGCAAATTTAGCCGTACAATTGAAAAAAAAAAGTGAATAATAACCTTACACATGTAATCCAGCCATGATGATAAGGTGATTACTTTTCTGTAGTCTTTTCCACGCTCAATATCATATACATACAAAAAAAAATAAAAATGAAGTCTTTATACAGAAATTGAGAAATCAGAAAAAGAAAACTTTCAATCTGCTTTCCCAGACCAGTATCTGACATGAATTTCCAGCTGCTTCTGTTTCAAGTCCTTGTTCAATGATTCATCAAAAAGCATGACATATTCATTAATTCTCTACCGGCAGCTGCAGCCGAGGCCTCCTCTCTAGCACATTTCAGGAGGAGCTCAGCAAACTTTACTTTTAAAATACAGCCACTGTATGTGCTGTCGTGTGGAAGTGTGTGTGAATGGTTGGCGGGCCTGGACTAACCTAATGCTTGTTCTGGGCAGGATAGGGAGCAGGGTAATCCCTTTTGAAAAGGCGAATGTGGGTAGCCTTCCTGCAGCTCCACACTTAACTGGGTTTTTTTTTTTTTTTTTTTTTTTTTCCCCATTCAAAATGGGAGTGACTGATGGCGGAGAATGAAGCAAAATGTAGAAAGAGAGGGGGTTAGTTACCGCCAAGGACATTGACAAACAAAGCACAGGACAAGACACAATGCAATTCGACCTCTTGGGTCTTCTTCAGGGGAAAAAAAAAAAAAAAAAAAAAAAAAAACATTTAACATTTTATTTAGGACAGTACAAACAAAGAACGAAGACTGACTTATCTGTCCATGTGGTACTGGTAGGAAGAATGGCCGCCAGACGGAAACGACAGAGGGGGGATTATGGGAGAGGAAAAGGGGGGGGGGGGGGGGGGGGGGGGGGGGGGTGGGGGAAATGAAACGATGGGGTTGTGTAGCTGGTTTAGTGGGGTGGTGTGATATATTTGTGATGGTTGTGGTTAAGGTGGATTGATAATAATGCTAAGTAAAGTAAGGGGGGGGGGGGGGGGGGGGGGGGGGGGGGGGGGGGGGGGGGGGGGGGGTATATATATCTTTTTTTATATATATTATATATATAGAAGGGATAGTCATGATAATGATAATGATAGTAATAGTAATTATATAAACTAGATGAATAAAATGAAAGTACCTGTAATAACAAAAAATTAAGTGAATAAAAAATAGATAAATGATTTTTTTTTTTTTTTTTTGTTGTGTGTGTGTGTGTGTGTGTGTGTGTGTGTGTGTGTGTGTGTAGTGTGCTAGCTGGTAGTAAGTTAGGGGGGAGGGGGTGTGGTATGAATGCTGTCTGTCTTTTTGAACAAGAAAAGTAGGATTTTTTTTTTTTTTTTCTTTTAACAAATGCGCACTTAAATGAGTCACTTAAAGTCTATGGAGACGACGTGACGATTGATTTGAAGATTCAGTCTGTGATTTCACTCTTTTTTTTTTTTTCAGTTCTGACAGAAAAAAAGGAGCAATGCCAAAAATTGCAAGACATCTACTTTTGGTTTCCCCACACCGATAGTTCGTCGCAATCGGAATATGGAAGCATTGCTGCAAACAGTTTCGCGTTGTCTTAAGCAGATCGGAAACTGTAATGATTGTTGATGGCATGAATCGTCCACAACACTTCAGCTTTTCAACACATCTGTCCCACTTGCTGTTATTGTGGATTGGCTGACGATTCTTACTGAGGAAAGGGTCTGACCCGATTTGATGAATTTGATGATTGCCGAACGAAGTCCGTAAGACTACCGACCGGCCTACTCGCTTTATCCAATTCCACGTTTTTTTTTTTCCTCTTTCCGTGATTTGCAACCGCCAATTCGCCCATTGTCCGAACATCAACGGTCTTTTTTTGCACACTTTACAGAAAAACGCATGTTTGTTGTCTCTGCATTCAGTGATCCAGCTTCGATATTCTCCTTCTGTAGCCACAACGGATCAAATGCGTAATTTCCCTTTGCATGATGACAGACGCAACAGTATCGGACTTCACCGAAGATGAGGGAGCATGGCGCCCTTTGTCGGAAGTCGAACTGCGCATGCGCAAACGATAAACCGACTATTGAATTGCTTCCCTTTGCTTGAAAAGCAGACGACACGCAACACGATTCGAGAGGCGAAAATCGATGTCCGAAGTCTCGTTCACATTTTTCTCCGATTCGTCTTCAAATCTTACGGTCAGCTTTGGTCCGAAAACGATTTTGCAATTCCACTGACGCATTTCAAGTTGGCAATGAATGTTGCTGAATCACTGCCGATTCCAGTGACGCATTTCATGTTGGCAATAAATGTTGCTGAATCGTTGCCGATTCCAGTGACGCATTTCATGTTGGCAATAAACAAATTCATTTCTGCACAAAAGTCATCATAAAACACTCCTTTAACCTTGCGACCAGTACACAACTTAGGCTTCTTATTTGAATACCGCTATCACTGCACTGCAAAGGTGTGTTTCCCTGAATGAGAAGGTGAGGAGGCTGTTACATGCCAAAGTGATTGCCAATGGTTAGGGTACAATATGCAGTGGAATCCCCCAATGAAGATACTGAAGACATCAAACTGAAGGAGGCTAAAACTGACATGATCAACTTTTATCTCAGTAATGAGGCTCATTTACACAAATCTGATGAAGGATCAATGCCGACATTGCCACCTGTAGACCCATTCTTGTATTGTTGGTTACACTTTTTTTTTTTTTTTTAGCAGGTCTGTAGCCAATTCTTGTACTGTTGGTTACTTTTCTAAAAAAAAAAAAAACTACTGTGCTCTCTAAGTGAATCGAAAATCCTCCTTTCTTTGGTAAACAAATTCAGAGCTATAAGCAACAGTACACATGCTTGTGTGCGTTTTCTGCAGAAATTTTTTTCACCATATGGTTAGTAAAACCAGCGTGCAATCGAAAGGTTAAGAAAGCGTAGGGTTCATGAACCTGTATGTGCATAAATAGCATGTCTCAATATCAGCTAAAAATTGACTGCAAGTACATATTCATTTGCCTATTGTTCAACCCAACCCACCTGGAGCCATGCTGGTCCTGAGAGAATTCCACCACATGTTGGAACAGGTCTTTCAACTGCAGGTTTGGAATTCTGTTGTTCCGGAAGTCCTCTAACAACCGACTTCGACCCGTCACCTCTTTCGACATACTAGCACTGAAACAACAAAATACCCAATTCTTTAACAAAACAAAAACAAAGAGAGAGAGAGAAAAAAAAAAAGAAATCACAACAATTCCACACACTGACACTAGCTTCATTACTTTAAACAACTGTAGAGACTGTCAGCGTGTGTCTCATTACTCTGGTTCATTTTTATGCACAGATTTACAAATATTCAGAAAGCCACATGTCAGTTGATCAGCGAAGATCACTGAAGGAGTGTTGAGGTTGGACTGAAGTTGAATTTTTGCTCCTTCTCATTCCCCTCCCTCCCCATCCCTTCTGTTTCCCTTCTCATTTTTTCCAACTTTCTAGGCATATGAACATGTCCAAGCCACAAGAGAGAACGGTACCTCACTAGACAGGTAAATATTCTATTAAAAAAAAAAAAAAAAAAAAAAAAAAAAAAAAAAATTCTTTTAGCAGAAAAATTCCTTCTAAGACCATGTAACATGGGGAGGGTGGGGGATCTCCAAATTTCAATGAATTCCTGAAACTCCCACCCCCCTCTTCACCGCCCAACATAACTGTGGTCTCTTACCTGCGTGGTGCCATCCTAGTGGGGAAGATGTTGTTGGGGGGGAAAAAGCCGTTGGGGGAAATGAGGTTGCCTCGGTACTTGGCCTCAGCCCCTGGCGCTGCAGAGTAGGGCCGACCCGTGCCACAGGCATCTGCACAATAAACCAACCAAGGTGCTGGGACTGTGTGCATCAAGGGACACCACTCTCTACACACTGGTCATGTCACAGCCTTCACTGTAGGCTCCATTCTAGCCCAAGCCACCAAAACGGCTTTTTCACAATCTTCACATCATTTGAAAACAACAAGAAACACATTCTTTGAAAATAACAAGAAAAAACAGGATGTCACACCTGTAACTGATAAAACCACAGACATACAGATGAAGTATATATCATTTCTAAAACACTGATTTAAACAACATTAACTCAAAAAAAAACCTCCTTAATTGCTGGATATATATGCCAGGCCACAGCTGATTTCCTATTCAACCCCTCTGCTTTGAGAACGGCTCAAAGACAATGAAGAACAATCCAATCCACACACCGTGCAAAAGGACTGAGATGAAAACCAATGTGCCTTCACTAGTTTGCCATCTGGCCTCTGGGAGAACAAAATACTTGGACCACGCTCCCCACATGGACAGGCCAGCCATCAATCTCCCCTCTTACACCATGCAAACACCAGAAGAGCCACACACTTTACACGCACACTTTACAAGTGTTAGAGTGAGGATCAGTGACTCGTAGCCAACGTTTGACCATGACTGACAAGAAGGTTGGGAGACTCCTGCACAAACAGGATTCCATCGTGCAAATGGACCTGACTGGTGATACTGGACAGATGTAAATGGATCAGCTAGCTGCCTTGGGCGTGCAAGAACATTCCACCTTCAGTCTGTTGGAAAACTGTGATGGCACTGTCACATAAAAGGTGCTTAATTGTCCAACATTACCAAACACCTATGTACCAGGCATACAGAAGCAGTCCACTCGTAAAACAAGGATAACCTCAGGGCACAACATACGAATTCAAGCATTAATATCCTCAGTGTGGTAAATGCAGAGGAGCTCTCCAGAACTGCTACGACACCACAGTGACCAGGCTTGGAAATTGATCAAAATGGTTCACAACATTTTCCTGGCCTTCATATGGATTCCCTACATTTTGTAAGCAAAAAAGAAGAAGAGCGTAAACGGTGGGGTGGGAGTTATAGTCTGTTAAAAACTGGGCTGGTGGGGGCAGATAGGGAGGGAAGGGGGAAAGAGGAGGTGGGGAGGGACTTTAACTTTGATCATGACACTCTTCAAGCCAAGACCACTTCCACTTGTTTGTCGTTACCTCCGAAGTTGCCGAAGTTGCTCAATTTTCTCTACCATCTTTATCTGCTGGTAAAACACACACACATACCAAGAGCAGAGTGGAACTGCAAAAAACAAAGACAGTCTTGTATGTCACAAAATAGGGTTTGCACCAATACAGACCAGTGTGGAGGGGGGTGTGGGGATGGGCTGGGCAGTGTCCCTTTGAGAGGACACTGCTGAAAGCAGCTTGCCAATTATCAGCAACTCCACTCTAAGGCAATTTTCTGATTTTTTTTTTTTTTTTTTTTTTTTTTAATGGGCTGGATTTTCTGAGCCTTAAGACTGAAAAGGTGGAAGAAACTTTCCCCAAGCATGAAATGAACAGCACACATAATTTGCCCTGTCTGAAAGATCTTTTAACAGTAAGCAATCAGACCTGATACTGTGCAGTGGCACTCCTAATTTCATTAAGTACAATGCTACACTGTAAATGCCCAACTTTATTCACATTTTACAAGAAAAGCAGTACTGGGATTATAAACTCGCACTGATCTCGGGTACCCCATAGAATGGGCGAGTCGGCATCAATTCCTTGTTCTGTTAAGGCAAAAGCCCCATCGGTTAGTTTTAAAGATCCACACCCATATGCAAAGCTATACGCACAGCAAACTGCTTCCACCACTAGATTTTTTTAAAATACAAAATTGCTCATCCCTTTCAATCTGGTTGTAATGAGAAAGCCCTTTCAATTTGGTTGTCATGCAAATGTTAATTTCACAAACAAAACAAAACAAAAAAAGTAGGCAGGAGGGCTGGAAGGGTGAACCAGCCACAAACACCAGGAGTGGTAGGTGGACTCACTAATGGAGACAGTGGATGAGGACCCACACAGGTGGGTGGCGGTGTCATGGAGGGACCGGTGGGGACGATGCTGCCGGGGGCTGCAGGAGAGGGAGTCAGGTTGCCCAGAGCGCTTCCATAGTAACTCCCATCGTGTTCAGCTGCGGCCGCTTCACATCAAACGACTCCCGTCTCTGGCCTGAAAAGGAGACCCAGTCCAAAAATAAACACACACATAAACCTGCATGACCCCACAACTAACCGTTTGTTTTCTTTTTAACCTGTGGAAAAGGTAGGTGACAAAGCACAGGGAGCGCATCTGAGCACACAGTACAACTTTTGTACCAACTGGGAGTAAGCCAGCTACAGAACATCCCAGGGACTGTGAAACCTAACATCATCAAACCATCTGACCTAGAAAAAAACCCACGTTTCCAATAACGCTGCCAAGGATATTTCTGCTGTTAAGTACTTTCAAAGACACCTCTTCAATAAAATGAAGGTCAACGCCTTTTCCCCTCAGGGTGGTTACTCTGTTGAAGGTGATGATCATGCTATAACTGTAACATCAACAGCCTGATACGCCTCGTTTTTCACACAGACACAGTGCTTGATGACCTAGAAGTCGGAGTACCTGCTAGCCACTGCAAAAACATTTTAAACACTACCGTGATCTAAGAGAAGTCAGTCTGCATCAGCAGGGGAACTGCAGGGACGAAATGTACCATATCATGACAAGGTCCATACAAATCAACAAATTTTTTTTTTTTTACTTCTTTTCCACGTTTTTGGCCATAAAGAAATTCCCAGTGCTGCAAATGAGCTTATTCCACACAGAAAACATACTCCTACTGTTATCAATATGTCAATTTCAGCAATGTCTGGAACAGGGTGAGGCTGAATGTTCACTTGATCCTTGTACACCAACATAACACGCATCGTACCAAGCATTTTGCGTTTCTTGAAGGGTTTATTTTCAATCCCAGACTTTTTCATGATTTGGACCTTAATTCCATGATTTCCCAGTCCTGAACCCCCCCCCCCCCCCCATTCCACAGCTTTCCATGATATCCAAGACCTACACAAACCTTTCATCCAACTAACGACCATTTTCATCCCTCGTTGACTTACCGATGGTGCCCGGAGCACTCGAGTTGAGCTGGCCCAGACCAGAGTTGCCGTAGCCATTCTGGAGGCCCAGATTAGCTGTGAGTGGGGGAAACACGCTGGGGGTGACCGTAGTGTAGCCCCAGCGTGCTTGTGGGAGAGAGAACCCTGACGACATGCACAGCACACCAACCACGCGTCATCTTCCACTCGTATAACCCAGTTCTCAAAATTGTACTGGCCTTAACACAGATTCTTAAAACAGTACAGGCCTGAAAAAAAAATTCACAATTTTTCAGGACTTAGGGTAAAAATATGCAAAGGGTCGGGGTTCATCTTCTAAATGTTTTTCAAAAGCAAGGGGACAGAAGTCAAGTAAGGGTGGAGTGGTGATTTCGACCAGCCAACACTTATCACTTCTGCTTCATACTTGATTTGAGTGTTGAGGTATCTTGTCTCGATTACAACATTTCTCTACATTGTCAAGGTCCTAATTTCTGACAAATGGCACTACACAGTGTGAAGTCAAAATCATGAAAGGAAAGACGATGCTGATGACAAAGAAATCAGGTTCTCAGCAGCTGGAATGGGGATAGCATTTGCTGCTGGGAAAAACTGGCCGCATGAAAGGATAAAGCCACTCCCGTTTGAAAACTGATCCGGAGTTTATTTCTCTAAGGACTTTCTCATTTCCTTGAGAAATGAGGGGCAAAGCTAGTGTAGACAATGGAACTGCTTACTTCATGTCACAATGGAAAGCACAAAGGGCGACCTGAAAAAACTGAGGGCATTTGTCCCAAGCCTGACCAACACACATTTCGCTGGACTGGAATGGCAATTTTCAGAGTTTTTCCTCCTTACATGCGCCAGATTTCCAGCTGAGCCAGGAAAGTGACACCCCTACGTATAGCCGACTAGAAACAGAAAGGTCGCGACTAACTGGTCACTGAACAGCTGAACGCCAAGGTGAAAAAGTCAAGTCAAGGCCTGCAAACGTCAAGGTACGAAGCAAACAAACTAATGCTGTATTCCCAGCTGTATTCCCTACCACTGGTCTGCCTGTCAAAAAATGACTACAAAGGAATCAAAAAGGACATTTTCCCTCCAGTATTTCCTACCACTGATCTGCCTGTTTTTAAACTTGGGTGGCAGTAAACTCAGCAGACCGAAACTGGAATCAAAGCTTGTATCAACATATGTATCTTCACACTGAAGGCAAATGACGATGGTGATCAGTTACAAACATCAACTTGCAAACATAGACACATCAAACTACTTCCAAAATTAGATGTTGATACAAAATTTGGTGAGATGTGGATCACCAGTTTTCCTTTCTTTAAAAATTTGAAACAGAAACCAAAGTTTCATGACTTCCTCTGGTGGTCTAAAAAAAAATCTGGTTGACGTAGTCAATAACAGATTTAAAACTCATCAGACCATGTGGAAGAGGGTATGGATGGATTTGGGAATAAACATACAGAGGATCCACTATTTCACTGGGACAAACAAAACAAAGAAAGTACTGGGAGAAACTTTGTGTGTGGTTAGATGGGCGCCTGGAAAGGGACAAAATGAGAAACCAAGAGGTTCTGACAGAGCATTTCATCAGGAGAGCATGAAAACACTGTGGCGACAGTGGGTGCCTAGGTGGGTGGTTCAGGAGGTGGCGAGGAGGGAAGATGGAACAGACAGGAAGGGGGAAACGGACGACACAGAAAGAAAGCGAGAGAGAACATGAGAGTCTCACGGTACATAGGGACCATCCTAAACCTTCCCCATGCTTTATCGTGGGCCACTGTACTGACCTAATGTGGAGTTGGTGACTGATGAATTGGCCGAGTTGGACATGACTGGAGGTGTTCCTATCTGCGGTGTCTGTGTCGTCAACAGGCGAAGCGGACTCTGGGCCATGCTGTTGGTACCCCCCTGCAACAAGTCATAGTTGGAGTCAACTGGCCTTTTGACTGGACTTGAATGCTTGGCCACACAGTGGTCAAGAAATTCACACATTCCCAACATACTGGTCGACTGTTCCTATCTACACAAAGTAAACAGAAAATGAAAAGTTACGACTTTTCATGACAACTGAAGCAATCTGAAAACAAGTAAACAAATGGAAACAGTCTTCAAGAATGGGATGTAAACTTTATGTGCCTGAACCATTCTTTTCACACATGAAAACTGTGTCCTCATCTCCCTTGAAGTCTTGTTTTCTTGTCAGTACAGGTGCATGGCACATGCAGTTGGATCATCACACTGTGAATACACATCAAGTCAGTGACATTAATGGTCAGCTTCCAGTTAACAAATGGCCCTTTTTCCACCCTGAGTTCTCAAATCTCAATCACTCAATCCAGCCTTCAAAACTCACCCCAAAACTGCTTTATACTTATTTTTCAAAACAGACTGTTATCTACAATCTTCATGGTCCAGCCCCTCTCAGATTTCTTTCCCATCATAACAAGCCACTCCTCTTCCTTTCCCCCCAACCATCACCCCCTTCTCCCAGGTATCACACTCTTCCTCCTTCCCCTCTTCAGATGCCGCACTCTTCCTCTCTTTCCCTCTTCAGATGCTGCACCCTTCCTTCTTCCCCTCTTCAGATGTCACTCTTCTTCCTTCCCCTCTTTCAGATGTCGCACTCTTCCTCCTTCCCCTCTTCAGATGTCGCACTCTTCCTCCTTGCCCTCATCAGATATCACTCTTCCTCCTTCCCTCTTTCAATGTCGCACTCTTCCTTCTTCCCCTCTTCAGATGTTGCACTCTTTCTTCTTCCTCTCTTCAGATGTCTTCCTCCTTCCCCTCTTCAGATGTCTTCCTCCTTCCCCTCTCTTCAGATGTCGCACTCTTCCTCCTTCCCCTCTTCAGATGTCTTCCTCCTTCCCCTCTTCAGATGTTGCACTCTTCCTCCTTCCCCTCTTCAGATGTTGCACTCTTCCTTCTTCCGATGTCACACTCTTCCTCCTTCCCCTCTTCCGGTGTCACACTCTTTCCTTCTTCCCCTCTTCTGATGTCGCACTCTTCCTCCTTCCCCTCTTCCAATGTCACACTCTTCCTCCTCCTCCTCTTCCGATGTCACACTCTTCCTCCTTCCACTCTTCTGATGTCAGACTTTTTCTCCTTCCCCTCTTCCGGTGTCAGACTGTTCCTTCTTCCCCTCTTCAGATGTCACTGTCCCTTCTTCCCCTCTTTCCCAAGTCAGACTCTTCCTTCTTCCCCTCTTCCGATGTCAGACTTTCCCCCCTTCTTCCCCTGTTCAGGTATCACACTCTTCCGTATTCCTCTTTCCAGGTGTGACAGAAAACCCTCCTCTCTTCTGATGCGACACTCTTCCTCTCTCTGCAGACACCACAGTCTTCCTCTCCCTGCAGACATCAGTCTTCCTCTCCCTGCAGGCATCCGGCTTCCTCTCTCTGCAGACATCAGTCTTCCTCTCTCTGCAAACACCACAGTCTTCCTCTCTCTGCAGACATCAGTCTTCCTCTCTCTGCAGACACCACAGTCTTCCTCTCTCTGCAGACACCAGTCTTCCTCTCTCTGCAGACACCAGTCTTCCTCTCCCTGCAGGCATCAGGCTTCCTCTCTCTGCAGACATCACAGTCTTCCTCTCTCTGCAGACATCACAGTCTTCCTCTCTCTGCAGACATCACAGTCTTCCTTCCACTCTCTGCAGACATCACAGTCTTCCTTCCACTCTCTGCAGACATCACAGTCATCCCATTCTCTGCAGACACCACAGTCTTCCTCTCTCTGCAGACACCACAGTCTTCCTCTCCCTGCAGGCATCAGGCTTCCTCTCTCTGTAGACATCAGTCTTCCTCTCTCTGCAGACATCACAGTCTTCCTCTCTCTGCAGACATCACAGTCTTCCTTCCACTCTCTGCAGACATCACAATCTTCCTCTCTGCAGACATCACAGTCTTCCTCTCTCTGCAGACATCACAGTCTTCCTTCCACTCTCTGCAGACATCACAATCTTCCTCTCTGCAGACATCACAGTCTTTCCTCTCTCTGCAGACATCACAGTCTTCCTCTCCCTGCAGACATCACAGTCTTCCTTCCACTCTCTGCAGACATCACAGTCTTCCTTCCACTCTCTGCAGACATCACAGTCTTCCTTCCTGCAGACATAACAGTCTTCCTTCCACTCTCTGCAGACATCACAGTCTTCCTCTCCCTGCAGGCATCAGTCTTCCTTCCTCTCCCTGCACACATGACAGTCTTCCTTCCACTGTCTGCAGGCATCACAGTCTTCCTTCCACTCTCTGAAGGCATGACAGTCTTCCTTCCACTCTCTGCAGGCATCACAGTCTTCCTCTCCCTGCAGGCATCATAGTCTTCCTTCCTCTCCCTGCAGACATAAGTCTTCCTTCCACTCTGCAGGCATCACAGTCTTCCTTCCACTTTCTGCAGGCATGACAGTCTTCCTTCCACTCTCTGCAGATATCACAGTCTTCTTCCACTGTCTGCAGGCATCACAATCTTCCTTCCACTGTCTGCAGGCATCACAATCTTCCTTCCACTGTCTGCAGGCATCATAGTCTTCCTTCCATTGTCCGCAGGCATCACAATCTTCCTTCGACTGTCTGCAGGCATCACAATCTCCTTCCACTGTCTGCAGGCATCATAGTCTTCCTCTCCCTGCAGATATCAGTCTTCCTTCCACTCTCTGCAGGCATCACAGTTTTCCTTCCAATCTCTGCAGGTATCACAGTCTTCCTTCCACTCTCTGCAGATAGTCTTCCTCTCTGCAGGCATCACAGTCTTCCTTCCTCTCTGCAGGCGTAACAGTCTTCCTTCCACTCTCTGCAGACATCACAGTCTTCCTCTCCCTGCAGGCATCACAGTCTTCCTTCCACTCTCTGCAGACATCACAGTCTTCCTTCCTCTCTCTGCAGACATCACAGTCTTCCTCTCCCTGCAGACATCACAGTCTTCCTCTCCCTGCAGACATCAGTCTTCCTTCCACTCTCTGCAAGCATCACAGTCCTCCTCCCTGGAGACATAAGTCTTCCTCTCTATGCAGACATCACAGTCTTGCTGTCGCTGCAGACATCACAGTCTTCCTCTCTCTGCAGACATCACGGTCTTCCTCTCCCTACAGACATCACAGTCTTTCTCCCTGGAGACATAAGTCTTCCTCTCCATGCAGACATCACAGTCTTCCTCTCCCTGCAGACATCACGGTCTTCCTCTCCCTGCAGACATCACAGTCTTCCTCTCCCTGCAGACATCACGGTCTTCCTCTCTGCAGACATCACGGTCTTCCTCTTCCTACAGACATCACGGTCTTCCTCTCCCTGCAGACATCACGGTCTCTCCTCTCCCTGCAGACATCACAGTCTTCCTCTCTGCAGACATCACGGTCTTCCTCTCTGCAGAAATCAGCCCTGATGTGCCCTATGTGGTCAGCTGGCTTTGAACACACTCTTTGCCTCTCCCCGCTCAGCAAGGTGCAGGCCAGTGTGACCAATCCAATGAATGTATAGTTCGATTCTCTTGCACACATACTGTTTTCTTCTTCTTTACTCTCTGCTCACTTCACCTTTTTCTTGGTATTGCTATGCAGAAAGCTTCAGTGTGCTGGCAACAACCCGTCTTCCATGCATGCACACTTGGAAACATTTCTGTGGTTGCATGTGAATCCAGTCTGCTAGGCTTCTACTGTCGCACACTGTGAAATACAGTATGGATAAAATCCATCACTAAAAACAGCTTTGAATCCATCCTAGACTTGTTATCAAATCTTCAATTCTGCAAATCTGCTCACTGCTACACGTGCCACGGTGAGCAGTAGCACTCACACACACACACTCACCCAACCTCTCAACTTCTGCTTCTGTATCTGCTGCAGCACGCCAGCTAACCACAGGAGGCTTCACAACAACTGTTATGCTACAGAATCGGAGTGACTGCAGTCCAACCTTCCTCTACAGTGAACCTGCTACAGTTCAAGGATTCTGATGTAAAAAGACCCAAGACATGGTGACGGATATACTGTTGTCAAACCTGTTCCTCACCACCTGTGGGCCAATTTCCATTTCCACAATGTCTACAGTTCCAATCCCAGCTGTGCTTGGCGGACTGACAATACAGTTTTCTCATGCTGGCCTGTACAAATAAACGCCTGGCATGAAGGACGCCCTTTGAACTAGGACCAGCATGCCGATTCTCTCGAAACTGCAATTGCTTTTGTTTGTTCTGGGCGGGAGTAATTCGCAGCACACTTGGTACAGCTTATCAGGACTGCGGTATCCCATGGCACATGCTTATCCACAGGATCCGTTAGCATTTGTCCAGGACCATTGTGGCTAAACGAGTAACCAAGTCGTGCCTAGACGCCTTCTTGACACAGAGAGTCCCAATACTGACATGACCAAAGTCTGAATTAAGTAAACAGGAACAGGTCCACTATGCATCAACCACACACAGAAGCTGTAAAGTGAAGTTAAATAGTCGAAAACCCCTAAATACCCACATATAAAAAGGGGCGCTATTAAGCCTCTTCCACAAAACAGGAGCAGGACAGTTTTTCGCTGTTTTGAAGAAAATATGACAATGATGATAAGGACTTTTTTTTAACAAAATGATATGAAAGTGATAATTAGGATGATACCAATGATGTCAAGCAGGTTCACGTTGATCAGAGATGACATGACATCTAGAGTTCTCCCTTATTTTAAATCCAGGTGTCCATGTGGGCTGGACTGTGAACTAAACCTGACAAGTGTTCACAATAACTGCAATGCTGGTCAGACATAATTGCCCATGTCACAAGTATAAATTGTTGATGATGACAAACACTTTGGGCCACTATGTTCTTCAAACTGCTGCCTGCCTGAATCTTCAAGAAGCTGCCCAAGTGAGGTTCCAGAAATCTATACAACGCACCAATATGAACAGCCACAAGCGACATCCTTCCAAATGGATGTGTCACTCAACATATCGAGTCTCATGGATCATTCAGACTGGGCAGGCAGTGGTCAGGGCTGTAACGATCTCAGCGTCACACATAATGATGGGGCTCGAATCCACAACAATCACTTATCAGTCCCATCTCTTGATCCAATGAGCTACAGCGGCTGGTGGTGGTGTTCAACCTCACCATGGCAAACATAAACCAGCAGAGCCAATGAGTGCGAATGCACGGGGATGCCAGGAGAAAAAAAAGCAGAAGAGCAAGGGCGATGATTAATGATCTTTGCACAGCTCTCAACGACAGGGTCGGTACAGCGATCTTCACAATGTGCTCACAATCACACAACCACTTGCATGCGGCCACACCATACCGCATTCTGCTCACCCTGCTGGTTGGGGGGGGTAGCAGCAGGAACAAGAAGTGAGGCGTGGGGCGACACCAGGCGGACTCCCATGTTGCGTGGTCCTCCAAGCAACAGCTGACCGTTTTGGTCCATCATGTAGGTGGGTGTCATCAGCTGGTAGGCCGGATCTGATGTATCATCTAACAGTGTCAATGGTTACTACATGCTCTTTCAAAGGCTGCCAGGGAAGCATTAACCCTTTGACTGCTAAATTCACACTTCATGAACACTGATTTGAATGACAGTTATGTATATCTTGTGTACACTTGTAAAAGTATCTCTGCTTAACCTGAGTGAAAGTTAACTGTCCTACATGACAGTGGTATCTTGTAACTCTGCCTGCCAAACTCCATCACAAAGATACTACAGTATCTTAAGTGATGAGCATACTCGTCAGCAGCAGTCAAGGGGTTAATTTAATACACTTGAGCAACATCAACTTCTTCCACACGATCAGTCACACAAGCCCGAGTTGATGCATCAGATAGCTACATAAAGTTCTGCTCAGTCTGTCAAGCTGGCTGAATCTTCAGAGAAGATACACACTAGGCCAATGTCTGCAAGTTCTCTGACACTAAAAGGATTGATTGGACTGTGCAATCCAATACTATCAATGGATATTTTCCGAAACCAACCAATAAACTGTGTAGCTGCCAACCACTGGAACACACTATAGGAGCCTTAACTAAGGGTTTAAAGAGGGTGGTGTCCCCTTCCAGAAACTAAAGGGTTAATGAGCATTGCCTTGACTTTCCACATTAGCACGTCCTTAGTGCCTCAGTCTCCTTGTTGTCAGCTGTAATGTCATGCCAACATCTGCAATATACTAACATAACACTGGTAAGGTCCGCAGAATAATCATCTTTATGCAAAATTTCTTTTCTTTCTTTTTTCTTTTGGATGGGGCGAGGGGATGGTCATAGGTGGGTGGGGGTCTCATTAAAAGATGAGAAATTTTTTTTCCTCACATGCCAAACATTCTCACCGACTTTCTCTACTTCAATCAGAAGTAGACTTCTTTTTTCTGCTCAATCTATCTCCCATGCCCCCCCCCCCCCCCCCCCAAGGGTTTTCACTTTAAATTCAGTAACAAACCAAACAACAACAAAAAACCCCAACACTGCTATCATACAGGGTTCCTACAGTCTCCCAAGAACAAAATTCAAGGAGTTTTCAAGGAGTGTTTTTCTTTTTACTTCATTGCTACAATACTTGTGTACAAATTGAATAAAGAAATGGCAGTTTGGTTTTTCTGTGTTCAGGTTGTGATGAAAAAAATTATTTAAAAACCATTTCTTTAGTACAAGGGAAACGACAGAACAATTTGCTTTTCAAATATTTTTTTTCATCAACCTGAACGTAGAAAAAAAAATCAAACTGCCATTCCTTTTTTTCAATTTTTATCAGAGTGAGTGTGTCAGTACACCACACATTTAGAACAATAAAAAACCAAGACTCTGTATCAAACGCCAAAACACTAAAATCACCAAAAAATATGTCCATTTGTAAGAGAACATATGCACTATGCATGATGTGTACGAGACTGGTTGGAGGAAAAAAGATAAAAGACAAAAAAAAAAAATGGTTAAAAAAAAATTTACATTCTCACGATCCTGCACTGTCATCGGCTAATTTTTTTTAACCAAGGGAGATATTTGTAACTTCATTATTAAAAAAAAACTTTCAAATTATCTCCCTTGGTTATATAGTAGACAGAAATCCAGGATCGCGACGACGCTTGTAAAAATTTGTTTTCAAATAATTTTTCATTAACCTCAACGCAGGAAAATCAAACTGCCATTCCTTTTTGCCACATTAAAAATTTTTGGTGACGATGGCTTGACTTTCAAAGGTTTTCAAGGAGGTTTGGTCAACAGAACCACAGTTTATTGATTTTCAAGGTCTTGAAATTCGCTGTCAGAATTCAAGGAGTTTCAAGGAGCGTACGAACCCTGTAACAGTATTTCCACTTCATGATACTGTCTGGGGGAAAACCAGGAGGGTGGCAGCTACACCTCAGGCTAGGTCCCCACACATTGCTGACCGTTCTATCACGTTAACCCTTACTGACATGCCACCCAAGCTAAAACCCATTCGTCATCTCACTCTCACATAGTGTCAATAGTCATATGGGTGTCACCTTCCATCAAGAACAACCTTGCAATCCAGGTCAGGACTTGTAGAAGTCACACCAAATACAAACATCAATTCACCATCACAATGAATAAACGTTTCTCATTCTTAATTTTTGTTCCTTAGTGTTATCCGAGTGTTCCTTGTAATGCGTAACTGGGAGTGCTTTATGCACACATTTTGCAGTCTGATGCATGTAATTTTTACACAGAGGGCTTCCCGAAGGCACAATTACTTTTTTCTTTTCTTTTTTTTTTTTTTTTTTTTTTCATTGTCGTTATGAGTACTATCACTTTTCTGCAACTTTATCTGAAGTCAAAAACTGCGAACCCTTCAAGTGACGCAGCGACTGAATTTAATTCACAAATGCGGTCAAACACATCAACTCAAAAAGTAGCTGTCCCTCAGTACCCAAGTCTGCACACTGGTTTTAGAAAAGCAACTATCGTGGTTTTGATACAATAGTTCTTGCTGACTGAAAACTTGCTGAAGGCAAGAGACACAGCCTCCACCTCCCCCCCCCCCCCCCCAGAGATCAACTCATTCCTCTTCTTCAGCTTTCCCGTTGAAAATGAGACACAAACGTTCAGCTACTATTTTTATTCATCTCATTTTCAATTTTGTTGGAGACAAAGGTTCTGCTACTATCTTCATTGATCTTATTATTAATTTTGTTCAAGACAAAATCTTATATGCACATTAATTCCCATTCATCTGTCATATGGATGACACAAACATGAACACTTGCACTCTCGTGCGGCCGATTTATAAAAATTTTGAAGCTGGCTACCTTAGAGAAGCTGAAGTAGAATGCCAGTGATGGTGATCCATCACAGCTACAAAGTAACGATTCCAAGTGTGATGCACAGCCAGTGTAAGAGAGTGATAAACATCAACTAGAAGAGCCACAAGATGTGGGGAGAAAGATCTGTTCTAAAGCTCACTTCCTCCTGTTCTACGCACTTCACTCTTTCCTTGTAGAGGAGTTTCCATCGAATTGAGAAATTTAAACAAAGCACAAAGAAATGTGGAGGGGATGTGGCAGGCTCTAAACAATAGGATCTAACCAATTTTTGTTTGCTTTTGTTGCTTCTGGTTTGAAAGCAGCTCAGCGAATGAATATATGTTGAAACCTGTGCATGCTGTGTCCCAGTGTTGTGTAGCAGAATGGTTATGTCGGTCGGTGTAACATAACTGATATATTAACAGTTTTCTTTTTTTTTTAAATTTTCATTTAAATAGCAGGTTTTCTCAGATGTCACCAAAGAACCCTCAGATTTTTTAACTGAAGGTCCCATGGACCCTTGGTTTTTAAAGCTACAAGGAACACTGCTAATGAAGGAATCATTCATTTAAACAGGTCCACAAGCCCCAAATCCACACAACTCCTACAACACAGCAGCGGTACTTCCATCCGCTCCAAGGTTCTCAACTACCTTGACACCGTCCAGCACAACTTACTTTGTGTCTGCAGGGTCTGAGTATTTATTTGGGGAGGGTTGGGCGTGCCCATGGACTCGCCCTGTTGAGAAGGGGTCAAGGGGCGACCCCCCTGACTCCGCATCATCTGAGGTTGCTGCTGGCTGGGGTTCTGTTGCTGGGTGCCCTGTTGCACCAGGCCTGGGGCGTAAATCCCCCAGGGCGTAGTCTGTACGTAAGGGTACTGGCCAGCATGGATCATGGTGGGACCTGGCCGGTCAGGGGGGGAGGACGCACACAGAGGTGGGATTAGGTACATGGCTGATCACACACACTACATGTTTTTCATCTTCATCGTAATACTGTCACATGGTGTGTCCTGATTCTGCTCTAGCCAACACGTGTTACTTCACTATGAGGCAATGGCTGCAGGGATCTCTGGCTTTTAACATCATGTGGCCTACATTCCAAGAGCTGACGGTCTTTCCCTTGGTATTGCAATTCCTTCCACTACTATGCTGACAAAACTCCTTCACTTTAATATGAATATCTTTAAGCACTATCAACATGTGAAGAAAGTGTCACAAAGTCTAAAAGTGCCTTATATACGCCCATTGCAATATCCCTGTGTGTAAAGGATTTCTCTTGCATCTCTTAATAATTCATCTAAAACTATGATGTAACATAACATGTGCAAAAGTGAATACATCACTGTCGCACAAGGCTCACTCAATTACACCCTTCAACCACACAGTCATGTTAGATGTGTGAAATGTTTCTCTGGTCATTAATAGCACATAATGCACAAATATGTTAAACAATCCACCCAAGAACAGACCTGCCAACCCCCCTAAGAGACCAATGAGTAAGAATTGAAGCTCAGCAAGACAGAAATGTGTAATTTCAGAGAGCTAAGAGTAATCAAGCGCGACACTAACTTTTTTTCCCAAGCATTTCCATTTTTGTAGCTAAAAGTAACTTCAAAAGGACACCAACTTCGCTGAATGGTAAAGATAGTGAAACGAACTGCCCATGACTGGAAACGCTTCTTGAAGATTACTGGTTATACGCATGGGGCCATTTTTCATCAGTTTGTTTGTTTGTTTTTTGTTGTTGTTGTTTTTTTTTTTTAATAACTTTCAATTTTTTTTTTTTTAAACTTTCAATGTGTACTTTTTTGGTTAAATGCGTAAGGGCATAAGAATTATCACTTGGGCGTAATAAATCATGCAAAATGCGTAATGGTTGGCAGGTCTGCAAGAACTAATTATATAAAAGAATTTTCAAAAACAAAAAAAAAAAAAATTGGTACTTGAAGAACTTGCTGACATGGTCAAGCAGAATGATGCAAGAGAAACTACCATCATTGGGAGTTCTGTCCTCTCTTTGCGAGTGTGCATGCCTGAGTGAAGTCCAGTGTTTGTTGTTAGGCTTTGTTGGTTTTTTCTTAAATATTCCTTCTTCCACTGTTCTGTTCTGAAGGCAAGCCCAAGAACAAAGCCTCTGTCAGCAAGTCTTCAGAACATATCTCAGGGATACACCTGAGCCAAGGACCACAACTCTTCATTACAAGTGCCTACGTTAAACACGTTTTCCCTAGACCCCTAATATCTCCCTCAAGCATACAACATACCATGGAAACTCTTCGAGGAACAGACAGACCTACGCAAAAGTCTCCATTCTGCCACCAATGTCAAGAACACGTCACAGAAAAGGATCCCGTATACTATGTCGTTCATACAGCACAACACACACAACACATGACAGGCTCAGTCTCTGTACTGACAGTGTAACACACACACATCAACTATGTGTTGTCAAATAAAGACACAAAGTAGCTTGTGTTGTCAAATAAAGACACAAAGTAGCTATCTCCCCACAGAATTGAACTTCTGACTAGGGTTGTGCTGCTGGCTGCCATGCCGCACCAAATAAAATGTCTCATGTCTCTGTGTCGCTATGATTAAAAATTCAAAAGCACTGAGAATCAAAATAAAACAATAACATGAATAATAAATTAAAAGATAATAAAGAAAAAGAACAAACATAACCTAAAATTCTATCATTACAAAAATCAAACATAAAAATCCTAGCTGTGTCACAGGTACCCAAAATGACAGCATCGTATGCGGCACTCTCACAACACAAAACTGCCGATTAAAGGGTAAAAAAAAAAAGTTCCATTATCATCACCAAAAAGTAAAAAACATGGTCAATCTGTGCAATCATTGGCACGAAAACAGCTCATGGTCATCAAGTCAGCTCTCAAGGAAGAGGAATTGTCAACACTCTCCCCTCCAACAATACATCACAGCATCATGGCAGGTCTTTAGGCTGTCACGAATATATCAAGACAATACTGCATTATGGGCAATTATAATGATGTCACCCACAAGACAACACTGTGGCGGTAGACAGATGGCAGCAATGCCTGCATTTCACACAGAGAAGTCTGCATTTCACACAGAGAAGTCTGCATGACAGAGAAAAGTTCAGCAACACAATACAATCACAGGCTGAGCTGCTCACAGACACAAAACTGGTCCATGGGCTACCTTCCTGCCAAGCTTCTACACAACAGCCCCAAGACAGCAATTTCCTATCTTCTCTGCGCTGTCAAGAATTAAATTTAAGGGGTATAAAGCCCAGCAGGCCAGCAACAGCCATCATCAGGCTGGCTGTCACATCATCATATTTTACATAACACTTGATTTAAAGAATGGAAAAAAAAAAAAAAAAAAAAATCCTCACTGTCATACATATATTCATGAACATCACAAACATCAGACAAAACAAAACCCCCACATCCTCTTAAAATTAAACGTTCTGGTCATGATTGGTGTTGTCCTAAACACAGAATGTTCTGCACAACCTTCACCATCACACTCTACTGTAATGTAGGCCACCTCGCCTGTGACAAAGAATTGATCAGTCTGGTGTGGACAGAACGGACAAATACTAACACCCAGGACTCCCCACGTTCTGCAATGGACAGGAACAGAACATTTACACAACTGAGGAAAAGTCCAATACGCCATCACTGACATCCATTTACCCCAGAAAATCTTTGCAATTGTCATTCTTGGTGAACATACACGACGCATCAATCTTCCGGTTTACTTTAACAGACCGTCCTCATTTCCTGGAAGGTTCAACATTCCTTCCTACTATCGAGTCCTCGTAAGCTACAATTTAATCATCATAGTAATAATGGTAAATGAAAGATATACTTGTATATCTTCCACTCACACAGCACAGAGCCAGAATGCAAAGTAACCTTTCCTTCAATGGAAACACAAATACAGTCACAGCACTATCACAAACACAACACACAACAGTCCCATGTTCCCACTCTACTGTGTGTGCAAAGTCATCAGCAAAAGGAGCCCAAATCTGCTTCACCTTTCCATTTTCTTACCGATTCAACAACAGACTGAATTCTGTGCAAACACTAACAAACTGCATATTCTTCACAAACACAACTACAAAGTCTGAAACAAGAACAGCAACATCCAATTACAGCACAGCAGTTGCAAAGGACCAACAATTAATTCTGTATAGCTTTGCTGAAAAGCTTTTCTGATTATTCAAAAAAAAAAAAACAAAAAAAAAACAAAAAAAAAAAAAAAAAAAAAAAAAAAAAACCCATCCCTATTTGCATAACACCCTCTCTGTTGATTCAGCAAGAGCTCTACTGCACACAAGATGCAGAACAGCGTGAGAGCTGGCAAAGCCTGTGCTTACATTACTGTATGCTGCAGGGGCCATTACATATTCAGCCCTCTGCAGATGCACATTTTCAGGGTCATGTGTGCGAAGAGATATGCGTATATGTGTAAGCGCATGTGGAGAAAGCAAAGTGGGAGAGAAGGGCAAACTGTGTGCGTATGTGGCGAGTAAATGCATGATATTGGAGACTCCGGGGCAAAGGATGGAGGTGGGACGGGTGGATGGGGTAAAGGGGGTTGCGGGATTGAGTAACAGAGCTTAAGTTGAAGGAAATGTGGCGTGTGTAGGATGGAGGGGAGGGCAATGATGAGAGAGAAAATGAAAAGGGGGGGAAGGCCTGGCAGTGCATTGGCTTCCGTACTATCCCACGAAATCTGCTACAGAAACAAGAGAATAATGCCCACAACATCAACATAGCGTCCACAGAACACAAACAAATAAAAGACTCCCCTACCGAAAAAAAAAAAAAAAAAAATGCCACAAAAACACAGCCAAAATGAAGCAACCATCTGTTCTGTAGTTTACAATGGAAGTCACACCAATCATCGACAACAAACTCCGTTCCATATACACAGGCAGAGAAGAAAATCCAGCAAATCAACTCCAACGAAGCAGAACTTGTAAAAAAAAAAAAAAAAAAAAAAAAAAAAAAAACAGGTGAAGCAATACAAATGTCAACTAAATTAAACAAGAAAAGAAAAAGAACCAGGGGCACGGCAGTGTGGCTTGACATCCAGCGATTCAATGCATGGGGTATGGCTACGTCTCTCTCTTTCTTTGGCTTTTCTTTCCGTTGAAACAACATTCCTCTCTATGTCCTTTTTGCTACTGTAGACATGTCAAAATCTGTCATCACATAACTTGTGTCAAAACAGTTCATAGCAAACTTGCCAAAAGCTCTTCAAACTATTTGTGTTATTTCATTTCAGATGAAGACACCAGTTCGGTCAGACCTAGTCACAAGGTGCTAAAAGAAAACGCCAGACACTTTGAATTCTTGTCGCAGTATACTTTTTTTTTGAAACACCCCTCTGCGGTAGCCTGGTTTCAATTCACCTATCAATTTTGAGACGTCGCAGGTTAACAGCCACGGAAAATCTGACATTTTTTTCCCCCTAAAGGTAAAGATGTTTGGAAGACAGCTGGAGGACAACTCCAGCTGGACTGCCTGCGGTTAAAGAACTCCAGGCCCCTTTGTTGCCTGCCCCTGTAGCAGCCCATCTCCTCCCTGACAAAGCATTGTTTCTAACATTATCAAAGATTCAAGTGCTTTTTTAACATGTCTGGCTTACTGGTCACAACTTCTGACAAAGTTGACCTAAAAATATCTTCTCAGCTTCTCAGAGCACTTGTTTTTCTTAAAAAACTGAAGGGTTCTGAGTGGTCGACCCCCAATCAAAAAAATTCCACGAGTTTTCTACACAGTTCTAAGGAAAAAATATGTACGACGACTGCAAATAACATTTTCATCACATGAATTCCCCCTGTGACAGGTAGGTAAGGCACTTTCAGTGACACCTATTCCCCACACCAAACATTTATGTTTCTTGATGGGCTTTAATGCCATGACTCCACATGACTTGGACCACCTGGAAAATGACGTCTTAAAATTCTCTGACTTTCAACAATGTCCATGACCTTCATGGACCCTGTAAAACCCTGTGACCAACACAACTTTGTGTTATCATAGACCACAGGTGAAATGTTACTTTTTTCCTTTTTTTTTTTTCCCCATGGATCTTTCAACAGGGGCAAAGTGTCTTCAAATATTAAATCCATCCCTACACGCTAGCCTGTACCCCCCAACACGGTGCAGAAACAAGGGCCAATGCCTTGCGACTCCAGGACCCTTCACTACTGAAAAAACACGAACGCTATGACAGCCAACTGACGACAGTCTGGCACTAACTGAGAAATGGTTAACGGTTTCCTTCCTCCATCTACAAACAGGTGGTTTCACTTCCCATTCCAAATGGCAATAGGACCTAAATGCTTTTGATTAAAAAAAAAAAAAAAAAGAAAAAGCAATAATAATAATAATTAAAAAAAAATTCAAAAAGGAGGATGGGTTACCAGAATGAACAACCTCCTTCCTCAAGACAAACGCTGAATCCAAGATTTTTTCTGTTCTACCTTTTCAAACCACATAATTAAAAACACTGAAATGAAGTGATGAAAGTAGAAGACGGAAGACAACCAGAATGGTGACAGAAACTGCCCACAATAAATTTCCTCAAGCGAGTTCACAGTAAATGAAAAAGACGTAGTAAAGGAAACACCATCCCTCAAACTTGCAAGTCATAAATCCAAATCGGCCTTATCTCACAAGGCAGGAGATAAAAAAATCCTGTCAAGACTTGATTGCTCTCACCATCTGCCGGTGGGAAGGAAAAAAAAAAATCTTGCCTTCAAACGATTTCAAGATGAAGTACAAAAGGAGAGAAAAAAAAGCCCTTTGGCTTCAGTGTGTCCCAAACGCCCACAGCAAAGAAAAATGCAACTTAGCACAAGCAACCTTCTCTCAAAAACCTGCCCTTGGAAGACCCTACAGGAAAGTTGGCAGCCTAGCCAGTGAAGACAAAAGACACTGCACAGAGCCAGTGAACAGCTTTGGACAGATGGAGGAGGTTGCAGGGGGGGGGCAAGACTAGGTGAAGGCTAGGGTCTGACCTGCGACAGGGATGCCGGCCATAGGGTAGGACTCTTGGGCGCTGATAACGTAAGGGCCAGGGAGAGACGGAAGCCCTGGATAAAGACACAGCCAAGCACACACTGTAAGCCATGCACATGGAACACAACACCGCGGCCCCGCGCAATGCACCACGCCAGCATCAAACTCTGCCCACGGCTCCTCCAACGGCCTCCTTGCACGCTTCACTCCCCTTGGCCAAGATCAAAACAGTTCTTGTGAGCTCTTGCATTTTCTTCAGCTCTTGTCTCTTTTTTCTTTTGGCAAGGGCATCGGAAGATCAGGTGGACGTTTATTTCATGCTGAAGTTTTGCATTCACCCTTGGATGGGCCAAAGTGGGTTTCCACAAACAAAAACAAATAAAAGTGGCACGCCATCGTTTTGGTAGGCTCTGAAAAAGCAGTCACATTAAAGACAAGACGACGTAGTCTGTGGTCTTTGTATCCCATCACCTATCAAAATGAAGGCATCTGTTATAACTTGTGACATGATCAGCCAATGCACTGGAAATCTAAACAAGTAGCACAGCAGGAGAACCAGGTCACATCGTTTGCCATGTCTAGTGCTGATGCTAGTTTCTGTGGGGTGAGGTAAAAAGAGGAAACTTGTGAAAACAAAACGTCAGTAAGAAACCCAGTGCAAACAGAAGGGAAACATCAAAATATTTATTAAACAACAAAAATTCATCTGTGCCGATTTTCTTTCTAACAAACAGCCTAATACCTTGCCAGTTAATTTTGTCCCACCCCATCATCCCCAATCCACCCATCTTCCAAGCTCCATCAGAGGCCCACGTTCAACACCATTGTTCCAGCCACCCCATACACAGCCACACCCAAATCAAGTGGTCACGCTCATACCACTGGCCTTCAAGGAGCTGAAGCAGTCAATATCAAGTCCTCACTAGGCAATCCACCAGAGAACACACTGCACTGCTGCAATATCACTTATGGTGGTGTCCAGCAGTGTCTGTTCTGATCTAACGGAAGTAGAACACCACCTTCTAAGCTTCCGACTGAAGACAATAACTGCTTAGTCACAGAGTATCCAGTCTGTGCCACTACGCCCATACACTGACAGACCCCGTCAACCGGCTGGCACTGACAATTTTAACACAACTCTCCTCGGCATGACCACGGACAGAAAATGGAAACCGAGGTCACCACAAGAACAAGGAGTGAAGATCCACAGAATCTGAACCCCCTCCCCCATTCCTCGCCCGATGATCTGTCAGGATAAGAAGATGATGTAGCTATGGAGTTCCACTCTGGTCTGAGACTATATGACAAGCCTGAGAGAGAAAGACTCCTGCACTGTTTATGAAGAATCTGAGCAAAACTTTCGGACATGCATCCACTCAGTAGATGCAGCCACCTGTATGGTTGCAGTCCAGTGTTTCCACTTAAGCCCACATCACACAACTGTGGGACAGAAATCAACCTGGGCTGAAAAAACTGCAGTAAACCCCATGACTGCCTAGACCTCAGCCTTTTAGCTTAATGACTGGTCAAAACTCCTTAAACCTGATAAGCAAAGCTGCTTACATATCAATTTTCTTTGGTATCAAGCTGTTCTGAGCTTTAAATCCACAAGGAAAACTTTGAAAAATATGTGGGAAAAAAACCCTCCTAGTTAATTACTTTTTTTTTTTTTTTTTTTTTTTTTTTAAACAAATAATGGCTTACTTCATTAGAGACAGCTGCCTATGTCATACTTTAAAAGTCTGCAGAGATTCTCTAAGTCTGATGCTAATTTGGTGACCACTTGGTTCACAGACAAGACAGAGTTCACGGCTGCATTTTGAGAGCAGGTAACATATTTCCTGACAGCAAGCACAATCCTATCTGGAATATCACTTTAAGATTGTCAGAAAGAAGCCAAAACAAAACTTAAAGAATAATTTACACTGCACACATGACTTGGAGTTAGGTTTTCATCGAGTCAGCATTTTCCCTTAGTTGTTTACTCAAGAGTATCTGTGAACATCCACTGACAACACTCACATTTTGAGTACATATACACACATTACTTACCAAAGCTTAATATTATAAACATTTTCATTGATCATTCATTGTTTCAAGTCCATACTTCTCAATTTTACAACCCGTTTTTCCTTTCTTTCTGTTTCCTTCTTTAAAAATGTCTTTTGTGCCCACTTTCTGCCGTAACTATGGGAACAGTTCTGATGTCAAAACAGCTCAATTATTTTGACATTATCAACTTGTTCTTTCAGCACTGAGATCTTCAAAGCGCACCACACACATTTAAAAACATTTGCACACAGAGAAACACATACAAAGAATTGTACAAACACAAAAGCGGATGACTGCACATCTTTTGGTCCAATGATTTGACAGAAAGTGACCATCTGCTCACTCTCACACAAATGGCTTCTAATTCAATGTAACCCAACAACACAATCCATCATCAAACTAGACAACATTCCACGAGAACTTCATTTCAAATCATGAACACCACACAACTATCCACAGAGCCAAGTTTTCAGATGTGACCTCCAACCCCCAAGAAAGACTCAAGTCGATCTCCAAGTATTCTATACTGGAGCAAAAATATTGCACTCATATTAATCAAATCTGAGATTCTGATGCTGCAATCTTTTTTCTTTGTACTGTTCTGTAATATTTAATTTTGGCATGATATACCAAGTCTAAAGACTGTATTCGAAAGAACAAAAAGATTTTTTAAAAGAAGATTTTTAACATTTACACTACAAAATTTTTTAAAAACGTTCTTAATTAATCTTAATTAGAGAGTTTTGAGGAGGACATGTCTTCAGGGGGACAAACTGTGGCATCATGGTGATTTATGAATTCTGGAAAAAAAAAAAAAAAAAGGTTTTAAAAAAGTGTTTGACCATGCTAGAACAATTTTCTTTTTGTTAAATGACAAAATACTGGAACTTTAGTCTTTTCAGAGGTGGAGAATCACAAACTAAAAAAACAAAAAATTTCTTACACATGAAAATATTCTTTTGAAAATTATAAGCAAAAAAAATCTTGTTGAACGGTTTATTTGTAGTCAATGAGAAGTCCTAAAAACGAAAGTGATGCAAGACAGACAACACCACAGAACAAGAGTACATTCAGTGAAATATTCAGTTAACAATTCTTAACAAGTAAATAAAGCTGGATATGAAGAAAGGTGTTCAGAAGCGTGACGGATCAACCTTGAACCATTGAACCAAGAAAACCTAACCTTTGCTTAGTACTGAGCATGCGCATTGGCTTCAACAGTAGTGACTGTAATGATATAAATACATGATCAAACTCGCTTAGACTGTTCTCAGATGATTCAATTGTTTGGATGCTGGAACACCCCTACTCTGACCCATCCAGACATAATTAAAGGATCATTATAATCATGTGAGATTTCAATGCAAGCATGCTGATGGAATACAACTGCAGAGTGAAGATGGCTTTACAAGTCTGCCAATACAAATTTGAAACTAAGGAGAGAAAAATGCTGGGGTTCGGCAGAAAGAAAACGAGAGTGATTACACAGTTTATGGACAAAAAAATTCTTTTGCTTAAGCTGAATACACAGATGATGAGAGATATGAAATAAGGTAAGTTTACAGAAACATAGAGCCCCTCTGAAGAGGACAGACACATCACAAACCACGTATCCACTATGAAACCACAAATCAGTCCACATTATTAACACTCTGTACCAACACACAGCAAACTGTTTAATAGGCATCTTTTTTTTAACTCATACAATAGGTACAAGAGCGCTATGTCAACCTCCTGACAGCCAATCTCTCTTCCCATTTACAAAGTAGAAACATGAAATACAAGTCACAGATGGCTAAAATCCCCCCCCCCCCCCCCCCCCCCCCAATTATGCTGTAGCATGTTCTTGTATGCGCTGTTTCTAACGTGCTTCTGAGGAGGAGAAAAAAAAAAAAAAAAAGGAAAAAAGCGAGGATTGAAACATTTGTTTCTCCTTTTATGAGGTGTGATCACTAAGAACAAGCGGCAAGCAGCAAAGTGACAGTGAAGGCCACCAAACTGTAAATCAGATATCAGGATACACTATACAAGCATGTTTGAAACAGATTCAACCTTTAGTGACAACAGGGAGCCAAGGTGCGACGAGTCACTGTGAACGTTTGGATTGATGTTATGATCCTTAACTGTGCAAGTGAGTGGTCACAATGGTCAGTTGAAAATGTCACCAATACGCAGGCCATGCACATTAACCAACATCCACCTTTTTTCTCTTAAAAAAAAAAAAAAAGTAGCCCACTTTCAAGAGTTTGTCCGATATATGTTATGTCAAATGAAATGCATTAGCTATAGAATTAAAGCATCATGTCTGTATTAAGGATACTGTAAGAAGCAAATGCGACTATACTGTACAACTTTTCACCGTTTCATCCCACATGCTTCATAAAGTACCCATCATAATGCAGTGAGCTTGTTAAAAGCGCAAACACACATCCTGCAGAAAAAGTCGAACACGACTGGTGATTTCCTTCCTCAGGCGAGCCTGTGAAGGTGGCACAGCCTTTGCCGGCTCAGTGTCAACAGGTTCTCAAATACAAGTCACAGACATTAAGTGATGTGTATTCCACCACTGTGCAGTCTCTGATGGCAATGCAAATCTGATTTGTACCCACCGTATCACCCATAGTTGGAAATTCTAACTGACAAGACACGTTTTTCAAAACTATCAGGAATGCACTTTACAATGACATATCTCTAAAATAAACTTATTTTCGCAAACTGGTCAAACTATGCTGTTTGTAGCTGGCATGTGGCATTGTGGCTATTCTGAGAACACAATGGTTACGTTTAGTAGGTTTGAGCAACATTATTAATACAAAATTCCTATCTCTTAATCTTACTGTCACTGAAAAACATGCAATGAGTTGAAGCATTTTAACGCCTGTCTAGCAAACTTATCCCTATAATTACTATTTCCCAAAAACAATATGCACAACATCCTTGACACAGACAGTGGTTGAATGTAACAGCTTTTAACATCTTACTTCTGCTTTTTTTTTTTTTATCATCCAGTTTCAAGCATGAATGAAAAAAAAAAATTTTTTTTTAAATGTCCAGTCCCAACAGTGATTTGCAGTTTTTCAGGATTTTGTCGTTCTTGTTCAGCATATGGACTAATTCCCTGACTCTACAACAAAATCTTATTTCCCCCCTAGAATTCCGGTGACCAGATAAGCTCCAGATATTTCCATAGCTTTTCTAGCTTTCCCTGTCCTGTACAGACCCTAGGTTATATACTGTTGATACTCTTCAGTAGTTTTTTGTTCGTAACAAATCAGTATTCAAACTTCTCTACACACTTACCTAAATAAATGTCAGCGAACCGCCCAGAGAAACATGGACAAAAAAGTCACAGGACAAAACACAACGCGTTTCGACCTCCTAGGTCTTCTTCAGGCGAGACAAAAACGAATAAAGTAACGAAAATTCACCTAGCTTTGATCTGAACTCTGAAGCGATCAAAGCAAAGTGAAGTTTCGTTATTTTATTCGTTTTTGTCTTGCCTGAAGAACCATCAGAATCGCTTTCTGTTGCCGTCGCTGACACTCATGTGACGTCATATCCAAGAGCAGTTAAGCCATGCCAAAATTTAGTTGATTACCTCCCGTTTTCTTGATTACAGGTGAAAATGCCCTCTTTCGTGGATCAATTGTGTGTGATCGGGAGCAAATCGAATGTTTATTTACCAATTTTATCAAACATTCATATTTCTGCATAAACTGACCAATTATCGAAAACCTCTAAAGTAGACCTTTAAAGTAATTTATGAACGAATTCTGGAAAAACGGAACCCATAAAAGCACTTAAAAAAAGCCTTTTTTTTTCACTCAACCAGTTTCGCAGCCCATGCTGGTTTACTCAGTCTGAGGTAGCCTACATGGGAGTTGTTGCAAAATTCAGCCAGAGCCACCAACAGCATTCAGTTCTAAAGTTACAATATTAGATGCTAAAACAGGATTTTCCCGGGAGCTGGTCTGTTTTCATCTGACAAACCGCCTGCAAAACACGAGGCTGCCCAAATACAAGTTCAACCATTAGCAGCCATGTGTCTTTTTCGTTTTGTTTGTTTTTCCGTTTTTCTTCCTTCCTTCAAAGAACTGTAATCATTCCTCTAGTAGAACAGATCCACAAATATATCAATACAGTTATATTCTGGACATACGAACTTGCTCAAAACACACAGATCGACAATGGCACATTCTTGATGTTTTCCCAAATGGCAACTGCAGTAATCAAAACATCTACCAACAAAGATGCCATTCCACAGAGACAGATTTGGAAAAAAAAAAAAAAAAAAAAAAAAATAAAAGGAAATCAAAATGTAACAATGAAGATAAATCCATATACAGACGAGTGAAGAGCGACAGCAAGGTAATCCCTTCCATGCACATGTAAATAATTCTTATGAAAACAAAGACAACAGCGACTTATCGAACCTTAATCATCAAGACGCAATGCGCAAGCCTGTCACAGAGAAGGGGTGGGTGGGGGGAGAGAGAACAAATATCTGCAATCTCACATCAAGAGAGAGAGAGAGAGAGAGAGAGAGAGAGAGAGAGAGAGAATATCTGCAATCTCCCTTTTCATTAAGAGACACCAACACCAGTCCTGCCCCACCTGGAGAGAGAGAAAGAGGGGGGGGAGGGGAGGGGAGTGGGGTATTACATCACGCTTCTAATCATTCAAATAACTCATGACACAAGTCTGCACCAACTGATTAATAAATCAACAACACACTGATGACACACACAGGGAAATAACAACAAGTGCCAAATGTAAATTGTTACCCTCCTGTGAGCCTGTGGAAAAGAGTCAGGGCAGCCATATAAACAGTATACACGGACACACACACACACACATATATATATACAAAAAAAATATTACGTTAAAAAAAAGGAGGTAAGGCAGATATATACTGTGGACCAAAGCACAGAACAATATTCAGAAAACACAACAGCATCTTACACAGCTGTCCCTCATATGACAACTCCATGCACAAAGAGAACAAAAAAAAAACAACAACAAAAAAAACTACAACAAATTTAGGGGAAAAAATCAACAGTGAGCAGGGGCTAGAAACGGCAAACACCAACAAAAGAACAACCACCAGACAAACAAAAACAAAAATGTCACCAAATAAAAACGAATACCCAACAGAACTTTCAGAAATCTGAAAGAATTCAACAGCTGGTCAAAGCTAATCTGAGCCAAAGAGAAAACATGAGAAGCTGACAAGCAGGGCAACAGACTTACCCATCTGCTGCTGCTGCTGAGCCAGGGCGTACTGCTGCGCAAGAACTTGCTGCTGCTGCTGCTGTTGCCTCTGCATCATCTGTGCGAAAGAAGACAGCCCCTGCAGATGGCAACATTTGGACCCATTTTGATATCTGTCATATCATGCATTAACCTGTTCCCTGAATGAGGCCTACTGCTGAAGATGGATAACAGGGAACACAGACAGAAGTGAAAAGCAACAGAACGAAGTCAATGGTTAAAACGGCTAACATTCAGGATTCAAATTACAGTTACAGTTAAGGTTAGTAGTGCAACCACTTTAAAGTCAAAACAGCAATACAGCACTGCCAAGTCCAACCAGTTGAGAAGCGAGGCAAAGCAAAGAAAAACTGACAGAAATGTTCTTAGCACGTGGCAACAAAAACGGAAAGGAAATGGATGCGTTTCTGCTCCCCCTCTTGGGTCTGAAACATCTGACCCTTGAGAAGGGTATTTTTGCACTGCCTTCTTCATGCATTTGCTCAACCAGACCAAAGAGACTGGCCAGCTTTGACAAGATTTTGATATACTCATTATTACATCCAATTCTTTTCAAACCCATGGCCAGTCTGCACAACAGAAAAAAGTTTCATAAATGATCTATTCATGATCTTTTCTATTGTGTTATCAATGATCTAATCAGAGTATTATGTCATTAAACATACATTTTAATGAAACTCCATCAATGATTACTTTTTTGAGGGTGGGGGAGTGTTTGGGAGAATGGAGGGGGGCCCTTCAGGTATGGAATGGTGCATGTAATCATTTTATCATGAATCGACAGTTCTTTCCTTGCTTCTCATTCACAGACAAGTCTGGTCTTGCAATGCTCCACTCTGCAGCATCGTGTGAGACGCTGTACACTGTGCTTTGTAATGAAACTGCTCTCATCAACAGAACACACTACATTACTTTGCGCATTTCTGTTACCATCCAGTAATCTTACACATCTCCACACACACACATGCACACCCCCCCCCCCCCAAATCCCTTCTTATTTTCTCAGCAGATTTATGCAAACTTCAAGAATAGCTCTGGGAATCTTCACGAGGCTTGAAGTCTGGCTAAAACCTAAAAAGTTTCCAGTCTGAAACAAGTACATTTACAAACTGATCATGCCAGATGTCGACAGAAAAGGAGCATGGCCTATGTGAAGGACTTCTCCCATGATGTGAAGGGCTTGGTAATAGCCCATCTGAAATATCATACCTGGTATGCAACCTTCACCATGCATGTCCTACAGAAAGCAAGCAGCATCTTCAATCTCTGCATCCTCTGAATGTGAGACAGATTTACTATACACCTTAGAAAATAGAGACAAAAATTTCCTGTGATTTACCTTTACAGTGAACTGGCAGAAACCTAGTTCAAGACTAAACAAAATGGAAGCCAAGTTGCTTTCCATGGGTAAACTTGCAAAAGTAGCAGGCATCTGGTGGTAACTATTTTCATAACTCCCATTATGTCCCTGTGATAAAATATGGCATTCAACCGAGTTTAAAAAAAAAAAAAAAAAAAAAAAAAAATGGTGACTAAAATCAAGAAACACATGCAAGGTAGGAAAGTCAACTTCAAGCATCTATAGTACTGTGAAAGGCAATAAAACCAAGCCCAGCGCAGTGGGCAAATTCCCTTGCTGAGGAAAGAAAAAAAATCGGCTTGATGTTCACCCACAGGAAGCGATGTGCCACTTCAACCTAAAGAGTCTGTGCAAAAATAAACTGAGACTGGATTCAGCTCCCTTCTGCTAACTTCTTTTTATTGGGATACCGTAATTGTCAAAGGAAATATTTCTGCCGAGTACGATCAAATATGACAAAACACATATGCACAGCGAGATAGCTTATTTTTCTATTTTTGTCTTTTTTAATGACTCTACATACTTGAATTAAGATGATCAGCTTTTGAGCTTGAACTGCCACAAATGTGCATGTTTGCAAGTGGCTAGTTGAAAATCTGATCGTTTCCAAATCCATTGCGTACTGCTTGAGCTTTTCAGGAACTCGGCAGGACGAGGGCAAGGATGGAGTTTGCACCAAACTGCTATTAGCATCAACTCTAAGACTCAATATGAATTGCTTTAATACACTTTTTTTTTTTTTTTTTTTTTTTTTTTTTTTGCGGCTTCCCTAAAATAAATGGAAAATTTCAATTTCATCTTCATTCTATGACCTCTTCTCCAACTGAACTTAGTGAAGGAAATGGTTCAGGTGTACCGAGAACTGTATGGGCGTCACTCAGATCAAGGTACACTGGGAACATCCAATGGACACACATAGTTCACAAGGACATGCTAAAAGGGCACACCCCATAACCATTCGTTCCACAATAGTTCAAGGCAATTTGGGGATACAATTAATGACATGCAACTCACAGCAAGGCACTCTGGAAATAGTATGAACGACATGCATATTTAACGACCCTCAGACATATTCTCTGAAACTATCACAAACTGTTACAAACCAGTTAGTGCAGGCGCATGAAGATTTGCTTTGGGCCAGAAATCAGCCCAGTCTGGAGCACACCAGTCAGCATGCAACCTGAACTTTGCTCTGTCTACTGATCATGACCAAAGCAATGCACAATGTGCTATTTTGCCTATAGGGCCTGTCCTCTCGTCTCAGACACAATGCATGATGAAATACAGCAACAAAGCAGCTTCCCCCTCATATGGTACTGACCTGCGTGTAGTCCATGTTGAAAGTTGGGACTGTCAACAGAGGGCAGCACTTGACTGTAGTCGAAGCTGCCCCATGGGATCCATGGGCATGGTGTTGAACTGGCTCAAGCTGGGGTCCAGCTGGAAGCCCGGCGGGCCCAGGGTCTGACTCTCCAGGAAGTCGTTGTCTGTCCTCAACCCAGTGCCAACGTCTCCACCGTTGGGGGAGTTCTGGCGACTGCCTCCCCTGTGGAGAATGCCAAAGCAGCTTGGCGATTGCCGATGGAATAAGTACACTTGTAGCAAACTGTCAATGAACGAACTGTAACACTTTCCCCTCGACAGATTCGCCAACCTTCTAAAAACCCTGGTCAATGTGAAAGTCCAGCTAAACATGCAACGCCCTTACAGGGAAAGCAAGTACATAATGAACGAGTTCTGTCCTAAAGCAACACACAAATCATCTCAATATGGGGAGTTTGTATTATACTCCCTGTTTGGCTAAGTATACTTACCATGTCAGACCATAGCATTAAACGGCTGTCAGTCAGCTCCGTCAGGCCGAAGTTTTGTGGCGAATGCAGTCATAAGATAGTCACGTGACGCCCACCCTACTTCCCCCTACGGAAGATGCCGATGTGCCCTGCGATCGTCGCACAGGAGGTTGCGGGATCGTGGTACAAGTGACAGCGAGATTGGAAGTAGGAATTTAGGGGCCAAAGGGCGTAAAGGCGAATGAGAATGCAAGGCCGATGGACAAAAAAGGAGGCACAGAAAAAGCGACAAACGTGGCCATGGAAAATGCCGATCAACCTCGAACCGGTTACGCGAATAGGCAAGAACCGGGAGCACCATGATCGAGAGAATAATTCACAAAATAAAGGTTAGAATGCTAGCCCACCGATAACCTCACACACGTCAAGAGTACTCTGAGGGATAAGCGCAAGCCACAGATAAATGAGTTCAGAATGCGAACACAGCAATCTTACACAAAGGCAAAGTATAGGCGAGACAGAACACAAGACTTATCTTGCTTGGGCGACAGGCCGAAGTAGAATGACGTACAGTAAATGAACATCGGCATCTTCCGTAGGCGGAAGTAGGGTGGGCGTCACGTGACTATCTTATGACTGCATTCGCCACAAAAACTTCACCTGACAGAGCTGACTGACAGCCGTTTAATGCTATGGTCTGACATGGTATAGTATACGACGCCAAAAAAAATACGTCCATCCACGGCACACAAGACAGGGCTGGACAGACAGCACCAGCCATTTTGAAGGAGACCAAAAAAAAAAAAAAAAAAAAAAAAAAAAGAAAAAAGAAAAAAAGTACAACATAATTTACCATTAAATGGACCGTAAAATGCATTTTAGAAGCCATATGGACGAACACACACACCACCAGTCAGTATCAACTCAAAGAGTTCACACATTCAAAAGTCACAACCAAAACACTGGCAGGTAACGGGAGATGGAAAAAAAAATCATATAATCAGCAGTTAAAAAAAAAAAACAACCAAAACATTCTAGAGCAAGTATCAGCAAACACATCAAAAAGGCAGAAAAAAAAAGTGAACATCACAAAGAACATTTTTAAAAGGCAGAGTGAAAGACAGTGAGAGAAAAAGAAGAAAGTACAGGTACAGAATTTCTAGAAGACTGGATGCAATTCGTTCTGAATGAGCAGGGGGGCATTCCATGTTGGCTATCAATAGAAAAATACTCATGACTATAGAAAGATTACTGTGTACAAAATATATAGTGAAACTGTATGGGGTAAAAACAGATTCTCTCTCTCTCTCTCTCTCACACACACACACACACACACACACACACACACACACACACACCACCTTCTCCCTTTGCTAGCAGACCTGAATCCATCCTCCAGACCATTCTGCATGATGCCATTGGGCTGCAGGTCTTTGTCTTCCCCTTCTTCAAAGGGAGACGGGGTTTTCTCTTTCTTCTCGTCCACCTCTGGCACAGGGCCCTGACCAACAGAACGTACATCACCAGCTGATACCCTCCCACAAATACAACGAGGGCTGGAGGAACGCAAATGGCACTCTGAGAAACCACTCTTTCCCATGTTTGCAAAAACACACACACACACACACACAAAAGAGGATGGTAGCAGAGTTGCAAGACCTTGAAAGCACAAAATGTAGCAAGCTGACATTTTTAGAGTAATATTCCTAAATCAAGAGTAGCATCATATGCGGCATTTCCTAAGCTGTGGTGCTTTTTTTCTCCCCCCCCTCCCCCTTCTTTTAACAGTTTCTTCTTTGAAATGGTGGTCTCCGCACTGTTTTTGACATGTCAAGATTCAACAGCGTTTTCAGTGATACTCTGCTTCGAGCACGATGAAAAGGTTGCTGGTTATGGCGCGGTTTTGACTTGACCTACCTTGTGTGACAATGAAATCAACTGACAAGGCAGCAAATCACAATCTTCAGTAGCGAGTTTTTATTCTGCTGCCCATCCCCCAACCCCCCTCCCCCCCTCACAAAATCAAATCAAATTTAATTAAAAGTAAGTTGAGAGATTACAGACGCTCCTAATGAGACTTCAAAACATAAGTAAAACCCATTTTTAGGATACACACACACACAAAAACACACAAGTGAAACTCATCTTTAGGATACACACACACTATTTCTTTTAACTTAAAACGAATTGAATCAAATCGAAAAAAAAAAGTAAATGGAAAAGCGCTAACCTACTATGAATAAGATTAAAACGCTCAGAAGTTAATCCATGCATAGGCGCTCATTCTTTCACCTGCCTGAATCTCTCTAAACCCTCCCTCTCTGAGAGAGAGAGAGAGAGAGAGAGGACAGAGCAGAGAGAGAGAGAGAGAGAGAGACAGACAGAGAGAGAGAGATGGTCAGAGAGAAAGAGAGAGAGAGAGAGAGAGAGAGAGAGAGAGAGAGAGAGAGAGAGAGGCACTGAGACAGACAGACGGACAGACCCCGAGACGAGACAGACACGAAGACAGACAGACACTGAGAGAGATAGAGACAGTAAACAACGAAAACGGAGTCTTACAAATGCCCCTGCCATTGTGTCCTGTCTGCTATGTTGCTGCGGTTAGTAGGAGATCCTCCCAGCACAAACTCAGCCATGTTGAGTCCCAATGTGCCTGTTTCTGGAGAAAAAAAAGGGGAGGAAAACTCACTACAAACAATATCCATAAAATCACATGAAGCCATCCATTCAATGGCTTGCAAACCCCAAAGGTTCATGTTTTGAATCAAAATAAATTTTGTGTTTCTAACAGTTAGTAGCATTTACACATCCATACACAAGACGATCACTGACTGATGGGTAGAGGGGTATCCAGGAGTGAAAGGGAGCTAAAAACTGTGTGAAAACTGGCAAATAGTACAAATGCAGTAACATGAAAAGAAAAAAAAATTCTGTAAAACTGGCAACTGGTACGAAAGAACAGGGGGGGAAAAACAACATCACACACGCACATTTTTGTTAATCTTAATACAAGTGACACAAGAAGCATCCAACTTGAAGTTCTATCAAGCATACCTAAGAAAAGGAAGAAAAAAAAAAGAGAGAAAACAAAGCAAGCTTACGTGACAAACCAGCGGGTGCCCCACCCATCGGGTGTCCTCATGATGCCCCCAGGCAGCATAACCCCTATGGTCTGGCTTGTTGCTATCGTCCAGACTCCACATCTTCTTGTTCATGTGCACATTCTGCCCACACAAATCCATCATACCAATAAAATTCAATGAAAACCTTTTTTTTTTTTTTGAACACAGAAGGTGAGAATGTGAGAGTTCCTGTGCAAGACTCAAGACACTGCCATGACCTGTACTGAAAGCAGCCTGTCCTCGGTCAATAACTTTGTAGCTATATCATTTGAAACAGTGTGTGTGTGTGTGTGTGTGTGTGTAGCAGGGACAAGGATAGAGATGGCAGATCTCAAAACTAAAAGCACTGCTGAATCGTGATCAAGCATTGTCTGGCCCTCAATCATAAATGGCATTGTAGTTGTTATACAGCCATGAGACTAGTCTGGATTCCACTTATCTGAAATAGTCACACAGAATATCGACTCCCCTCCCTTCATTCTCCCTCGCAAATGTGTAAAGAGTGTTGTAAAATAGCTCAACAGAACATCAAGGGGTATACTGATTTGTAGTAACAAGGATAAATTACAGACCAAATTCTCTACCACCGCAATATTATTGTTGCTGACCTTGTCGGCCACTTCACACAGGATTCCCCCACACCCTCAGACTGATCACATTGTCGACATTACAAAATTTCTGCAATATATCCCACCCCATAGTGTCATGACCACTCACTGTTTCCTCCAGCACCTTTTGCATGTAATAAAAAAGTACAACAATTGACCACAGCCAGAAAAATTACATTATGAGAAGTATCATTATCAAATAGAGCAAGTTGCTGGTTCTGATCACTGGTTGGATTTTACGGCTGGAAAGGTTCCAAAATATTGCTTTGTCGTTCCCCCCCCCCCCCCCCGCAAGACCTGAAAGATATCACATTCTTTTTGCAATAGGTAGCAAGCATAGAAATCAAAAGCAAAAGAGTTCAAATTTGCGGGAAATCACAGTAAATCATCTTTGTTTTCACAGCACAACTGCTAGATTAATAACAGAATCATGTTTTTCAATGCAGACAACAGAGCTCTTCCTTACCATTTAATCCTTGCTTTCGTTTCCCCACTTACCCTCCCACACTTTTGAAGGGTAGAAGGGGGATCTGAGAATGGAGGTGAGCTTTAGGCTTTTTTTTTCTACTGGGGTGAAGGCTTAACTTAAACTTACTGAAAAATATGGGAACCACATAACAACTGAGCTCACAGGCAAGAAAGATTCAACCAGACATTAGCCAGGCAACTGTACAACTTCAAATTATTATGTCTATAGATTATTTGAACCGTATGGACTTGGTGTGCATCGAATAAAACTGACGAAGGCAACAGTCATTAAATTTATTTTAACTGCTTATTATTAGATTATTAAAGCAATCAAGTTTTCAGAAATCCAATTTAAAAAAAAAAAAAAAAAAAAAAAAAAAAAAAAAAAACCTGAGTGGTGCAGACAGAAATTTTCTAGTCAACTGAAGGGCTATTCTGTTTTAAAATCCATTCAGCCATCTGCATCTGCACTTACTTTCGGTAAAATGGCATCTGAATTTGTCCAGCCCTGGGGGGGGGGGGGAGATACAATTTGTTTTGTTGCTTAGCTCCGATCGACTTCTCAAGACTGGCAGCAGAGCCAGCAGGCAAAATTTGTGAGCACAATGATATTCATCACAATGTGTAATGAGTGCTTCAACCTTTCAGTGAGTTCTCAGTGTAATAATGCCCACATCATGATTGCTCATACTGAGTAAATCGTCACTGCTGAACAACTCAAACCAACGACAAAAAACGGATTGAAACTAAACAAACAAAAATTAAAGCAAATAGTCTGGAAAAGTCAACGGGCAATAGAATCAAATCAAAAAGACATGACCAATGAAAAGTTACTGTTCCTTTTTGATCACTCAACACACATCCAGAAGTGGAATGCTCTACTACTCACAAGCTATGAGCAGCAGCAATTTGGAAAGATTCACAAACATTTCTAAACACACACACACACCTAAAAGGTCAGCCGAAGAAAGTTATGATTTAAAGGAACCCATAACTCTATGTCATTTCATCTGGAAGACCAGCCACAGTTACCAACAATCATTCAGTCCCGAGATCACAAAGCAAGCTTAGCATAATCAAAAAATGCATGCTTTCAAACTTAGAACTTCTTCTGTTCTCCAGTGTCTCACGAGTAAATTAGCAAGAAACGCTAGATTCCTCTTTTACACACCACTGCCTCTTTAGCAATTTCCTGTGAACAACATGATCATGAACTGCAGCAACTCATAGATTAGGTTATACTTACATATGAGAACAAAGGATCTTCAACAAAAACCATGTAGCTGCTTCATAAGCCGAGTTCATAGGCTGGAACAACGCTGAAGCATATGGCGAGCTCAAGCAGCCAAGCCGCGCATGTTTCTGTTGCTTGTTGCAGCGTTTTAACTTCCTGCGTGATGAACACTTTATAGAAATCATGCTATTGATCTAGTGACGTACCAACACTGCAACAGCCCTGAAAATAACTTAAACGGTACTGATAAGTATTCAAACGGTCACCATTATCTGCTGACCCCAAGAGGGATCTTGCTATCCTCAACAAAACGGCACAAAAACTAGACCAGCCTGTAGGGGTCTTCTGCTGTCCCACACAACAACTACGACTCAGGGAGACCTCTGGCCTGCCCAGTTATCCAACCTTCCTGAGCGTATTTCCTGGTAGGCAGAACAAAGAGGGAGAAACTGTCCCACCCCAGCTGCAGACATGGATGAGGAAAAATATCACTCGTTTTACTTCCTGCCCCGGACCTCTAAACAATGGAACTTCCTCATGCACTTTACAACACAATGTGATGCCCTGATTTCAATGTGCGACATAACAAGTGTTGAACATAATACTGTACAAAATGTACAATGCTCAAGCATTGTGTTTATATATGAATACGAGACAGTCAGTTATAGTTAACACACAGTCACATACAGACTTTTGAGTTAGCAATTAGAACAGACTCTGTGTGTGTGTGTGTGTGTGTGTGTGTGTGTGTGTGTGTGTGTGTGTGTGTGTGTGTGTGTGTGTGTGTGCGCGTGTGTGTGCGAGTGTGTGTGTGTGTGCACGTGTGCTCATGTGCCTGTGTGTGTGTGTGAATGAGCACACGCCATTTACTGGTTTATGTTATTATCATTATCATCAACAGATTGTTCAGGCTATTTTTTTTCATGCACTGTACTGAGAGGGTTGCATACCAATAGCAAAAAAAGGTGAAAGACCTCCCTCTTCCTTCCCTCTTTTTGGGCATACTTAATAATAGCAATACATTAGTCCTAGTAGGGGTAGAAGAATTTCATCATCTTCCCTTATCACAAGCGACAGGACATTCAAACTGCATGTCAGTCCTCCCCCCTCCCCCTCTCTCCCATTCCCCAACCCCTCCTTGTAGTGAAAGCCTTATATTCTCTTTTTCCCATGGGCTGGTCAAACTGGATTTCACTGACAATACAATTTACACAGTTTTTAACCAATATGTAATCAACAGCAAAACTTACGACACACATCACAAAGAATTCTATCCTGCAACCTAAGCAATACCCTCACAATCTACCAGAATGTCAATGCTTGACTGTGCTGTAAGAGATGGAGGATGAAAACTATTAGTCAACAATGTCATAATCTGCTTTGAGGCCTATGAAACCAAAGGGGCTGAAGTTGAAAATTTCCTAATTCATGACTGACGAAACATTAATCAGAGAGGGAGAGACAGACAGACAGACAGAAGAAAAAAAAGGAAAAAAAAAAGAAAAAAAACTGTACACTCACAAACATACTTGGTATCTAAGGGGGTCGACTGTAATAAACGAGAGCCAAGAAAGGAACCTGAACGTCTTATCTGATAAAATGCAAAAAGTGCATCTTTGGATCTAACATTGCTGATCAACATACAAGGTAATTTTGAGTGAAACTAGTAGAAAATACTGAAGAAGACATTCCCATGAGCTACTCCAGACACTCAATCATGTACAGTACTTACTAAACAAGCAATACAGAAGCCCCTCCTCCTCCCCTTCTTTTCATTTCCCCCTTTGGTCTTTGTTGTTGTTTCATGGCTTTTCCTTCAGAGGTAAGTAGTTCTAGGTTGACAAGATATATATTTCAGCCACAGAAAAAAAAGATGGTCAGGTGTGAAGGATATTTTCAATATTGTCCCTTTCCTTTTGTAATTTGTTGTGATGTTAACTTCAAACTGGAACATTAATGCCCCATGCTTGTCAGAATTGCAAAACAATTCGGTTCAAACACAACAGACACAATAGTTGAGTACTGCGTTCTTGAACGTGTACCTTTCAGCTTCACCTCTCCTATACCACGTAACACAAATAAAATACACCCTTTCAAGATCCTTCTTCCCCACCTCCCCTTACCTTTTATAAAAGCCCAATTCATTTCACCCTAATTTTTCCACGCAGACTGTAAACTTCTTTGGAGTAGATTCAATAGAAAGACCACACACACACACACTTTTGATGTCTTTTTCTTCCTCTTCTTCTCTTCTTCTTTTTTTTTTTTTTTTTTTTTTACAGCTTAATTCTTACTTAGAGTTTCTCCTTATCACACATACACACACACGCACGCACGCGGGGCGCGCACTCACATACGCACGCTGCACGCACACTCTCAAACACACACACACACACACCTTGTCTAATATCACATTTTGTGAAAAGACGTTAAATTGAAGAACAACAACACACACACAAACAGAATCAAAATAGCCGACACATGAAAGCCCCGTAACTTAAGTATTCATATGTATTGCAAGCATGGTTAAATTCTTTTTTTCTCCAGATTCTTATACTTCTTTAAACTGGCATGAACTTGGAATCAAGAAATCAGTCTCCGACTATCCCGATGCATAACAAAATTTCAGTAAAAATACATTCATGATTGCCAATTTTCACTGTACTGTACTATGAACTGATATCAGATAAATATCTATGAACTTGGGGAAGAAACAAACGCTTTTACGAAAATAGTTGAACTTCTTAGTTAACATGATAGTAGTGATGTTTTGTTTATATGCCCTGACCCTGTAAATACACAAGCAGTACACAGCAGCACATAAAAAGTATACCTTATTATATATATATAAATTGGAAAGTCAAAACAAATATTTTTTCAATAGTTATAAGTTCACAGCAAGTTCAGTGTAGACCACCGCAAAGACAATTGGGCGAGTGGATTTCAAAGTGCAATTGCCTGCCAGGCAACTCAAAAATGTGCGGAATACCATCAACACCAAGTGTGAGAATGTCTGAAAACTATGTGCCTTACTTTTACTCAAAAAAAAAAAAACAAACAAAAAAAAACCAGTGCTGTCCATCCCATAATCTTCTTTGTCCCTCAAGCGCAGTGAAGCTCACAGTTCGGTCAGAATAATCCAACTGGCTCTACAGTTATCTTAATGTAAAGTAACCAACCTCTGGTGGCTGTCTCTCTTTCCCTTGTGAAATTAGTAAGCTACATTGTTGCTATATTTATCACTTTGTCACTGATCTTCACTCACTATAATACCTAAAAACCATCGCTATGATCTGAACAACAAATAAACAAACAAATAAAGCAAACTCCCGACATCTTTGCAGTAAACAAACCTGGTTAGAAGCTGGGAAAGGGAGAGGGGAGGGGGAAGAAGGGGGAGAGAAAATACACACACACACACAGAAACCTGAGAGGTCTGCACTGAAGAGAACCATTCTATCATCATTCTTACAATTGCATTGCATAATGCAGCAAAAAAAAAATGGTGACTTGGCTGGGATTCTTACCGATCTGTTAAGTTTAGTTTGGTTTCAATTTTGAAGCTTACTATTCGTCGCAAAAGAAAAAAAAAAAAAAAAAAAAAAAAAAAAAAAATGTGGCGACACCCTTGACACCTTTTGGACAGTAAAAACTTTAACGGGATACTGACGAAATTTTTACTGCTCCAGCCGTTGGCTCATTCAGTCACAGTACAAAATTTGATCAGGTCACAGTCATACTCTTGACATAGACATACATTTCATTGCTGTGATTCCTTTTCACAGTTTTACACTGAAACTTTTTTTTTTTTTTTTTTTTTTTTTTACCTTTTAATTGCTTTAAACAAAATGACAATAACAAATACATAAAAGAAATCATAATCATAATAAGTGAATCAAACATAAAGCTAGCAAAAAATAGTAAGAGAGAGAGAGAGAGAGAGAGAGAGAGAGAGAGAGAGAGAGAGAGACGGATGGAGGGGAAGAGAGAGATAGATTGGATTGGGTTTGTACGTGACCTCAAATGTTTTCAGTAACATGTTTTAAATCAGGTTTTGGATGTTGGACAAACAAGCTGTAAAAACAGTGGAGAGTACATGGGCAAACAAGACCTATATCAACCATGTAGTGTAAACATACAAATATGAAATATTTGATTACAATATATTTACATGCGGGAACAAAGGTAGCCATTTTTCAGAAGAAAAAAAAAATGATCACCTGAAATTAAGTGTATGCTGATCATAAGAGAACAGATGGGCAAAGGATAATGATTGTTAGGTGAATCAAATGAATTGACACAATCCGATATAATTGTTTATTATACGTATAACTGTATTTTGTAAAGTATATTATTGATTGATTAGTCGTCAGATAATAATGGTGTGTATGTTATCCATTTGTTAGAGAATTTTTTCTGGTTTAATTGTAAACAGGCATTATATTCTTCGATTTTATATCTGAATTTTAATTTTTTCAGAAGACAGACATCTGTGGATTTTGTTTCATTAGTTTACAAGTATACAAATAGTATTTTGCAAACAATATTAAGAAAGAAAAGATGCTGTCTGTAAAAATGTTACTGTACACTGAAACTTTTCTTAACACAATTAATAATCCACTCTGCAGTGGAACTTCAGCACAGCTTTAAACACTGAGCCATGGGTAGAGGCTGATCTGAAAGACAGCTAAAATCATGTATGCTACTTAAAGGATAAAACCGATTTTATCTGAAAAAAAAAAGAAGAAAAAGCATCAGAGCATGAAACATTTCTTCCAGCATTTCCCTTAGATCTTACATTGTGAAGATCATTTTGACCCTTAACAAAACTGCTGTCTGACAATGACATATAGTTTTATCTTGTTTCTCTTTTACTTTAAAATTTCTGATTACTGGCCTTACAATGCAAGTTTGCACACACACACACACACACACACACACACACACACACACACACACACACAATGTTACATACACTGAGTGAAAATGGTTTTATGTCACCATGTCTGATCAATTTTTGGTTCTGACTGAACAACATGGAACTGGAACCGAAAACAAGTTTTTTTAAGTTGCAGAAATTTACATCCAAAGACATAAAAGGCGTTCAGATTAGCAAAGAAGTGGAGAATATTCAACTCCATTGAACAGAGATGAAGCACCCCTTCCACACAGTTCCATTCTCACTCCCTCTACTTCAGGACTATAAACTGTCCTGATAGCACCTGCCTTCTCTATCATCACCATCGTCAATCGATCTTTTTAGAGACACACAGACGAAATGAAAGGGGAGGTAAGGAAGGAAAGAAAAACGGTGAGGGGGAAGAGACAGACAGACACAGACTGTGAGACAAGACAAGCATGCATACAGACAGGAAGGATGACAGGGAGACAATGACGAAGCAGCAGGGCATCATATAGACCCGAAAGCTACTCGCTGATCAGTACATGTGGCATTACTGTCAGTGGCTTGAACTTCCTTTAGGACAAATGCATTAGCAGCAACTTTTTTGTTTTCAATTCAACCCACTTTGAGCGAGCAGGTGTACACATGGACACAGTTATCTACTACAGTGACACAACTCAGGTACATGACTTTCTCTTGTAATCCGTTAGCATGACGACTGTGGTGACCAAGACTGGTGATGCTTTCTGTTACAGGGTTCAAAATTTTTTGTCGGTGAACTATGGCGAAATTCAATAAACCTGATGTTAGAACTGCTGACTCAAAAAATCTCTGAGAAAAGGCCAGGGTCCAGGGCCCACCTAAGCCCCTGTGGGGCCCAAACAATAACACTGGTGGAGATCAGGCGAATGCGACATCCCACCACCCACGTCCAAATTCCGCACATTTCTGAGGCTCTTTGCTGGTCTTCTCATGCTGGGCAACCTCACTTTTGTGTAAATTGCACATCTTTGTTTATTACTTCAGTCTAACAAATTCAGTCCCATACGTGTCTGTTACTGCCCTTTGACACATCATACACAAAGTTATTCAAAGTCAAATACTTCCTAACATCAGCCAGTACTAAACTTTATTTTCAGGTATCATCACAAGACAGAATAAACAGTACTTGTACACATGCCAGATGTCTACTGTTTACCGATGTGGCAGGTAAGGTTGGACAGCAACAAAACATCAAACCAAAAGTTGGATTTCTTAGAAATCAATGAGTCTGAGATTTATCCACCTTGATAAAAGCACCCCTCCCAGACCATATAATGTACCGCCTCGTTCTTAGATGACAAATGTAAGACAAGACATAGGTTCATCAGATAAGCACTTCTTGTACAGCCTTTGGCCACTGAATGAAGAAAAGTGGAATCAATCCTGTGCTGTCTACTATTGACAAAAGATGTGCTGCAGTGTGTCCAGGTATAATGTAGCATAAAAAAGGGGGCTAGAGCTAGCAAACTGCGTTGCTTGCAAAAAAATTCGGCACAGCACAGTATATAAAGCCGAAAAGAAACGGTTAAGGACCAACCACTATGACACTGAAACGGGCATGAAATCCTGGAGTGTTACTGTGGTGGGGAGGGGGTGTGCCACATAGGCCCCTTTGGCAGGGTCAATGCCTCTGCGAGGGTCAGCTGACAATGTCCACTAATTCCCTACATCCACTGAATCCGTAGGTTCCCCCCCCCCCCCCCCCCAATTTTCACATAAATTGGCATTTCTTGGCACTTGACACACACTTTGAACCACTGAGAGAAATCCACAGTACTAAACATAAAAATGTAGTCATTTCATGGTCTATGCATTCACTGTATGTCTTTCACCCCCACCCACTGAATGACTAAAGACCACCCCACAATTGTCTTGAGTACATTCTAACCAGCTCTCTGACCCACAGCATTACCATTTATCCCCCCCCCCCCCCCCCCCCCCTCCAAGTCCAAATCATCTAGGTCGTATTCAGCTGTAGCAGAAAACCCCTCAGGCCACAAATATGGCCCTTACAATCCCAGACTGTATGACTCTCAAGGCTGAGAAGATAGAGCTTCTGATGAAGCACAACTTGTCCACACTGCAAGCTTTGAAGCTGAAACTCAACCCTTTCATTTTCAATGCATGACACAAGACTACTAAACTACTATATTGTGGGTCTGATGATTTTTTTTTTAAAATGTGACTACTGCTTTCGGTTTACAACAACAAAATGACTGGAAAACTCCACAACTGGTCATCAAGTTTGGAAATGGAACTTCTAATACAGCACAATACTTCTGTCTGTATAGCAGTAACAAAGTGACCTAGCCAGCCACATCAACGCAAAGCTGTGCTTAAACAAAAAAAAAGCCACGGTGTCGGTCATATTAGCTAGGTTCTTGCACCCAATCACTGAATCAGTCTTGACCAAACAGAAATGGAGTCAAAACTTTTGGCCATTTCATCTGACATGGTCACGTTTGCAAGTTTCCTCTAATTTTGTGCATTCACAGAAATTATGTCATCAACGTATCACTTAAGACGGCTTAAATGAGGGAGAAAGGAGCAAGACAGAGACAAGTCAGTTGGAGTAAGTAATGGTGATGCCAAATTGCCTGCCGAAAACAGAAAGCAAGCAAAACTGGCAGATCAGTTGGGCTGGTAACTGCACCAAAATGTGTCATCACATGGCTAAAGGAATTTCTGGACAACGTCATCCTGACCATGCATGGAGTCATCAGGTAACCTGAGCTCTGACTCTAAGAACCCAAGATCCTGTTTCAAATAAAAAAAAACAACAAACACCCAAAACATTTTTCTGAAGAGCTTTCGGTTTTTGGAAACCTTCCTCAGCTGACCATGGAAGTCGGCGACAAAACTAGCTGACGTAATGTGTGTGTTTTTTTTTTTCAACGTCATATATCCCCCCCCCCCCCTAAAATCAGCATAAAATCTTAACTTGCACACTCATCACTACAATGGGCAAGATATTTCACACCACACGTCAGAGAATAGTTAGGCAACCGTCTGCCCACTATATCATGTTTTTTTTTTTCTCTCTTCTGTATGTCCTAAGATCCTGTCTGTCAAAATGATCAACCAATTTGTCTTTTCTACGGAGTGATGTATCTGCCTCTTCCATCAGTTTACTGTCTGTGGATGTATGTTTTTTTCCTTCTTCTATACAAAGGTCGGCATACATCAATATGCGTTTGATTTTAATGAAACTGAGCTGTCATTAAAAGAGTTGACCTTATGTACAAAAGACACCCATTGTTTTAAAGTTCTGCGAGAAAAAATTGAAAATCTGGTGAAATCAGCATAAAATCTCAACTTGCACACTGATCACTACAATGGGAAAGATATTTCACATCATATGTCAGAGAGTAGTTATGGTTAAGGCAACCGTCTGCCCACTATATCACGTTTCTCATGTTTTTTTTTCTCTTCTCTTCTGTATGTCCCAAGGTTATTGGATGATAGATTACGATCTATCAAAATTTGTCTGTGGACAAAACTCTTTTCCATGTTTCCAAACAAAGGCGAAAAATTCTCCCTAAAAATTGAAAACAG
>JADBJO010002142.1:152500-165000 GCA_016801955.1 Conus betulinus | reverse complement strand
AAACAAAAACTGTTTTATCATATGTTATTAGTGTGAAACCATCATTATTACACCCAACATAAAGTAAAAATGATGTGAAATTGTAGACAAGGGTATAAGGAAGTAATCCACAAAAAATCTAACAAATAACTCAATAAATGGATGAGTAATAGAGATGTTAGTGAACATACCATGAAAAGCATGATTATGCCCCTTTTTTTACCTAAATAATAATAGTACCCCCAATTATGAGCAGATTATCATCAAGAACAAGATTCCTTGGGATTTATATGACTGTGATGTGTTAGTGCTGATGTTGAATAAACAGCAAGACCACTTTTACAGTGTTTTGATTCATTCTATTTGGCGCAGTGTGTTTGTGTATACTCGAAAACTGTTATTTTTTGTAAACTTTTTATAATTATGTCAATTTTCTGATATACTTATTATCAACATAATCAAGTCATTTTGACAGGACATTGTAGACAAATGCATAACAACAAAACATGCAAAAAATCAGAGAGATCTGTCAAGAAATAAGTGAGCTGTAACCATTTTATTGAACCTACCCAAAAAAGCTAAATTTTACCACGGCATGAGAGAGAGAGAGTGCGTATGCATGCATGATCGTGTGCGTGCATGTCATACTGTGTGTGTGTGTGTGTGTGTGTGTGTGTGGTTACCGTGTGTATCCAAGTGTGTGTGTGTGTGTGCGCATGTGTGTGTGTGTGTGTGTGTGTGTGTGTGTGTGTGTGTGTGTGTGTGTATGAGACAGAGAGAAAGCAAGAGACAGACAGTAGACACACAAAGATGACTGTATCAGTGTACATGTCATTTTTTTCTCTTCCGTAATCGAAATGTCACTATATGGCAGTCTATGTGTGCTTGTGTTTATAGTGTGAGAGTGTTTTTACGACAATATGTCGAGGTATGTGTAGTACATGTTTCAGAGAATGTGTGTGCATGTGTGTGCGTATGTGTGTGTGCGCGCCTGCGCATGCATGAATACATTCATGCATACATTTCTGTATGGGAGAGAGGAGTACGGAAAAGAAAGCTGAGGGGTATGTGGGAAAAGTGGCCAGTGGAGGAGATGGATGGGGCGGGTGATCTGTGTTTTCCTGTGTTCTAGTCCGATTGTTTTGTGGAGGAAGATTTTTCATCATATCTGCAAACTGTAAGGCTTGATAAGCGAAAACAATCCTTTTTCATGCTCTACTGACTGCTTTGTGACAATACTGCGCATCTCTTGTTTGTTTTCGGTACATTTTTACCGCCTTTCACATGGAACAATGAACACAGCCAGCATACTTTCAGCAAACACGAGCAACAAAACAAAGGGATACTACTCTGTACTTCTACAAGCCTTAAAGTTAAACTCCCTTTGCTTGTTTTTGTTTCCAAATTGTTTAGGAATCTCATCATTTACATTCTTAGAACAAAATACTGTCGCAGGAAAGGCATGTTTTTGCTGCTTCTGATGCTCAACATGACAGAGAGTGAGAGGACCAATTCCCACTTCGATATTAGGGTGACGGGCACACAAGAACCGGGCATGGAGTACAGGCTTGATTTATGACATGCTACATTAAAAAACTTCTCATTAAAATGGTGCTGGCATGCCTGCAATCTAGACATTCTGTATAAAACTTTCATTGTTAGTTTGTTGTCGTTTTGGGGGGAGGGTTTTTTTTGGGGCAAAATGTACACAAGCTAATCAAATGAAATGTTCTCGGCAAAGAGTTGTGAGCCAAAACTCCACACATCGTCTAAGATAACCACCAACAACGTGTTTCCTTTTTTTTTTTTTTTTTTTTTTTGGGGGGGGGGGGGGGGGGGGGGGGGGGGGAGGAGGAGGATTTCCATAAAATTTCAGAACTGTTCAGTTTTGGACATATATGTCTGCAAAATAAATCCTCTCACAACTAGCATGCCAATTCAGTTCTCTTTGGTTTTCTAGTAGGAATGAAACTAAAAAAAAAAGTCTAGTTGATGGATAGCAGCCAGATGCATCATTCTGCAATGCTGTTTTAATTATTGGATTTTTCTTCTTGATCTCTAGACAGCAAACAGTTATTACTTTTTCACACCAAAGGAGGTGGCGAATTTTTATTCAGTCCCTCTGCTGTGAGAACAGCTCAGACAAAAAAATTTCTCATTAATGGTGTATACTGAACCTAGTCTAAAACCAATGACTTTCCATAAGGCGGTGGCCATTGTAAACCCGTGCACACGATGGCCATGCTTTGCATGGCCCGTTTAAACAATCCTGCCTGGCTCAACTCCTCTATGGCATCAATCATCAATTATGGCTGCAGGAGGCCATACTGGAGTCGGGCCGACCCAGAGTTTTCAACTCGTCATTCTGCCGGTCATGCAAACCATCCGTTTCACCGCTCTCCAGGTAAAAGGGAAAGAACTGCGCTCTTGAATTTTCACTGACGAATTGCTCTCTCTACCTCTCTTGCAAAGCCTATAGGATGCTGCTAGACCTAGATTCATGAGACAAAAGAAACTGGGCTTCAAATATCCACTGTAAACTGTTAACACTGGGATATGGTTTTGGTTAGACAAATCAAGATGTAGAAGAAAAAAAAAATAAGCTTTTTAGCATGATTTTAGGGAAAGATTAATTTCACGGAGGTAGCAGGAATGGGATTTTCATATCAAGAATAGCATTAGATCTAGCAAGTATTGACTAAAGCCGCTTTCATGGATCCGTTCTGCCGGGCGGGACACTGCCGTCAAAACACCGCCCACTATGGCTGCCCCTTAATTCTGCCCTCCACGTGGCCAGTTTGATCATGCTCACACTTCCCTTGCCCCTCTTCTCCACATGGATGACTAACTGGCAAATCTTCTCCTCTTGGCCAATTCAAGATAAACGTCCACGGAGAGAGATCAGTAAACTGTCAATTGCCTCTAGGCAAAAAAGCGAAAGAAAAACATACTTCAAGCATGCAAGCTTTTTAACTATAATTTAAGACCTGTCATTACACAGACGCAAAGTGACCAACTTGTACCCGTTTGAGGGGGACTCCTGTGCCGAAAGATTCTATCCTGCCTGCCGAAAGATTCTATCCTGCCGGGTCTCAATGGTCATGAATAATTAATGTAAATGAATCTGCTAGCTGACAGCAATGCAACAAAATATTCAAACCTTCAACATACTGTGAAATTACATAACCAAACTTAATGTAACAAATACTTTCAGCAGCATCCGACACTGCAAATATATCTACTTAACAAGATACTTCCTGAGAAAGTCATGGGGGTAACTTAATAGATAACAGTAATACTGGAATGAGCTCTCCAAACTGCATGTGTAAAACTACGGAGTGAGTTGTCCAAACTGCATGTGTCAAACTAAACCTGAGCTGGACCATTCTAGTATAAGCAACCTCGGCAGCACTGCCTTTTTCTTTAAGATCAGGAGCAGTGTGCAAACCAGACCTCACATCCGATTTCCAGATTTGTGGTTTTTCTAAAGTAGGTTTTCGTGACTGCTGTAATACAGTTTTCATTGTGACAAACCACTCGCTCACTTCAACATTTTCCTATTTTGAACCAACATATATCTGCTTATTCAATGAGAAAAATAAACTGTAGACTCACAGTCACATACACAAAGGAAATGATTTTTCTAAGGAGGACAGTCATCTCAACTTTCTTCCGTAATTCCATCACGCCCGTCAGGCAGGTGTCCCCCCCCCCCCCCCCCCCCCCCCCCCACCGGAAAAAAAAGGAGTGGGGAGGGAAGAGACAGTGGTCTGGAGGGAACACCAGTAATGTTAGTCACAAACCAGAGAGCAAAAACGGAATTCATCCAACTCTTTCATTTTATTTTTTAATGCTGGATCATGAACACTGTATTTTTCAGTGTCTTCGTGTGACGAACCTCCTAACTTCAGTCTTTCATCAGAAAAACCTCATTTTTCTTTGCTAAATATAGTAAAATGGCTCAAATTCGATCACAACAACTTTCTCCCTTAGTTTACGCAATGTACAGAGCTTGAGCAAAGAAGTATAAAAAGATTTTCTCCCTTACTGATAAGCAATTTCCACACTTTTTTCTACAAACTATTATTGCGAAAAAAAAAAAAAAAAAAAAAAACCCTAAAAAAAACAACACCTGTCAGCTAAGACCAAAAACTTACACTTCATGTACCAAAACTAGTCTGCATCTATTAACACTTTAGGCCTTGACATGGTGACAGTCTGTGTAACCTTTTCAGCCTGTTCAGCTGGAAGATCAGGGCTGCTTGACCCAAACTGTCATTACTGGTGAGGCCCACAGAAAGGGCACACATTGACACAGCTACTGTTTTGTGATTTTTATATAACACTACATTTCAAATGTACATTTATCCAGCGACACACTGTTCTTTGATAGACAGGACCCAAACAGATCTTCATCACACATCCTTTTGTAGTAGTATTTGCATGTTCTAGTAGACTGCGCTCGACTGTGTTGAAAGCAAATATATTTTCTGCAACTATGTTATCTGATATAGCTTTTGTAGCTATACTTTTCAAGTTATTGCTAAGATTGCCTACTATCATTTTATTGTTACTTCACCAGCTCATTGTGTATTATGGGTGGGAAAAAAACTATTACCGAATCATTTGAAACTGGCTAACTCTGTAACTCAAAGCAGCTTATACAAGAAAACTGCCCATTAACTTATTACTTACAACTATATGATACAAGAAACAGGCCCATTCATTCATATTAGTTTTTTTTTTTCCCGTTCTCAATGACCAATACTCGCTATGGCTGACATTTCAAAATGCATCGTTTTCATGTGTCGCTATGGCTGACATTTCAAAATGCATCGTTTTCATGTTATGTCTGAATGTTCAGTCGCACATATCCAGTTAGTATTTACAGTCCGTATTTTCAACCAAAACTCAATCACAAAGAATTTTGACTGTGCTTCAGGCAAGGTATGCCATTTTTTTTACCAGTGCATCAGTACAAACTGAAAACTTTTAGATATGGCATGAAAATTACAACTCTCCGAAGGTTCCTGATGGCTCATGTCAAAGACGGGACAGCTAATGAAAAATTAACAATTCACCCTATTGTACCTTTCACTTTTCAGCATATATTTTTGAAGTACAACTTACTACAAGCAGATTCTTTTAACATTCAAATCAGTGTATTGTCCAGTTTCCAATTCAACCAAAACCAAGACCACTATATCATACAGCTTCTGTCCCTTTCTAAGACTCATGCCGACTCGAAAAAGTATTAGCATGACATCTGCCAAGCTAACAAAATGAGGGCCACCCTTTCTTACCAAGAAATTAATGGCATCCGTCTCATAATGGTTCAGTTATCATCTGCTACAGTTCTAAAAATACAGCATGCCATAAAGTTAGAGATTTTAAAAAATAGTATTTCTCAAAACAGCTGATGCTACTAAGCACTCTGGCTATTGCTGCAGATTAAGCACACATATTACCCAGACAATTACATACTGGCGAAAATCCTAAAAATTTGTCTTGCAATTAATCTGAAGCGTCAAGCGTCAGGACTGCCACTCCATAAGGACCCCAAGGTAAAGCTGTTCATAGTTTTTATTTACAATGCTGAAAATGAAGTTAAAAACAAACAAAAGGGACAACACTTGTTTAAAGACAGCACATTTGTGAAAATGCCTCTTAACTGGTAACTAAAAAGGTCGCCTTTCAAAATCATGAGACCACTGATCAATATGACAAGTGTCGTTAAGAAAATTACAGCTAAGCGAATGATCAAACTGCTGGAACTAATCCTGAGATACCAATTGCAACAGGCCTAGAAAATGGAACTGTGCAAGATCCGCAAAGAAAGATGGGACAGTATGCACATACTGACACAGGCAACCTGATGGGGTTGTCACACTGACCTTTGCTGAGTTTACATTTTTGAATCTCCTGAATTCATGGAAATATTAAATCCTGTGACCACATCCAGTTTGTTCACAAATTGCACATGCACCAGACTAGTTTAATCTTAAGACAAAATATGTCATTTTTTGCCAAGTCAATGGTAAGAAAATTAAGCTATTGGAGACTGTGTGAAAATTACTCACCCCTTTCCTTGGTCATTTGTGTATGTGTGTGTCAGACCAGTTTACCCCCAAATATGACTTTTTAAAGTATCCCAAATCCAAAATATTGACTGTTTAAAGTATTCCAAATCCAAAATAAGAGTACTTTTTACAAAGTACGAGTACTCCAAGAAGAAAGTTTAAACCACACTGCGGCAAACATGCACTGTTTGTATCACAGCAGTAGAATACTGCAAGTATCAGTATCATCTGTTTACATTAACACCAGTGATAATTCTTATGTACAAATGTGGGTCTCTTGACGCATAAAAATCCTGTCTGACACACTGGAATTCAGTCCAGTGCGTCACTAAAACGCACCAAAATTTACTATGATGCAATGATTTTCTCCTGTACGCAATGCAACTCCGAGCAGCACATCATATTAAAGCACTTTTGTCTAATCCTCGATCGAAGTCAATAAAAACGTAACTTTCCTTGATGTTTTAGGATGTTCTAAACTGATTAACAACTTCTGCTTTAGAACTCTTCTCTGCTGAAAACCAACACTAGCCATCAAATTACACAAACCAAATCTATGACTGGACCACAAGATCACCTGATTTGGCCAAGCATGAACAGCATGGACAAATGTATGTAATTAGGCTTTCAGAGACAAAATCTATGATTCATCTGTGGCTTGTGGGTGATCATCCAGCTAATGGAATAAGCGTCAAGCAATCTATGTAACACAAACGGTTCGAAAAATGAAAATGGCTCCGCTATGAATGCAGGAATGTGCACTGTGCAAGAGCGGCCAACCTACGAAGTTTTGTGAAACATTCCACATATATTCATCACTCGCCTCTTGTCTGTCACTGGGCTCCCGATGATCAAAGCAAGGCAACTGGAATATGGTCAAATAATAAAGTGCTTCACTACTGACAAAGTACACGTTGTATAAAATTTTGTGATGATAATCGCAGAGGACATCCTACATATTAAGTTTCACTGCTAAAATCCTGATAGTGTGGATGTTCACACTTTGTCTTTTTAGTTAACACTTTATTAACATTTGAACACAAACCTTCACCAAATAATGTTTAGCATAATCTGGAATGTTTTTTATCACCTTGTTGATAGAACCTCTTATCCATTTCTAATTCTTTCTCTGTGTTTTTACATGTGTTAGCCAGGCAGTGCATGATCATGTGTGTGCGTGTGTGCTTGCACGCATGCTTCGTTTTGTTTTTTTTTTTCAGGCAGTTATAAAGTGAGACTCCCTAAATATTTCTGTGAACCCCTGATAATTTGAAAAACGATTTGTGCACCGAGTCTGACCCCTTAATTTTATGGAATAATCATCACTGAACACAGACCTGTTTTTCCTGAAAACAACTTTTGGTATGCTTTTTAATGAAAGAGCATATTTTCCACAGAGTGTATACAAAATTCCAAATTTCTATGAAAGGAGGGGGAAACGGTCCATTTCGTTTCCCCCACCTGTCAGCACATTGCAGACACTTCTTGCCATTAGTAACCACCTGATCTTCCATAACCATGGTAAAACAGTTTCTAATACAAATTACTTTCAAACCCGATTATCAGCATACTTTGGCAATGCGCATGCCCTCTCGCCGCATTTTCCAACATTTCAGGGTATTTTGTCAAGAAACGGACACTGCAAAACGAAATCTTGCTCACAGAAGGTAGCAAAAGTTGTCGCTCTTTGGCCAAAGCTTCCACTGCAGTTTCCTCCCTAAGTTCAATCACCTCTCAAGAACTTCGTCTCCATATTTTGTTTCTGACATTTCTTTTTAGTTCGTCATATTCATTGTATTTTCGCCAAACATACAAAATAAGGCAAGTTCATATAGCTAAACAGGTCCGGTGTGTGCGTGTTGAAAAAAGTTTACAGCTGGGAAAAAAAAAAGGTCACAATAACTTCAATCTTTTTTTTCCCTACCACAATTCTTGCTATCTGAATCAAAATGGTCACCTATCTGCCGAATTCATTAAAATGTACCCCAATATGATTGAAACGGGTTAAAATAGAAAGGCTAGACATAGGTATTGATGAAAGAACAGAAACCAATCCAAATGTGGAACTCCAAGAGTAAAGTAAGAATGATGAACTAAGAAGACGGTGAACCCTCAATGAAACAATTCCTATAGAAGTATTTGAAACATGCGGTTTTTACCCACTGTCCGTACTCAAACCATACCTAATCCCAATTTCTATGCGAAATAACCCTGTGCACCTGAACACCACCTGTTTTTCCTGAAAACAACTTTTGGTATGCTTTTTAATGAAAGAGCATATTTTCCACAGAGTGTATACAAAATTCCAAATTTCTATGAAAGGAGGGGGATGGTCCATTTCGTTTCCCACCTGTCAAACATTGCAGACACTTCTTGCCATTAGTAACCACCTGATCTTCCATAACCATGGTAAAAACAGTTTCTAATACAAATTACTTTCAAACCCGATTATCAGCATACTTTGGCAATGCGCATGCCCTCTCGCCGCATTTCCCAACATTTCAGGGTATTTTGTCAAGAAACGGACACTGCAAAACGAAATCTTGCTCACAGAAGGTAGCAAAAGTTGTCGCTCTTTGGCCAAAGCTTCCACTGCAGTTTCCCTCCCTAAGTTCAATCACCTCTCAAGAACTTCGTCTCCATATTTTGTTTCTGACATTTCTTTTTAGTTTCGTCATATTCATTGTATTTTCGCCAAACATACAAAATAAGGCCAAGTTCATATAGCTAAACAGGTCCGGTGTGTGCGTGTTGAAAAAAGTTTACAGCTGGGAAAAAAAAGGTCACAATAACTTCAATCTTTTTTTCCCTACCACAATTTCTTGCTATCTGAATCAAAATGGTCACCTATCTGCCGAATTCATTAAAATGTACCCCAATATGATTGAAACGGGTTAAAATAGAAAGGCTAGACATAGGTATTGATGAAAGAACAGAACACCCAATCCAAATGTGGAACTCCAAGAGTAAAGTAAGAATGATGAACTAAGAAGACGGTGAACCCTCAATGAAACAATTCCTATAGAAGTATTTGAAACATGCGGTGACAAGGCTTTACCCACTGTCCGTACTCAAACCATACCTAATCCCAACTTTCACCCCAGAGTGCGAGTAATTGCACTCCTGTGCTCTCCGTGAGAGGGTGTGAGGGAGGGGAAAGAGGAGGCCTTGCTTTGTTTGCTTTGTCTCACTGGGACAGAAAACAACATGGCCGCTCACCTCTCTGGGCCCATTCAAATCCATGGAATGTAGTCGACTTTCCAGCTCATGCATTCCTTGTGATAACACACGGCCCTGAGACAGACAAAAAATAAACTTATTTCACTGTAAGGCCTTAGAAATTACTAAATTCAAACATTTCAATGTCCACAAGATTTTATCTTTACTGATGTCGGACTCGTGAGCGTGACTAACAAATTTCATGTAATGTGGAGTGCGTGACAGGATGACTGGTCACTCAGATAAGTGTTAACATGCAAACCATGTATTTACGCTTAAAAGCAACACTGAAATTTGTAAATAAAATGTAAATGTACTTACATCTCCGAGTACGCTGTCGTCCATCCCGGAGTTGACCCCCCAACCTCGTCTTGAGCCGAAACCCATGGGCATTTGATTTTGTGGACGTCCATAATATTCCACACTGTGATCATCTTGCGACCTCACTTGGTTTGTTCTCATTGCCATATTTTGCGCTCTCGTTGTTACTGAGTCGTCCCACGACATCCCGACATCTCTGCAAGAACACAATTAGCGATGTAAACAAAGCAGAAATCTGGCGGGAGTTTTTTTCTCACAATTTGACACATTCATAACACAAAACCACTGTTCACTGAAATGCACATGTGTTATTTTAAATCCAGATTAATAATAAAATATGTCTAGATTCACTTAATAATATTAAAACGTACAAACAGCCAATAACCAATACGATGGGACCCGATATTTTTCTCAACACACACACCGTGTTTCCAAGATGGCGTCCGCAAAGGAAAAAGTTGCCCACTGTCTTTGGAAGAAATCCCGTTTCCGGATCTACCGCTCCAGACAAGAGGTGCAAAATTTCCAAATCTCGTCTACGGGAACGGAAGTATGTTTTTTTTTTTTTTTTTTTTTTTTTTTTTTCGAACGGAAGCATGATTTTTTTCTCCCCATTTTTTTTTTTTTCTGTTCGTTAATTTGTTTTTAAACTTTCTGTAGCTTTTTTTTCTTCTATTTTCTGACTTTGTCTGTAAACAGAATCACTGCGAACAGCAGCAAGCAAAAGTTTATAAACTCAAAAATGTATAAACTTTTGTGAGCCACAGCCTCATAAACTTCACCAGGGGGAAAAAAAAACCTTCACTATCATGGCAGCCAGACTGACTAAACACTTGACAGAAAATGAGAACTTGGATTTGTCAGTCCAGAAAGGAGGCATCCCAGGCGTTTCTGGCTGAGCAGAACATACTATTACATTTGGGAAGCAATCCAGAGAGATATACGTAATTTTGACGCAATGTGACTTGATCTGGTAAATGCATACGGATCAGTTCCACACAAGATGATTCAGCTAGCCCTCAAAATGTCACCAAGTCCCAAAGAATATCAGCGAAATGCTGAGGAAGCACTTCCATGGCTTCTCCACAAAAGAATACACAACAGATTGGATCAATCTGGAAACTGGCACAGCAATGGCCTGTGCAATTTCTCCTATACTATTTGCGTTGACTATGGGTGTCATCTTGAAAGCTGCCATGAGTTGTACAGGTCCGGCAGATCTCGGGAATAGAATACCAAACGCCCCTTCTAGAGGCCTTCGTGGATAATACAGTAGTGCTTTCCACCAAAGAAGCTGAGACAAGCAAAACACTGAAGCATTCAGACCAGCTAGATGCTTCATCTAGGACCCCCTCCAAGAGACGTTCGTGGATGACACAGTAATGCTATCCACCAAGGAAGATGAGACAAGCAAAATACTGAAGCAGTGAGACCAGCTAAATGCTTCATCTAGGACGAATTTCAAGCCAAACAAGTCACGAAGCTTCTCCCTGTGGAAGGGTAAAGCAGTCAAATGGCAGAAGAAAGCCTGCAGATAATAGGCATTGTAGGATCCCTGACAAGTACAAACTCTCTGTGTTGTTTTTTTTTTTTTTTTTTTTTTTTTAAAGCAGTTCATGCTGATCCTGAAACTTCTGTGGCCTCTACTGATAAACGACATCAGCACCAGCAATGTAGAATCAATGGAGGCCAAAATCAACAAATATACAAGGAAATGGCTAGATGTCCTATCCAGTCTCACTGACGTTGCACTCTACTGCCGCCAAGAAGCTGAAGCTTCCTCTAACATTCATCCTCGAGGAATGCGAAATGGCTAAAGCAAGGTTACTAGCCATGCCTGAGGACTCCAAAGACAAAGTTGTGAGATCAGTCCGGCCAAAGCCAAATACTGGCAGAACATGAAAAGCTGGGGAGGCAGTGGACGTGGCGAAGGAAAAACCTCAAGATCAGGGATATAACAGGCCACACACAGACCGACAGACAGGGGCTGTGATTAGCAGAGATGAAATGCTGGCCAAAAGCAAAAGAGAAAGCAAAGAGAGACATGGTAATAGAGGAGCTGAAGAAAGAAGAGGACGCCACAAGAATCCAGAAGGCAGTCCAGCAAAGCCAAGAAGGACGGTGAACTACGTGGGAAATCGCACTGCAAAGAAGTCTCACCTGGAATGACATATGGCACGTGGCACCTCTCAGAGTCAGCTACATCCTCAGATCAGTCTGTGACCTTCCGCCCTCGATTTCAAACGTGGTCAAACAGGGGGGGAAATCGGTTGACACTACGTGTCCACTTTGGCACGGTAAACAAACCGTGGAACATGTCCTGAGTTCATGCAAAGCAATGCTAACCCAGGACAGATACGTAGGTAGACACAACCAAGTGCTCAAGGAGGTCGTACATGCTGTTGGCACTGCCGGAGGAAGTACTACGCCACCAGAAACTCCAGCAACGAAGCTCTACACAGCAGGAGACCACACATCATGGTGTGGGACAGCTATGATATCAAGAGCAGTGCAAGCAGGGTTGACTGGATGAAGCCGATGACCGAGACTGCACAGTAGACCATCCCGAGTGAGAGGGGAGGGGGTGAGGGCGGGGGGGGGGGGGGGGGGGGGGGGGGGGTCTTCTTTGAAGACCTTCTGCTGTCAAGCTCTCCTGAGAGTTTCTTCCTACTCAGAGGCAAAATCAACCAACCAGGGGACTGCAACATCCCCAGGGGACAGACAGCAGTCTGTGGTCGTCAACGGCGCCAGGGTCAGGCTTTGTACTTGTGAAGTCAGACCTTCCTCAGGGATAGTGGTAGTAGTAGAACGTTCATTTCACGTCTTTTCACTAAAGTACGTGATGAGAGAGAGAGAGAGAGAGAGAGAGAGAGAGAGAGAGAGAGAGAGTGTGCAGAGAGA
>JADBJO010002142.1:140000-147500 GCA_016801955.1 Conus betulinus | reverse complement strand
AAAACCGATCCAAGTTTTTGTTTTGTTTTGTTTGTTTTGTTTTGTTTGAAGAATCTCTATCACCATGTTTAGTTTATTCAATGTCTTTTTTTCCCCAAACGGTCAAATCAAGAATACAGTGCAGTGCTCCGCAAGCAGGCGATGTTACCTCCGAAAATGGCTCTGCATTATCCCACACTAATCACTCTAATTTGGAGAGTGTCACCATTTTTAAAGTTCGAGAAGTTGGATGCCCAAGATCACGTACACTTACTTGCAAGCTGATGTGCTGCGTCGTTCTCATGTGATGTTGGCGTACAGAAATCCCCGAATACGAACACTACTACAAAGAATAAATTGTATGTGTAAGTGTGTGTGTGTGTGTGTGTGTGTGTGTGTGTGTGTGTGTGTGTGTGTGTGTGTGTGTGGTGTGTGTGCGTGCGCGTGCATGCGTGCGTGCACGTGTGTGTGTGTGTGTGTGTGTGTGTGTGTGTGTGTGTGTGTGTGTGGTGTGTGTGTGTGTGTGTGAGAGAGAGAGAGAGAGAGGAGAGAGAGAGAGAGAGGTGAGAGAGAGAGAGAGAGAGGGATGAGAGAGAGAGAGAGAGAGAGAGAGAATGAAGTTTGGCAACCATTGCCCCCAAAGGAAATATGGCATGAGGGAGGTGAGTGTGTGTGGTGGTGTGTGGTGGTGGCAACCCTTGCCACCAAACGCAAGCTATGGCATGGGGGGTAGGGGGGAAGGGGGGCATGCCTACCTACCACAACACACATTTCTTCGCTTCGCGAATAGAATGACAACCGTCTACGTTGAAGATCGGCAACGTTACGATGAGAAGCGAAAATATCATCACCCCCCCCCCCCCACCCCGACCTTCCTACACTTCCTCTCCCTCCGCCTTCCCTCCCCACACCCACCTCACGGGTGCAGCTGGAGACTTCTTCCATTCGTACACTCAGACAGGAACCGCAGAGGCACTGACGAAGGCTGCTGTACGGCGGAAGCCCTCCAGAGTTCCATAGAGCTTTTCCCGCGTCGAAGTGTCGGTAGACCAGGTCTCTGATCTTAGCTTTTGATGAGGGGGACAGCCCTGCAGGAAGTGTTCTACTGCCGTTGGGGCCAAAGGGCGATGTTGCTTGCAGGCTGGGGATGGATAACAGGTGATACTGTTATCGCCACTGAAAACTCCATTTGTCCAATGGCAAGATAATCATGCGATCAAGAGCCGCGCTATAAATTCCTAGCCCTGGGGAAGGACGCCCCCAGTGAACAAACCGTCAACAGCCATGGACAAATTGCTGGGTAGATTGGACTCGTTAGCCAGAAAAGCCAACCAGCCTAGGAGAGTGTTCACTCTGCCACAAAGACAAGCCGATGTCGGATGTGCTGGTGCTGATTAGTCAGGGGCCTAACCGCACACAAACGCATTGCCACTCACGTGATAGCTGGAGACGAACTCCTAATGTCTCAGTGCTCAACAGCGGACCAAACCAGGCACCTGAAGATGAAAACGAGACAGAGAAAGCTTACCGACCCGTGTGTGTGTGTGTGTGTGTGTGTGTGTGTGGGTGTGTGTGTGTGTGTGTGTGAGCGCGCATGTGTGTGTGTGTGTGTGTGTGTGTGTGTGTGTGTGTGTGTGTGTGTGTGTGTGTGCGTGCGTGCGTGCGTGCGTGAGTGCGTGCGTGTGGTGTGTGTGTGTGTGTGTGTGTGTGTGTGTGTGTGAGCGCGCATGTGTGTGTGTGTGTGTGTGTGTGTGTGTGTGTGTGTGTGTGTGTGTGTGTGTGTGTGTGTGTGTGTGTGTGCGTGCGTGTGTGGACGTGCGTGAGTCTGTGAACTTTTTTGTCAGCGAAATGAAAATCTTCTTTTGAGTGTACGTTAGAGATCAGAAAGGGAATTTTCTAAGTACACGCTGTTCCTTTTCTTTTCTTTCCTTCTTCTTCTTCTTTTTAACTTTCTTTCCTCTCTTGTCTTTTTTTTTTTCTAACCCCTCCCCTCCCCTCCACTTCCTCCCTGTGCACCACGCCATAAACACAAAGTGTGTATTCGCTTTTCTTTTCTTCTTCTTTTTTTTTCCCCCAAAAAAATTTGTTGTTAATTTGTTTTGCCCATGATCTTCTTAGTATTTTCAAAAACCTCTGGGGTAGGGGAGATAAATCTGATTTCCTTCAGACATTCTTCCACGATGAAAATTGCTTCCCCTATCCATCGCGCACAGTCATTGCATTTTATTCGATTTCACACACACACACACACACACACACATCGCGCGCGTGTGAACACTCACACAGGAGCACGTACGCCCGCTCAAGCACGCGTGTGCTAACGTATACTCGCACACACACGCACATAGGCGTAAGCGCGCACAAACACAGACACACACACGCGCGCGCGCGCGCGCGCGCACACGCACGCACGCACGCACACAAACACACTGGCACATGCTCAGACACACACACACACACACACACACACACCGTGAATACCACCCACCTGCCCCTGTCCAGTGGCTCTCCCCCCCCCCCCCCCCCCCCCCCCCCCCCCCCCCCCCCTGCCTGCTTATGCTTTAGATGCATGATATAGAATTTGATATTTATGCACAGCTATTATTCTCCGTCATTTGTCTGATATAATGATAACGTGAAATAGGCATAAAACCGAAGAAGAACACACACACACACACACACACACACACACACACGAGTGCGCACGCACGCGCAGAGAGAGAAAAATATCGCACCATGTCCAGAAAGCAGCATTTTTTCATCAACTTATGTTTGGTGCAGTTGCACGGAAAACAACCCAACGGGGGGTGTGTGCGTAAGCGTGCGCGCGAACATGTGTGTGTGTGTGTGTGTGTGTGTGGGGGGGGGGGGGGGGGGGGGGGGGGGGGGGGGGGGGGGGTGGGAGGGAAATGGGGGGGGGGAATGTGTGTGTGCATGCTTGCCTACATGCTTACGTGCGTTTGTGCATGTGTACGTGGTGTGTTTGTGTGTGTGTGTGTGTGTGTGTGTGTGTGTGTGTGTGTGTGTGTGTGTGTGTGTGCGTGCGCGCGCGCGCGCGCGCGGGTGTGTCTTTGTGCGTGTACGTGAAATTAAATTAAATGCGTGTGAGGGTGCGCGCACGCGTCTTTTTGTGTGTACGGGTGCGTGACCTTCGTTGTGAAAACGACTTCTTATGACAGTAAGCTAAAAAGTTTGCATCAGCGGTGTAAAAGACCACTGACTGTTAGAGTTACCAAAACATTGGCACGAGTCTAGTATAGATGTCGTAGCGGCGTTCTGAGTACGTTGTTGTTGTTTAAGCTTGATATCAGAATCTGGGGAGTGGAAGAGTGTTTTTTTTTTTCGTTTATAAAAAATACACAATTTAATCAATGAAATTACCTATCTATTTGTTGTATTTTGTGATATTAGAATACGAGACTGGGCTTAGATTTTTTTTTTAGGTCTTCGTAAAAAAAATATTACAGGTTTGTATCTTTGTTCTTGTGAAATGCCCTGGAGTGTTTTGTCGTTTTTTTCTCGTTTTTCTTCCCCTTTCTTTCGTTCTTTTCTTTCTTTCTTTTCTATTTTTTTTTCTTTTTGGACCAATAACTGTGATAACTCCCCCCCCCCCCTTTTTTTTTTTTTGTAACCATTCATTTGGTTTATTGTTCCTGTGTTTCTCATTTATTTCCATTGATCACATCAAACAAGCAAGAGCGGTTTGTTGTTGTTGTTCTTCCTTTGCCTTCACTTTATGATCTGCTGTTTGTTGCTATTCCCGTGCACCATGCAGAGGCAAGTGCGATCAGCGTGAAGAACAGTGGAAGGTTTTTGCTGCAGACGCACTTATCTCCCTTTGATCGCCAAGTCCCTCCGTTGCATTTTGCTGCAGATTTATAAAGACCTTGCTGGGACATGTGTGTGTGTGTGTGTGTGTGTGTGTGTGTGTGTGTGTGTGTGTGTGTGTGTAATGAAATCTTTCTTTTTCTTTTCTTTTCTTTCTTTCTTTCATTATTACTATTTTCTATTTTTTTTTAAACATGGTCATGCTGTTCAAAACGTACCTTGTGATAAGCTTTGCTGATCAGTCGCCGTGTAAGTTTTTGTGGCATGACTTGCGTTTTGATTAAAATTTTTGCATTTTCATTTTCACACACACACACACGCACGCACGCACACACAAGCGCGCCCCCATAGATGATTACACAAGGTAGTTTTATCTTCTCACACGGTGAAACACGTAGAAAACAGTAACTACCCAAAAGAGCACTCGGAAGAGAGTAGAGCTCTTGAAAAGTCGACGGTTTCTGGATCCGCCCTTGGAATCAGTTCGTGAGTAGGCGGAGGGAGGGGGTAAAAATTCTGATCCACGGTTACAGTTTAGGCCCCAAAACGCTGTATCTTCTCTATCACACTCAAAGCTTGCACCTGCATGGCTTTTTCTCTGAAAATCAGCCAGTACCAAAACATACTCCTCGCACAAACCACTGCCCTTGACCCATACCACACCTGACTCTGTGGGCAGGTCTCCAGTCCGCTTCTTTTTCTATGCAAGCACGATCCATATGACCCTTCATTTTCCTGTCGTCTGCTTGACTTTTTTTTTAATTTTTTTTTTAACCGCCAAATCGCCAATGCTAATGCGGCCAATGGCGTAGAAACACAAGGAGTCCACAAGTCACGCATTATTCTGCTATTTTTGGCTGACATATGGCATTGAACTAATTTACTGACCCCAAATTCCAGGATAAAACCATTTTTTTTTCACATTTTAAAGAAAAAAAAACTTTGTTTTTTTTTGTTTTTTTTTTTTCCCCACAGAGCTAGGACGATTTTCATCTGTTAATCTACTTTCATCTACTTGACCTTTGCTGTAACCCTGAACTCTGAACGAAGGAAATTCCTGCAGGGGAAATAATAGTAGGCACAGACTGAGTTACTTCCCATGTACTGTCACACACCACCACCACCACCAACCACCACCGCTAACAACAGGATATGGAGAATACCAGAATGTAGAAATGAAATGAAAAAGAAAAGAGGAAGAAAAAAAAAAAAAAAAGAGAATTAATAGAAGTTTATGATTACTTCATTGACAATTATCAATTTTCATAAACAGCAGTTTAACAATGTGTTGTGGAAAAATCTTTAATCCTCTTCCTGGACGGTTCATGAACCAGCCGTTCGGTCCAAATCTGCTCCACCAAGTGGCCACACGCCACAATTAAGATTTTGCACTAAATCATTATAATAATCCGTGCTAGGGTTTCAAGGGTTAAGTTTGAGCCAGAATTCAATGTTGAACTGATAATTGATCAAAAGAACAACTCCCCACCAATTATTCCCCTTGTTTTGGAGGTTTTCCACCTATGACATCACATACACTCTTCAAATACATGACCTTCCACTTAGCTGACGTCACATTTCCAGGCCTTTGCACTCATCCGTGATCCGATCTTTGCGCCAGATGGTAGCCCCCCAAATAGTCCCCCTCCTTTCATTTTAATCTGTCTGCTTGGAACCACCTGGCTTGGCCATATGAAAGAAAACGAGGAGAAACAAACTTTCAGACACGATTAAAAAAAAAAAAAAAATCTCTAAACGATCTCTAACTGCGCCGGTCTATAAATACTCGACTCCCTAAGCAAGGCCTTGGCACATCAATTTGTGCACCAAAATTAAATGAGGTTGTTCGTGTCCATCATCCCTTTAAGTTTGTTTTGAAATCTGTTAGGTTAGCACGCACTCACCCATTACCCACTCATCCACATCCAAGTCGTCTGATTGGAAAATATTATTCTCAGAATGTTTACCGCTTGTCGTTTTCTTGTCTTTTCCTTTTTCTTTCTTTTTTTCCTTTCTTTCTTTCTTTTTTCTTTTCTTTGTCTTTTCTTTTCCTTTCTTTCTTTCTTTTCATTATTATAAAAAAAATTGACATTATGGTAGTGTCAAGAGATATAGCCGGGTGCTTCATCATTGAAGAAGGAAAAAAAAAAAAAAGAATGGGGAAAAAAAATGGATAGGAAAGCGTCGAGGAGGGTGAGGGTGGTGGTGGTGGAATTGACTCAGCCATATCCATTGTCCTCTCTTCAGCTGATCTCCTCTTTTTTTTTTTTTTTCCTTTTTTTTTTTTATTGTGCTGGAAATTTTAAGAACACCATCCCCACTGCCAGCCTTTTTTTTTTTTTTTTTTTTTTTGTCAAATGATAATACGAAAGCTGAAAAAAAAAAAACACCCACCTATAAAGTGGATCTGAAAGCAGCAAATTTTGTCATTTGCGACGTGGAACAGGTGTTCTACACCACTCCCTCCACCCCCCCCCCCCCCCCCCCCCCCCACACCACACACACATACACACACTTTCCATCACATCTTCCAGTCCTCTCCACTGCAGTCATACCCCCCCCCCCTCTCCCCCCCTCCCCCTTCTTTTTATCTTCAGGAAGTTGGCATGCCTGTCGACATTTTAAGCGTGCTCTACCCTGCTTCCCAGTTACACCACCCTATCAGCAATCAGTGGATCACGTGCGGTGAGTGGCACAGCAAGAAATTATAGATATGGATTACACAAAAATTATATTAACGCAACAGTACATTTCATGGGAATACAGAATGATTGTGGCATCACTGTAGATTTGGTCAGAACATAGTTGCAGCATCATCGGAGATTTTGTGGAACTATCTGTAACTGTGGACTACGGTAAGTTTGTTTTTTTTTTTAATCGACTTTTTTCTTTTCTTTTCTTTCTTTTTTTTGTGCGGATTCATAGCGACATCATCTTAAACTGGTACATGAATCAGCTTAAAAAAAAAAAAAAAAGAAAAATCGGAAAAGAAAAACTTGAATAGTTGGAACCGTGTTGTCTTTGGTGCCATGTTGAGCAAATAACGTGTGGGGGCAGCATAGATTTTGTGCGAATGTGATCGTGGTGCCACCGTATATTTTCTGCTGGTATAAATATTATAGGATCGTAGATTTCGTGGGAACAGAACGTGGTACTGCCGTAATGTCCATGGGAATAGGTACTGTGGTACCACATTGGATTTTGTGCAGAACAATTGTAGTATCATCGTAGATTGTATGGAGGATAAGTGGTGGTACCACCCTGAATAGACGTGGCACCATTGTAGTGTTTTAATGTGTGTATATTGTTATTAACATCACAATGGCGGGATTAAAAAAAAACGGTCATGCACACAAAACTTCACTCCCTTTGTAGGGTAGATGGGATGAACACTGGCCTGTCCATAATTATAGGGAGTGTCCGCAGGAGTGTCAGCCTGCGTACGCAGAAGAAGAAGAAGAAGAGTAACACCAGAATTGTATCTCACAGTTTACAAAATACACGTGTTCACGATGTGTTTCGTAGCACCCATATTTTCACTTACAGAGCAATGTAACGCAAAAAACAAAACAAAACACAAAAACGAAACAAAAAACGAAAATACAAGAAAAAAAAAAACCCGAAAAGAAAAGGAAAAAAAGGAAATTCATAGCTCGTGACGATTGTTTACAAGCAGATGAGGCTGCAGACGGG
>JADBJO010002142.1:120000-132500 GCA_016801955.1 Conus betulinus | reverse complement strand
TCAAAGTTTTGTGACGTTCATTACTAAACCAAGTTTAACCCCCCTCCCCCCATCCCCTCCTTCCTCTCTCTCTCTCTCTCTCTCTCTTACTAATCTGTCAACAACTTTTTGTGACAGAGCCGCACTACACTAGTTCCCTTAAAAAACAAAAAAAAACAAAACAAAACAAAAAAAACCCCCCCCCCAAAAACTTTATTTCCTGATGAAGGGATCCGCCCCAGCAATCAAAATTTAAAACGCCGCATTATGAACCCGAGACTGGGAATTCCTGATTTCCCAAACTTCTGTGCATGCACGGATGCGCAAGTGCAGTATGTCGTCTCCAACACAAACCGACATGGGCTGTCCCCAATGCACATACATCGTTAAATGTCACATCAGTGATCTCCCCGTGTGTCTCACAACTCCTCGGTCTTTTAACAAAACACTGCTCGCTCACTTGAAATCTTCTGTCCCATCGAATTACCATTATTGTCACCCTTTTTCTTTTTAGTTATTATGAACTGAAAATGATAAAGTAAGATTTGGAAAGAGAAACTAAAGATATCCATTGCCTTCTCAATGCACATAAAAACAAACCAAACAAACAAGAAAAAAAAAAATCCGGATTATATGTTCTGAATGGAGGGGATCGCTAGTTCCTACTTAACCTTGAAGACATTTATATATACATTCCTTCATGCAGCAAAAAAGAACTACTGGGACCACAATCCGCTTCTCCTGGATATATGATTTTTTTTTTCTTTTAAACCGAAAGATGACAAATGATCATCAATCAAACAAACCCGGAAACACAATCATATCGTCATGCACAAGGGAAACAACTCTTGACGAAAGAACTCTCCCCACAACGAGATCTGCTGGCGTGCATCAACATCTTGTCAACCCACAAAATGCCCATCGATTTTCTCATTCCTATTTCACCCACAGCAGAAAAGACAAGGCAGAAAAGAGCAGTTTAGGCCCCCCCCCCCCCCCCCCCCCCCCCCGTGGGAGAAGAGCGCATCTGAGGCTGTTAGTGAATGGTTGAGCATCAACCGACAAAATAAATAAATAGATTTGAAAATAAATTGATGCGCAGGCAGAAGAGAGGAAAAAAAAAAACAACCTGTTACTAAAAAACTCAACAGACCGAAACCAAACAACTCGACTTAAAACCAGCACAGGAAGTGATAACTCATTTGAACGTGTGAGTGGGCGGATGGAAGGAATGGGGGGGGGGGGGGGGGGGGGGGGGGGGGGGGGAGGGTGGTGGTGGTGGTGGGGGTGGTGGTGGTGTGTGGGGTGGGATGGAACGGGTATGAGAGGGGTAGAGAAAGCGAGCGAGCGGTGAGTGGGTAGGGAAGAAGGGGACTGTGGAATTTTCGAAAGGGTGGATGGAGAGAGAAAATAAACGTCTACAAACTGTTCCACAACCCAAAACATCAGTTGTATGTATCAGATATCCGAGCTCTGGAATTGTATGTTTTTTTTAGACCCATTTCCATTGCCCAAATCTTTAGTTGTTGTTTGACGTCTAGCAGTGATTACATCTTTAGAGCAGAAAAAATATCTCCTAAATCTGCACATGTTTAAAGTCTTTGATCAAAAGGTTAAATATCACCGCAGTAGAGCTCAAGACATTCGCCTGTACTTCATACTCAAGTTTCACAACGTTTGCATTTCCACGTGCTTGTTATCCTTGTTCACGGTGATGATCTCCCTTACAGTGACGGAGCTTACAAAGAAGAAGACAGCCACATCATAGTGAAACTGACGACTTAGGAAAAAGAAAAAAAAAAAAAAAAAAAAAAATGTCAACACACGCCCGATTGCATGAACACGACTGAAAAAGTGACAAGTAAACACACTGTTTTATGGAAGTCTGAAACTGTCAAAAAGTGAAAAACTGCTTGACCTACACAACTACAGTACTGTTTTGCAGTTGTTGTACAGTCATTATCGTCAGCGTTGTAGTAAACCCAAGCAGCAGTGGCACACAAACAGGCAGCAAATTTGAATAGGAATACACGAGTTAAAAAAAAAAAAAAAAAAAGAAAATCACCAAACATAACGTTGCAAACACAGTGTCTAAAATCACGTAAGAAACGCAACGTTGCGAACACAGTGTCTAAAATCACGTCAGAAAAACGCTAATAGTAAAAACAAACAACACAACAGCCTAGTTTCAAATGCACACAAGACGATGGGGTGTAGACCGGAAGCCCCTCATTCTTAAAGTCAGAATGTTGACATCAAAAGACACAACCCCCCCACACAAGCAAGCCTTGAACAAGTTGCCTCTTGTTCATCATCATCATCATCGACGCCATACTGGTGTGTAACTCTGCTGACTCCATTCTGCGTGGGAATCGTTCATTCTTCGGAGTCTGCATGCATCAACGAACGTGATCGCTCCTTTTGTTTCAAACATCGCAGCCTTTTTAACGATGTTCCCAACACTAAGCCCCCTACTGACGACAATAATTGCTTAGTCGCGGAGCCGGCGTGAGTGAGCTCTCCCTCCGGAGGGCGCCACCACGTCCGTCCAACGACAGCCCCCATGGACTCGCCGATACCGGTGACCCCGACGGAACCAAACCAAGGCCACAGACGTGGAGAGGACATCGAAATGAGGTCACCATGAGAGCAGGGCATGAAGGGCCACAGAATTTGAGACATTTTTTTTTTTTTTTTTAATGCTGATCGATGAGAATGAGGATGATTAAGATGATGCTACGGATTTCCATTTCGGTCTGAGACTACATGACAGGGCTGTACTCTACGCTTCCTTTCATAATATATCCCGGCGTCAACCAGGCCCGAGAGATACAGGCACACCTGCAGTGTTGGTCAGGAAATTTGAGCAACACTCTCAGAAACGCATCCATTAAGTGGATGAAACTCGACTGTGTGGTCCCAGTCTTCCCAACTGAGTCCGCAGCAAACTCAACTCTGGGTAGGAGCCGGTTGGGGCAGAAAAAAAACCCACATGACTCTGATGGGATTCGTCCTCTTATTAATAATCTAAAACAAAACAAACAAATACAACAACAACAAACAAACAAACAAAACATTTGCACAACAGTTAGTGGGTTAAACGTCTGGTGACCATGATAGACAGTTACACATCAAACTCACGCTTTTCTTTATATTGAATACAAATCAGAAAGTATATTAATTTGCACATCTTTACATTTTGGGGAACCTGTGCATTTTGAAGGAAAACATCACTCACACGTAAGCACGCACGCGCGCGCGTGCGCACGCACACACACTTACACACACACGCGCGTGCGCGCGCTTGTGTGCTCATGCAAACACACACACACGCGCGCTTGTGATACACAACATTACATTGAGGGGAACTTTGTATTTTCTAGAAAAACCACACACACACACACACACACACACACACACACACACACACACACACACAAGCACGCATGCTTGCATGCACGCTTGCATACACGTGCGCACACACACACACACGCGCGCGCGCGCGCGCACACACACTCACACACAAACGCATGCACACATTTACTCACTCACACGTCAGTATAAGTGCTTCATTTCGAATCAGTTTAACAAACACTGTTATCAGTTAAAAAAAAAAAAAAAAAAAAAAAAAAAAAAGCTGTGAACTTGCAAAATGTTTGGAAGAAATTCAAGTATCAGAAGAAGAAGAAGAAGAAGAAGAAGTGGAAACCCAAAGACAAAAATAAAAACAAACAAACAAAAAACACAAACAAAAAAAAAAAACGAAACCAAAAAACGAAACGAAACACACTAACATACAAAAAAAAAAAAAAAAAACGAAACGAAACAAAAAACGAAACGAAACACACTCACATACACAAACCGACTTCAGTCTTAATGAATGTTCAATGTTGAGGAGGGGGGTGGGGGGGTGGGGTGGGGGTGGGTGGGGGGGGGGGGTGGGGGAACGATCGTACGTACAAGTGTCCCACAAGAATAACTCGTTTGTCCTACTGGAATACACGGGCCGTTACTGCGATCGACAAGGTTCACTGTGAAGGACACTGCTAATCATAGGAGTTCTCATGAAAACTAGACATGAGTCAGCCAGATGGCAGCGTTATAATCAGTGACACGTGCGAAATCATCCAAATGATAAAAAGAGTGACAATCAGAACTGGACGTAGTCGTCCGTTATTCAGTCTCGTTATATTAGTGAAGGAAGTATGGTGTACAATCACAGCTATACACACACAACAGGAAAAAAAAAAAAAAAAAAAAAAAAAAAAAAAAAAAAAAAAAAAAATACATGGGGGGGGGGGGGGGGGGGGGGGGGGGGAATGACAGGGATAATAATACGCTTAAGAAAACAAACAACACACACACACACACACACACACACACACACACACACAAAAGAGTGTTAAGTGACGTGTAAACGCTGTGAAAAGTATTAGCCAATTATGAAAAGGTTTACAATATACGCTAAATCGCATAGGATGACACTCGATAATATACATAGACAACAGAGACAGAGAGAGAGAGAGAGAGAGAGGAGGGGGAGGGGAGGGAGAGGGGAAAAACTCTAAGTAAGAATTAAACTGTAAAAAAAAAAAAAAAAAAAAAAAAAAAAAAAAAAAAAGTAAAAAACAAAAAAAGACACAAAATAAAAATCAACTGAACAAAATAAGATCATGAAACAGCAATTACAGGATTGAGCCAACTGGGCTTAACATAAGAATTCGTACAAAATTTAAAAGAGACATGGTATCCTGGAATATGCACTTTGAAGCATCCTTTCTAAATTCTGACAAATCGGAATCAAAGTAGGGGCAAAAGTATAGAACGTGTGTTGTTGTACAATTATCAAGGGCGCCGCAAGCACATCGAATATTCTTGACATATTTTGTTCTGAATGCATTTATTTTCAACCGAAATAATAAGGACAGGAGTTGTTTACTGTGTCTTGGATATAATCCTATATTTGTATTACGGTTTACTGGATTTACTGAGGAAGCCCTTTTTAAAAGATTACTTGCTCGAGAGTTCGTACAACAAAGTATAGAAGAGTCGGGTTTGTGTATTCGGGGAAGAACACTTTCTTTGTAGTATTCCTCAAATTTTTCAAAAGAGGCTCTTTGTAAAAGAGAATATCCTTCGTGTAAGCTCAAGGGAATATGAATAGTAGCTGTATTGTCAGAATTGTTTGCACCTGCTCGAGCAATCCTGTCAGCCCATTCATTTCCGGATATGGAGCAATGGGACAAAAATTAACTGTTATACCTCTTGACATGAGGTTGTGAATAAGTACTTTAATTTCAGATATGATTTCAGCACGATTTTTTGAATTTGTAGATTCTAAAGCTTGAAGAACTGACTTGGAATCTACACAGAAGAGAATACCATAAAAGTCAAATGATAAATCATTTATGTACTTTACGGCCATTAATATTGCTATTAGTTCGGCTGTAAAGATAGACAGATTTGCCCCAAGATGAAAGGACTTTTCAATTTTTAAAAAATGGAATGACAAAGCCACAACCAGCATTATTGTTTAATAGAGACCCATCAGTATAGACTTTTACGAAGTGACGATAACAATCATTGATATGTGATTTTGCTTCGCAAGCTAGAATATTAATGTTATCAGTTTTAGAGATATAGTAGTATAGTTATAATCAAATTTTGGTTGAAGAGCTCCCAGTTTGGTACGGGACTTACGGGAAAACGCACAGCAAGCTTTTTTATGATTGATACCTGAATTTGTCAACAAGTGAGAAGAATATGTGAGTATCGTTTTAGTGGCTCGAATGTTTTTCGCACGTTTAGGAAAGTCTACATCAGACCTCATATCCAGTTCCGTTTGGTTAGCACTTTGAATAGTTGAGCAGCGAAGAATGTACTTAGCGCAGGCTAGTTCGCGATGGTCATCAAGAGGTAAGACACCAGCTTCATGGTATGTTCCTAAAGCTGAAGCATGAAATGGAACACCAAGGGGCTAATCTGAATGCCTTAGAGTCTATACACTGAAGCTTTTTTTTAATAAGTACTTAGGAGCACTAAAAAAGACCTCTTGTGCATATGACAATTTGGATCTAACTAAAGCAGAAGAAAGATGTATTAAACTTTTGTTTCCTGGCCCCAACTTTGTTTGCTTATAACTTTGAGCAGATTAAGAGATTTTCTTGCTTGATTTATTATATGTTCCAAGTGAAAATTCCAAGAAAGATTTGACATAAGATGCACACCAAGGAATTTAATCTCAGAAGTGTAGCTCAATGTAGTATTATGTACTTGAAGTTAGGAGTATTGTGAGCAGACCCTCCTGCATCAAGTAACATCATACGGGATTTTTCAGCCGATAGGCATAAGCCATTATCAGACATGAAGTTCGCAATGTTGTCTAACTCTCTTTGATATATTCTTCTTATGTAATTAACAGATCTTTTTGATGTGTTCTTTTTTAATGTGGCATTCAACCATAGGCAGATGTCGTCCGCATATTGAATTAAGCTAATTTTTTTAAAAAATGCATTTAGGTAAATCATTAGTTAAAATATTAAAGAGAAGAGTGTGTGTGTGTATGTATGTGTGTGTGCATGCGTGCGTGCGTGCGTGCGTGCGTGCGCGCGCTTCTGTGTGTGTGTGCGTGTGTGTGCGTGCGTGCGCGCGCGCGTGCGTTTCCGGTTTTTTTTTTTGAAAGTTTTCTTTGTACGGTCTAATGTGTACTCTTCAACGTTTGCTGCTGAAGAAGAAAGAAATTGAGAAAAATCGGTAACTCTCAGAAAAGGGGGGCTACTGACATACAAGCACGTGTCAAAAGCCTGCTTCGCTTCATAGCTGCATCTTATGATGACACAAACGCGCGCGAGAATCCTTCTCGCCATCCTGAATAGATTAGTATTGACCACAATGAACTTAGCATGTCTTTAACTGAAAACTGCAAAAACAAGAACCTTAGCGTATTCATTCATCAGCTCCTCCATCTGAGAGTCTCAGAAATCATCAATGGAATTGACAGGCGATGAAAATGATACATCAGACACTCCAGAAAAGAACGTCTTTTGTGTGTGTGTGTGTGTGTGTGTGTGTGTGTGTGTGTGTGTGTGTGTGTGTGTGTGTGTGTGTGTGTGTGTGTTTCAATAAATCACCAGCATCAGAGTCAGCAGCTACCTTCGGTTTACGGTCAATGTCTGTCAGGTTAGAGATCAGAAAAAAAACACTTTTTTCTTTCTTAATTCTAACAAAGAGAGCACGCTGGAGAGCACAGGCTTCTGTAAAGGACCAACGGATCCTGGATCCGCATCTTGATTCATATTGGCACCGCGGATCCACATCAAACTTTACTGGCTTTGTCCTTGAGCCCCTGTCTGTCTTTCTGCCATAGTTCGTTAAAATCGGTTTGGAGTCTTTGGGTGGTGGTGGGTGTGTGGTGTGTGTGTGTGTGTGTGTGTGTGTGTGTGTGTGTGTGTGTGTGTGTGTGATCGTGCTCCAACACTTCACACCAAATTTTGATGTCAATTTGGGCCACACTTCACCTTTCCACAAAGTGTCAGTAAAAAGTGATAGAGCAGTTTTTGCATGATCTTACACACACACACACAAAACCAAAAAAACAAACTAAAGACGTGGTGAAAAACATCCTTTAGCGAAGGTAATTATATTCTGGTCCTATTCTCTCTCCCCCGCCCCCCACCCCCCTTTTTAGACGTCACGAATAACAGCCATAAAAAAAAAACAACCCATAAAACATCAGTCCACAGATAGTTGTCAGTATTTCTTTTGTGTGTTTAGTTTGTTTGTTTGCTTTTTTTTTTTTTTTTTGGGGGGGGGGGGGGGGGGGGTCAGTAAAGGCGGCAGTCCATTTTATTCTTGTCTGTACTGACTTATCATCCAATCCGGTGGTTTCGGTACAACGTCACACACATTATTCCTGCATATTCACTGTCTGTCTGTATTGATGTTTCAACCACTCTGTTGGTGCTGACGCAGTGTCAGAAACGTTGTTCCTGCGAAATTCACGGCTTATTATCTTGATGCTTCAGCCCTTCTGTTTTATTTAGTATAGTAGTCGCAGCTGTATCCTTTTCTTCATTTATCGTCTCTATAAAGATATCCGTTACTCTGCTGGTGTTAATGGTGAAAACATTCCTCCTAATGGTATTGTATGGTGTTAGCTATGTCCTGCTTTCCGTATTATTACCGTTCCAAATATTTCAAATGTATTGTTCAAGTGTTAGACTGTGACATTCTTAAAGGGTCAAATTATCTGTTTTTGTCTGTTAGCTGCCAGAGTTAATATTCGTCACTCAGTCTTCCTTGAGAGGAATGCAGAGCCGTTTCTTGTGTACTACGCTTTTAATCAAATCTGATTTTGCTTTTGTAAACACACACACACACACACACACACACACACGCTATATTCCAACCCTACCTCCCTTTCTGAATATCTCCTTCTCGTTTTATCTGCCCCTATTACCTCTCCAACCACCCCCACCCCCCACCCACCACCACTGAACCCCAACAAAAAGCCGTTCACCACATCAACTTTCCAAAGAAGCAAACCAAAAAAAAAAAAAAAAAAAAAAAAGGTGCTACAAGCTTACTCGGCAGGCGCAGGGAAGGGGTGTCAAGGGGGTGATTTGCCTCCATTCCTGTCCTAAGACGTATCCCGCCATCCACGTCGCCATGACAAGGGGGATCACTACAGTAGCATTCTCGACATTTTCTATGAATACATGGATGAAAACTGAGGCAAAAGAGGCCTGTTGTTTTTTTTTTTTTTTTTTCTTTATTGTCGTTGTTGTTGTTGTTGTTGACAACGAAGTAATTACAACGTCAGCAATCAATAATCATTAACAACATAGAAAAATCAATAAAACGAACAAACACCCCCTACCCCCACCGCAAAAATCCAGTTCCACATGAGGCTGTTCCCCGCCCCCACCCCCACCCCAGTACAAACACCACAAAAACGCCATTAAAAAAAAAAAAAAGAGCATTTAGTTATACCGTTAATCTTCTCGCGGTGCTTGGACACGTCTGTGTGTGTGTGTGTGTGTGTGTGTGTGTGTGTGTGTGTGTGTGTGCGCGCGCGCACGCGTGCGTGCGTGTGTGCATGTGTGCGTGCGTCAGAGAGAGAGAGAGAGAGAGAGAGAGAGAGAGAGAGAGAGAGAGAGACAGACAGACAGACAGACAGACAGACAGAGTGAGTGTTTGTGACAGTCATTGTGTCTGATCGTGCGTACGTGCGTGTGTGCGGGCGTGCAGGCGCGTGTGCGTGTGTGATCGTACAAATATGGATGCACATGAGCGTGCGATTGGCCTATGCACGTCGATTGTCTGTCTGTCTCTCGCCATCTTTGCGGGGGGTCACCTAGACCTACAATCAATTTCAGGTTTGTCTCGCCGACTTGCAGGTTCGATCTGATGGTACTCCGTGCGGAATTTATTCACCAAATCACCGGCAACATCATTTTAACGACAAGCAACCAAACCAAGAATGAACAAAAAAATGAAAAAAAAAAAAAAAAAAAAAAAAAAAAAAAAAAAAAACAAAAAAAGGGGGGGGGGGGGACGGAGGAAGGAAGGAGGGGAGGGTATGGAAGCATGGGGGAACAGTGAATCGGGGTGGGGTGGGGCAGGGAGGTGGGGGGGGGGAGGGGGGGGGGGAGGGGGTTCCAGGCAAGAGGGCAAGAGATATCATACACAGACCAAGGCCCATCACTCCATTCCAAATGGCCAGGTCAAACCATAAACAAACAAAAAACATTGCAGAGATAGACGATTGTTGATAGCCGTAAACACCCAGTCAATGTCGTAAAAAAAAAAAGGGGGGGGGGGGGGTCTAAGAAAGAAATGAGGGGTGTGTGTGAGTGTGTGTGTGTGTGTGTGTGTGTGTGTGGGTGGGTGGGTGGAGGGGTATAGGGGAAGGAGGTGACAGGGCGGTGGGAGAGGCGTGGGGTGGGGGGTGGGGTGGGGCGGAGGGTGGGGGATGACCTGAAGAGTGAACGAAGGACCTTGCGCCCCACACCCTCCTCCCTTTGTGGTCACCCTCCCTTCGCCCACGCCCTTTGACCTCCTCCCGGCGGCCAGGCCAGGCCAGGTCAGGTCAGGTCAGGTCAGAGTTCACTTCTTGGACTTGGACTTGGAGGGTGGTGGTGGGGGAGCGGCCCCCTGCCGCGGTCTTCTTCAGCCCCCCCTGTGCCATCAGCGCCATCAGGTGTGTGAACTCTGTGGGAGAGAGAACACACACGCACGCACGCACGCACGCACGCACACACGCACGAACGCACACACACACACACACACACATGAGATGACAGTAGGGGGGGGAATGATCGACAAGAACTGAAAGCAAAGACAAAAAACGAAAAGAAAAACGCATGACGCGCATGCGCGCGCGCAAACACGCACAGAGACAGAGACAGAGAGAGAGAGAGAGAGAGAGAGAGAGGGGGGGGGGGGGGGAGCGGGGGGGGAGAAAACAAAAGAAGAAAAGAAAGAAAAAGAAGAGAACTAAAGAATTGAGGAATGTCATACACAGTATTTCCTAAATGTAGAGGAAATGTAATCCAGTTCAATCCAAAACCCACACTGCCCCTCATCTTCATAATGTATAAACCCACTCTGGCTACTGTTTGCTTTTAATTCAATCCAATGCAGTGTAATCCACTCCAAACAATCGAATCCAATTAAATATATTACTTCCACAATACAATAAATATCATCACCGTGACGTTCAAAATCTTATCAAGCCGTTCCCATTGTAGTCAGTTTTACAATCCAATCAAATCCGTACAATCCAATAAACACATTGTCCTGATTTTCAAAATCTTATCGCGCCGTGCCTATTGTTGTCAATTTCATTACAATCCAATCCAATCCGTACAATCCAATAAACACACATATCCTGGTTTTCAAAATCTTATCGCGCCCGTGCCTATTGTTGTCAATTTCATTACAATCCAATCCAATCCGTACTATCCAGTACACACATGGCGCTGATTTTCATAATCTTATCAAGCCGTGTCCATTTCATGTAGGGATTACAATCCCATCTAATCTACACGATACATGTTCCGCCATGGTGTTCATAATCCTAACAAACCGTCCCTATATGATGTCAGCTTTTCAAACCGATGTCTTTCATACAATACATAAATTGCCCTGCTTTTTCATAATCTCATCAAGCCGTCCCCATTTAATGTCGGGTTTAAAGTCGAATCTAACCCATACAATACACTACAAGTTGTGCCCTGGTTTTCATAATTTCTTCAAACTGCCCCTACTTGATGTCAGGTTTACAGTCTCATCTCATCCATAAGAAAACTAATACATACACTACCCTGGTTTTCATAATCATACCAAACCGTCCCCATTTGATGTCAAGTTTGCAATCCGATCTAATCTATGAAAACAATACATATACTACCCTGGTTTTCATGATTTTATCAACCCACCCCCATTGATATTGGGTTGATATTGGGGATAAGTACACTACCCATAATGCCCCCTCATTTGTAATTCTATCAACCCGCCCCCATTGATATTGGATTGATACTGGGGTTAAGTACACTACCCATAATGCCCCCTCATTCGTCATTCTATCAACCCGCCCCCTTGTGTTATTGGGTTGATATTGGGGATAAGTACACTACGACTGCCCCCTCATTTGTCATTCTATCAACCCGCCCCCATTGATATTGGGTTGATATTGGGGATAAGCACACTACCCATATTGCCCCTTTCATCTATCATTCTATCAACCCGCCCCCATTGATATTGGGTTGATATTGGGGATAAGTACACTACCCATATTGCCCCCTCATTCGTCATTCTATCAAGCCGTTGCCATTGAGGTCAGGGTCTTAATCCTAACCAAAACCAATCCAGCCTAATCCAATCCAATCCACACCCACATTGTTCTTACCTCAATGATCTATCAAGCCGTCACCACTGAGATCAAGTCTTAATCCTAACCAACCCAATCCAAAGAAAATGGTGTCCACGTTGCCCTTACCGTCATAATCTATCTTGCCGTCACCACCGAGGTCAGGATCTGAATCCAAACTAAAGCAGATCTAGCTGCAAAGTGAGACTACTGCAGGCGGAAATCTAAACAAATCTTAAATAAATGTCAGCGAAGCGCCCAGAGAAACGTGGACAAACGAGTCACAAGACAAAACACAACCCCGTTCGACCTCTTAAGTCTTCTTCAGGTGAAACAAAAACGAATAAAATAACGAAAATTCACTTAGCTTTGATCGCTTCAGAGTTCAGCGCAAGGAAGAAGGCGTTGAATGAGAACGAGCCTCGTTCTCGTGTTCGTCATTCTATCAACCCGCCCCCATTGTTATTGGGTTGATATTGACATATTGATATATATCTATATATCTATCTTTCTATAGATAGATAGATAGAGAGAGGGACAGAGAGAGAGAGAGAGAAAGAGAGAGAGAGAAGAGAGAGAGAGAGACAATGGTTTATTCATGTCTAGGCCATGGCCCCTCATGAAGGGGGTACTGGTAGGTGAACAAAGT
>JADBJO010002142.1:112500-115000 GCA_016801955.1 Conus betulinus | reverse complement strand
AGCGTAAACTCAAAGCCACTTCAACTATAAAAATCAACATCAACAACAAAAAACAGCAACAACGTCAACAGCCAAATCAGCAACAACTGAAGAAGCCACAAGAACATCATTGTTAAAAGGATCAACAAGAAGAAAAATACAACAAATGACAGCATCCTTCTGCAACAACATTCACATATAAACAAACAAAACGACCAACAAGAAGCCGGCGATGCCTCATGGAACCCATTGGATAATCTGCAGACCATGACCTCTGCAACAACAGCATCAGCAACAACAACAACAAGGAATATAACACGATTTACAACAGCAACCACAACAACAACAACTAAAGCAACAAGGAGCAACTACTCCGACAGGAAAAAGTCATCAGGATTCTGAGCTTGTTCAGCCCACTCTGTCTTGTGGATTAAGGTGCGTGAAACAGCACCACTCACATCAGCAACAGCACCAGTTACAGCAGCAACAATTAAAAAAAAATCAAGAACATAAAAACAAGAAGAGAAGAAGAAGAAGAAGAACAAGAAGACGAGGACGAAGACGAATCAGCAACGACATCACAATCAGCTACAACAACAACAGTACAAAAACAAAAACAAACAAACAAACAAACAAAACCCCAATCAAACAAACACACAAAGCAACCAACGGACGCCAAGGCCTACAAGATGGGAGAATCTTGCTTTAAAGAAACTGCACGCGAGATCAGCACTGACTGAGGAATCAGCACGCGACTAGCAGCTCCAACAACAAGGTTCCATTCGGCAGCAAGCAACGAATCATGGTCTGGAACAACTGTGACATCCAGACCTGGGAACCGGTGGTTACTGGAGGGAGCAGCAGATAACTGCGAATGCGCAAACCAAACTTCCAGAATGTCAAACAAAACAAAACAAAGCAAAACCAAACCCGCCCAGAGATCACGAGGAAGAGGTACGTGATACCAGACACAACACCCTCCTCAAGCTCATCAAAACAACATAACTCTGATCGAACTTGCTGAGCTCTGCGAAAGCAGAATGGAAGAACCTCGCACCACAAGCCTGAAAGAGCGCGCCAGTCCAGCTCACAGCCTGAGGAAATCTGGTGAGGATGCTGGCGCGGTAGCCAGATTTGCTCAAGGTGTAGGCTGGACTGGCGTGCTTTTCAGTCTGGTGTGGGTGAACTCTTCCTCGCATGGTTTGTAGCTGCCTCTGCCCATGGCCTTATGCAACTTCTCCAAATGCCACAATGGATGAAGCAGCTTAAAAACAACAACAACAACACCACCACCAACAACACCAACAACCACCACCTCCAGCTCGATCTGGTCGAGAAGGAACACCAGTGAACTTCATTTTCAAATTTACAAACAGGTGCTTGGGCAAGACCTCGGTCTCAAAGGGGACTTGGCGTTGAAGCACCACCCGACTGACAAGAGTTGCAGGTCCGAGCCACGACAGAGCCAAAGGAAAAACAAGGTAACTGGGACAGAAGAGCGTCTAGAAGTCGTCACCTGCGTGCGAGTCGACCCATTTAGAGTTTAAGGGGTTAAGGGCCGAAAACACTTGTATGAGAAGGGGACACGGTTCCTACAGATGCCCAAGAACAAAATTCAAGGCGTTTTCAAGGAGATTTTTTATTATTATTATTATTCAAGGCTACAATACATGCTTAAAAATTGACGAAGACAAATCATCTCCCTTGGTTAAATAGCAGACGACAATCCGGGATCGCGACGATTTTGTAAAAGTTTGTTTTAAAATAATTTTTCATCGACCTGAACGCAGAAAAATCGAACAGCCATTTCTTTTTGCCACATTAAATTTTTTTTTTTTTGAGCCGATGGCTTCGTCTTCAAAGGTTTCAAGGAGGTTTGTCAACAGAACCACATGTTATTGATTTTCAAGAGTTTTCAAGGCCTTGAAATTCGCTCTCAGAGTTCAAGGAGTTTCAAGGAGCGTACGACCTCCGAGGGGATGGGGTGTGGGTGGGATAGAGGAAGGGCCAGGAATGGGCATTGTGTTCTCCGAATATTTTTCGATGCTTGGCTCTGCGTATGAGTTTTTCTTTACTTCCTTCGTCTTCTTGTAATTGTTCAGCCCGCTCTGTACACGCAGACAATGATGTCTGCGACAGCAACAATGTTAACAACAATCAAACAACATCGAACAACGAAACAAGAACAAACAAAAACGAAGCAGCAACTAGAGGGAGGGGGGGTACTGGTGTTTTTTTTTTTTTTTTTTTTTTTTTTCCCCAGATCGTTGAGCCCGTTCTGTATATTCAGACCAAGACGTCAGCAACAAGAACTAAATACATCAAATGGGATGTCTCGTTGTTTTGTTCTGTGTGCTCTGTGTTGTCATATCTGCCAGGCGATTCGGTGTCGTAGGCAGCATTCCTTCGTTGGAGTTATGGGCGTGTATTCATCTCATCACAGGAGCAAGAGTTACCCCACTTGTTCGTTATTTATACGAACACCACCAGCAACAATAACGAAAACACAGAGGACTGGGCA
>JADBJO010002142.1:100000-102500 GCA_016801955.1 Conus betulinus | reverse complement strand
AGGGGGACAAAACCAAAAGGGGAACCAGAGAAGCAAAAAAAGGAGACCAAAAGACCAACCAAAAAAGCAACAAAGAAAAAACCAACCAGAGGAAAAAAAGAAGCAAAAAGGGAGACAACAGACCATGAAACGAAGCAACAGGGGGACAAAGAACCACACCAGAGGGAAAAAGAAGCAAAAAAAAAGGGGAGACAACAGACCATGAAACGAAGCAACAGGGGGACCAAAGAACCACACCAGAGGGAAAAAGAAGCAAAAAAGGGGAGACAACAGACCATGAAACGAAGCAACAGGGGGACCAAAGAACCACACCAGAGGGAAAAAGAAAGCAAAAAGGGGAGACAAACAGACCATGAAACGAAGCAACAGGGAGACAAAGACCAAACCACAGGGAAAAAGAAGCAAAAAGGGGAGACAACAGACCAAGAAACGAAGCCACAGGGAGACCAAAGAACCACACTAGAGGGAACTCAAAAGGGGAGAGAACTGGTAAGGAAACGAAGCAAAGCAACAGAGAGGGGAAAGGGAAGCACAATGGATGGGAAAGGTGTGGAAGGAACGCGAAAGGGGTCGAACAGAAGAAAACAGGAGGAAAATGAAGCAAAAAAGGGAGGCTAAAAGGGATGAACTTAAAACAAATGAAGAAAAAAAAAATGACTTCAGTAAAAAACAAAAAAGTAAGAAAAAAAAAAAAAAAAAAAAAAACAGCACGAGAAGCAAGTGGTAGTAAAAAAAGTCGTCGGGGGGGGGGGGTGGGGGTGGGGGTGGGGTGGGGGGGGGGGGGGGGGGGGGGGGGGAGGCAAAAAAGGTAAGGGAAAGACGCGTCGGGACAAGGTCAAGTCATGTCATGTTGTTTATAATAGTCCAGCCGACCACGAAGTCCTAATCAGGGCGTGAGTAGAGACAAGAAAGGGCAGGAAAATTAATATGCGCGTGGAGGGGTGGGGGTGGGGGGGGGGGGGGGGGGGAGGGGGGAGGGAGGGAGCAAAAGAGACTAGGAATATCGCCGATCGACTTAACGATCCCCTGCTCCCCCCCCCCTCCCTCACCCCTCTCTCTCTCTCGCACCCTTCCCCTTTTCCCTCCCCTTCTTTTCAGAACCCTCTCTCCTTCCCTTTATCCCCCCGCCCCCCCCCCCCCCTCCCTCCCAACCGCTTTCAGGTAACGGACAATCGACAAGGCGTAATTACCATGACGGGGACGTCGTGACGCCAAGGAATCGGTGCGTCACGTCTCCCCTAATCACGGTTCCGTCACTCACCATTCCTATAATCACATTTCCCATAATAACTGCCCCCCCCTCCCTCCCCCCACATCCCACCCCCACCCCCTTTAAGTGATTCAAGTTCCTGTTCCAACAATCGCGTTTCCGGTGCTCAAAAACGCAATGTCCATAGACTCGCGTTATTTCCAGCAGGATGAAAACACCGTGTTACCAGCTTTCCCGAACCAACAGTGCATAATAATAATGATAATAATAATAATAATTATTATCATGGTTCAACTCGAATGAAGCAGGGGAGAGAAGTAGTAGACATTCAGCTAGGCTTGCAATCCAGACGGGCTGGTTTGTGTGTGTGTGTGTGTGTGTGTGTGTGTGTGTGAGAGAGGCTTCTTTTGTTGAAGAATCAACCTTCCGACGCTGCCCTGCGCACTTGAAGTGTCCGCATAAGTGATCACTTCCTCCTCCCCCCTCCCCATCCTCCCCCCTCTCTCCCCCCCCCCCCCCGCCCGCTGTCTGTCTTGGCTACGCGTCTATCGATCTATCCATCTCTGTTATGCCTGATGTGGCCCTCGCACTCGGCTGGGCTTTTCACACTGTGACTTGAATCTGTCGATCTATCTATCTGTCGAAGCATCTATCTATCGGGGCAGTATCTATGCATATGTGTTCTGTGTGTGTGTGTGTGTGTGTGTGTGGTGTGTGTGTGTGTGTGTGTGTGAGTGAGAGAGAGAGAGAGAGAGAGAGAGAGAGAGAGAGAGAGAGAGAGAGAGAGAGAGAGAGAGAGAGAGAGAGGAGAGCTGTTACTGTTAGCAGAAACATGAAATTCTCGAACAGCATACGGTCAGTTTTACGACGATCCACCAAGCCAAATAGTCGACCTTCCCTAGTCTCTAATGCAAAAGGAACAAATGGGGAAGCAAAACGATTATGCAAAGCAGGCTACACTGTACCAGACACACGCCATTTAACAGTCAACGACACACGGTAGTACATGCAGCGCCACGTCTCTTGAGCGAAGCAAACGGAGGTGGTTTCAATATTCACAAGACGACGTCACACACTTGCTTACGCACGGCGTGGGGGTGGGGTACAAAAAGACGGCGATGTACGTAGTTCGCGACCACGCAACCGAACAGGTACTCGGTGCACACACACACACACGCACACACTGTGGGGGTGGGGGGTACAAAAAGACAATCGGCGATTTTGTACGTAGTTCGCGACCACGCAACCGAACAGGGGTACTCGGTGCACACACACACACACACACACACT
>JADBJO010002142.1:92500-95000 GCA_016801955.1 Conus betulinus | reverse complement strand
CCAGCCGATTGTTAACCCTTTTGCTGTCGTCGAGTGTACTGGGAAATTGCCCGTTACCAGTTGTCTGTCAGTCGCTCTGTTCAAGTGTCTATCACGCTCTCTTAGAATGGTGAGCAATCTTTCCCTTCACCACACACGGACAGGGGAGACAACTTTACAACCCAAAACGCTTCCTTGCGCGTGCCCGCGTGTACACACACACACACACACACACACACACACACACACACACACACAGAGTTTAATTCATCATCCTCTAACTCTCTGCAGAAACACAGGGACAGGGGTGTGAGCGGGGGGTGGAAGGGGAGAGTGAGGAAAGGGCGGAGGAGAGAGGATGGGTTTCAAATAACCATCGTACAGCATATCAAAAGGTTAAACTGGCAATTAAAAAAAAAAAAGCAAAATAAACAAAACCGACAAAAATAACAAATCAGCACTATTGTTTCTCTCTCCAAACTCAGCAAATCAAACTGATTTCAGATGAACGTTTTTTTTTTCTTTTAAAATTAGAATTAACAAGCAAGCAAGCAAACAAACGAACAAACAAAAAACAACAACATAATTTGGCATCAATGGTCAAGACCAAACCATATTGCCCAGCCCGGCATGGACGAAAAGCCAGTGCTGAAAGCCCTGTTCAAATCAGGATCGTCTCCAAGTTAAAAACGAAAATCCGAAGCATAGAAACTAACTCCTGAAACGAAAAGATCGATCTAAAATTTTCGTCCTACAAACATTTTAGGCATCCATTTGTTTAAAAAAAAAAAAATCGGTGTATTAGAGTCATATCTCTATGAAATGAAATCCATCCTAAATGAAAACATTTCTTTTTTTCCTGCTGATAACGCATTGCACGCATTCCGCCTCTGCGTTTGTTCAGCTCGATACGCGGTTTACGGTTACTGCCTCTAATTTTAGAAAACCAATCACGATTACGTGGGTTGTCTGGCATTTGGGAAATAACTTTCTCCTTTCTCCGAGTGTGGAACAGTGTTTTTCTTTTTTTTTTTTTTTTTCTTTTTTTTTTTTTTTTTTTTTTTTTTTTTATAGTTTTTTTGTTTTGTTTTGTTTTTCCTATTTAAGAAATATCTATTACTGGGTTTTAAGTTTTCACCAAAAACATGCACACACCAGCTTTTTAGAGCCTCGTGAAATATTTGTTCCAGAACATACCATTCTCGCCATGAATGTTTGAGTCTTCTTCCATACTCGTTTACAAATCCTGTCATCTATCACAAGATATTAATAAACAGAATGAATACACTTGTGGTTAAAAAAAAAAAAAATCTACCGCTACAGCAATATAGCAATACTGCAATATAATTTACAGGCCTTTTATATATATATATATATATATATATATATATATATATCTATATATATATATATATATATATATATTAACCCCTTAAAATATGAGTTTTATTTTCTTTCTAATTCTAAAATAATTCTAATCCTAGTTCTTAATTTCTTTTTTCAAATTACAAAAAAAAAAAAAAAAAAAGAAAAGAAAAGAAAAAAAAAAAAAAAAAAAGAATATAAGGAGCAATAAACACGATCTGTTATCTTTTTTGACTGGTTCCAAAGTATGCAGCTTGGCTGTTTATCCACGCATAAATGCGTTTCAGAAGTGTTGTATCTTGCTATTGGGCCTAAACGGCAGTCAGTGGGTATATTCATATCACACAGTGAAATTAGTGCTTTTTTTTCCCCCCTTAAAGCTGAAGTCAGTACGAGTATTTCACTTGTAAGATTTTTTCTCCCTCCCTCCCCCCCCCCCCCCCCCCCCCCCCCCCCCCCCCCCCCCCCCCCCCCTCCTCTTTTAAAACGAAAGTCACTATGAGTACGTCATTCAGTGAAGTTATTGCTTTTCTTTTCTCTTTAATGGAAACGGATGTCAGTATGAATTTTTCACTCATGTTACTTTTTTTGTCTTTAAAACTGAGGTCAGTAGGTGTATATCACTCAATGAAATTGTTAATTTTCTTTTCAAACGGAAGTCAACGAGTGAATATTAGTTTGTACTCGGTGAAATTGCTGCCTTTCTTTTTTTCTTTTTCTTTTCTGTTCTTTTTTTCTTCTTTTTTTTTTTTTTTTTTTTTTGCTGCAAAATATCTTGAACCATTACGTCATTTAAAAGATAAAAAAAAACCCCGTTCATAACCGTTTTCTCTCAGCAGCATTACCGATAACACGAGCGATCCACACATTAACCGCATTAATATTAAAACCGGTTTTCAACATGCAGACATGGAAATAATCCCCCCCCCCCCCCCCCCCCCCCCCCCCCCCCCCACCCTGAAGTCTCTCGGGGCGGTTGGCGATGGTTCCGTCGCACGTCCTGATTATCGTTTAGCACTGGGACAAGCTGCAGCCGCGCTGGTGGTGCACACGCCAATCTTTATTTCCCCCCGATGCCAACACAAAATGCCTGTAGACCGCAATCGCCCCAAACGCTTAGCTTGCATGGTGATGGTATACAGTTATAAACTGGCGC
>JADBJO010002142.1:75000-90000 GCA_016801955.1 Conus betulinus | reverse complement strand
AAAAAAAAAAAAAAAGGACAAAATGTCTTTTCCCAAGGGTAAAAAAAAACAACAAAGAAAGAAAGATACAGCAGCTATGCATGATACTCGCTTCCATGCAATATCATCAATGATGTGCGTGGAAAGAATGGGACCACTCGTTGTTTTCAAAAGTAGGGTGGGAAGACCGCAGGAAGAAATTGAAAGAAACAAGAGCGAATTCCTGAACCAAAGGAAAAAAAAAAAAGAATTCTGTGACAAACTCACCGCGTTTCGACCCATTGAGTCTTCTTCAGGCAGGACAAATAACATTCAACTCCTCTCCCCCCAAAAAACAATCAAACAAACAAACAAAAAACAAATAAACAAAGGACGAATAGGTCATCATTTATTTCTTCGATCTGTGTGCAAAATGTGTTCTTCACCCAAGATCAAATTTTACACCCAGATCCAAGAGGTAAGTATCTGTTCGTCCTTTTTTTTTATTTTAATGTTATCTGCCATGCCTGAAGAAGATCCAACAGGTCGAAACGCGTTGTCCTTGTTTTGTCCTTTGTTCGGTAATCCCTTCGTTTAGAGGCCCAGTAGTTCTAACTGTACTCTTGTCACTTTGATCGTCAAAACGGTAAATTTCCATCGTGTTCAGGACAATTAACAATAAACCTTTTTCCAGTGAAAACAGTAACGGGTTAACAGTCGATGCTTTTCGTTCACATTTTTTGCGCGTGCTCATCAGTCGCAATGCCTGTTTAAAGTCACCCTTAGGTGTCAGTGTCAGATTTCGAAAACCAAGGTAATAACTAATTGTTTCGTGAAAACAATCTTACTGACAAATGATTGCTGTTTTCACGAAGAACATAACAATAATCAGTTTGGTATTGATATATCCCCGTACTTTCCTTGAGCCGTCTACCGGTCACCAGACGTTTGTATATACATGTATGATAAATCGGCAGCTTCAAAAGATTAGAATGCCTGTTGGAGTACGACTGTTTTCAAGTGAACACCGTTATTAACTGTGTGCTTCAGAAATGGTTATCATCGCTGCTTCAGACGCCTTTAAAGCAGTGACCTCTTTTCATGTAACAAAAATAACACAATAAGTAGTTACTTCTTTATCACAATAACCCATAAGCAGTGAAAACGGTAATTATGACAGAGTTAAATAGAACCAATGTTTCAGTGCGCATGCACTGGAGTCATTATTACAATTTTCCATGCAAGTCATAATAAATGTTTTCATACCCTCTGAGACACGGTGCATAATATTCAAATCAGAAAGTTGGGTTGGGTCTGTGGGGTGTGCTCGACAGCTGGAGGGTGGTGTTTTTCACCGGTGGGTTCTGCAGTCATGAAATACAGGCTGGTACACCCCCATGGGGATGCTACTTTAAGGCTGTTATGAGTTGCATCCTGTAGTCTGATTTATCTCTGTTCAGGAGGAGTTATCTCCCTTGATATCTTAATGGAGTGTCCTGCGCGTGCCTGTACCCATTGTCAACACAGCGCAGGCCTCCAAGGGTGGTACAGGACTGCTCTAAAGGCAGTGAAGACAGTGCTTCTCTGGGTCCTCCCCAGCACCTTCGGGTGTTTCTTTTTCTTCAAATCAGAAAGCACCAAAAACAATGATTGTAAAGCAGAGAGTGAACAGTCCAACGTCAAAAATATTAAACACGATTTTTTTTTTTTAGGGGGTGGGGGCAGGGTGGGAAGGGGGTGGGGGGGGGGGGGGGGGGGGAGTGAACAAAACGGCTGACAAAACAACGTGGACTTTTGATGGGAATAACTGGTGACATGGCCTAATACTCCTGATCGGAATAAAGAAGCTTCTCGAAACGCCATAAATGGTCTTCTGCTTTATCCATACAAGCGTTACTGATTCCTTGCATCATTCATTTGCTTTTAATCTTTCCTTCCTGCCTTATTATTTTTTGTTTTCTCTCTTTCCTTTCCTCTCTCTTTCACTTCTTTTTCTTTCTTTTCCTTAATCGTCCCCCCCCCCCCCCCCCCCCCGTTCTTTCTTCTTTTTTTTTTCCATTCTTCCTTTTATTTCTGTCTTTTTTTTTGCCTTTATTTCTTTTTGTGTGTGTTTTCACTGATTTTTTTTTTAAAAACTGTCTTTTCTTTTCTTTTCTTCTCTTTCCTTTCTTCCTCTAACAATCCCCTCTCCTCTCCCCCCCACCCCCCCCTTCTTCTCTGTCTCCATCTGCACCCCCTTCCTCCCTTCTGTTTTCCTTATTTCCCCATTATTTTTTTTTTCTCTCTCTCTCTCAACATTATCTCTGTTCTTTCTTTCTTTTTCTTTCTTTCTTGCTTTCTTTTTGTTACATCCTTACCTTTTTGTCTTACTTTTTTTTTTTCTTTCCGTACGTATGCTCTGTTTTTTTCGCTCATCCTCCTTTCTGTTTTTTTTTTTTTTTTTTTCTAATTTCTTTCTCCTCCCCCCCCCCCCCTTTCCATCTTTCCCTCCCCCACCCCCCCCCCTTCTTCTCTGCTTCCCTATCCATGCAATCAGCAACGCGAAAAACCGTCGTGCGTTCGATGACGTACGCTTTTACCTCCCCCTTTCTCGGATCTCGCGATCCAATTTATTGCACGTGCTGATGAGGCCGTTGTGCGCATGCGCTGTCGACAGGATCAATGTGGCTCAGTGATTGCCTGGGATTTTTTTCTCCCTGTCAGGGGCACCGGGTGAGTCCACATTGATCGGGCGCGCGGGGCAGGGAGTGGGCGGGGGGGGGGGTAGGGGGGGAGGCGTGGTGTGTGTGAATATGTGTGTGTGTGTGTGTGTGTGTGTGTCTTTGAGGAGTGCATTCCGGCTCTTTCTTCATACACACCCGCAAACACACACACACACACACACACACAACACACACACACACCCTGCTTCAACATCAGACGTCAGGTAAAGGCAGGAGCCATTTCAAGCCGCTTCTCGTCATCTGTCCAGATGTCCTCCCCCTCTCTTTTCCCCCACCTCCTTACCCCCCCCCCCCCACCCCCTCTCTCTCTCTCTCTCGCTACACACACACACACACACACACACACACACACGCACACACACACACACACACGCACGCACACACATCTCCCCCGCTTCCCTCCCTCCCCTCAACAATAACAAACCCACTTTAACGATCCACCCACCCCTGGCCTCTTCTCAAAGACTGGTCAGGCTGAGGGTGTCAACCGTCAACGTACGTCTCAAGAATCAAGAATCTTAGATGACTGGCTCCTTTCCCTGCTTTGGGGCGCTGAGGAGGGGTCACGACCAGCGTGGCGTTACGAGACAGGGGTTAAGCCCAGTCAGTAGCCGTTCTGAAACGGGCTTGTTGATTGAGACAATGGACTATAGGAAGGCTTGACGCAACCAACGCAAACATTTGATATCAAGAAAAGAACGCTATTACCGCAGGCTTCTCGAGTACTGTTGACAATGTTGATCAACACATGATACACTGTCCTCCTTTTGTACAGGTTTAAAAAAAAAATTATGCATGCACACAGACAGACACACACACACACACACACACACACACACACACAACACACACACACACACACACAACACACAAACACACACACACACACACACACACACACACACACACCACCACCACACCACCACCACTCGTTCAAGAACCAGCCTATATGACTCGGCCCTCTCCCCCCCCCCCCCCCCCCCCCCCCCCCCCCCACCCCCCTCCCCCCATCCTCCACTCCCTACTCTGCAGCATCAGACCCATTTCTATGACCATCCTCACCATTGGCCTCCTCCCCCCCCCCCCCCCCCCCCCAATGTTACCCACACGGTCACTCCTCCACGAAAACCAATTTATTACCGAGATAATGAAATGCACGGTAGCTGCACTCGCGACAGAAGGGAGACAACCGCGTCAGACTGGAGACAAACAAGGCACGGGACGGGGAGAGGCGGGGGGGGGGGGGGGGGGGGGGGGGGGAGTGGAAGGTGGAAAGGGTGGGGGGTGCGTGAGGGGGATGGGGGGTGGTAAAGGGGGGGGGGGGCAGGGCTGGGTGGGTGGGAGTGATTGTCTTGGGGGGAGGGGGGGGGGGGGGTCGGGTTAAAAGGGGTCGTGGGGATAGCGAGTTCAACTGCTAAGAGACGGAGAACAGTTGTTACATTGATGGGTCTCCCAACAACAACAGCAGCAGCAGCAGCAGCAGCAGCAACAACACAACAACAACAGCGACAACAGCAACTTGACGTCTGGCGTCTTGTTTGCGTTAATCGCAACGGTGATTATGTCGGCAATAAGTTGCTGAATCGGAGATCGGGAGAAGGGGGGGGGTGGGGGGGGGGGTGGGGGTGGGGGCGGAGTGGGGGTGGGGTGGTGTGTGTGTGTGTGTGGGGGGGGGGGGGGGGAGGAGGCGTCTTGGAGCTTTCTCGTTACCTCCGTCAAGGAGATTATGCCCCCTTTTCATCTGCGTCTGTTGGCTTGTCGGCCTGTGTGTCTCTCAGCAAGCTTGTGCAACATCGACATCAATACTATGATGCTGTGTGATCGAACAGATGGTGAAGGCTACCGGCGTCAACCAAAAAAAAAAAAAAAAAAAAACAAAAACAAAAAAACAAAACCAAAACAAAAACATCCGCCATTTGCCCAGGACCGGAAGAGGGGACGCAGCCAGACAAGATACGCATTAAAAAAAAAAAAAAAAAAAAAAAAAAAAAAAAGAAATAGAATACCGTTCTCAGCTTTCAATAAATTATACTCTGTCCTCGCGCACTGCGGCAGACAAGTCTAGGACATCAACAGGGCGAGATGTGGGTTATTCAGCCTCTAAAATGTTTTTTTCTTTTTTTTCTACTACGTGTGTGCAAGCAACTTACGGAGACATGCCACAGCATCCTGCTGTTGGTCTTCTTAGTCTCTTATTAAAGAAAACGTGTGGCTCCTCCTATTTGGGACGGAAGCGGCGCTTAAATTCTTCCCATTCAGCCGGAGCCGACACGAAAGGTTTCGTTCGGCCAGGAAGGTAGGATGGAGAATGAGGAGAGTGACAATCCCCGCGGGACCTCTTCCTATCAATCCAAGAACGTTTACTGCTGGTGCATGAGGAAAAGAAATAACGGCTTGAACATAATCCGAAAAGATTTCCTTTTCCCCCCCCCCCCCCCCCCCCCCCCCCCCCCCCCCCCACACACACAGCACTTCTTTAAAACCAGCTTTGTTTCGTTCACGTCGAAGATGGAGTGGATTTTAAACAAAACGACTCTGAACCTGAAACTAAATGGTTTTTTTTTTTTTTTTTTTTTTTTTTTTTTTTTTTAGCAAGAACTACCGTCTTCGTTTTCCATCTCCGTCGCTTTTATTCATAAATGTTGATCTGTATGTCCGGCGACGTGATTGGTCGGATTCTCTAACCTGTCTTGCTATTGGTCGGTCGGATCGTTGGCATTCACCTGCTCTGATAGAAGCATGGCAAAAAAAAAAAAAAAAAAAAAAACACTAATCCTCTCTCTCTCTCTCTCTCTCTCTCTGGTCTCTCTCTCTCTCTCTCTCTCTCTCTCTCTCTCTCTCTCGCTCTCTCTCCTGTGCCAAGGCAAGCTGTTCCACGCTGATACCCGACGGGAACGCGTCCTTTTCCCATTAAATTAATCAATCACCGAAGACACTTTACGTCACCGGCTCCGAAGGATGAATGAAAAGGGGGTGGGTGGTCATTTGTTTTGAACAGCCCCAGATGCGCAGTTCCCACGAGAGGACAGCTCTGAGAGAGTGAGAATACCGATCCTTTCGTGGACCAATCAGAGGACGCTGCTATTTTTCTGGTTCGGGAGAGGAAGGGGAGGAGGGGGGGGGGGGGGGGGGGGGAGTTGCGTAGAATAATGGCGGTACATGATTTTGAAAACAAAAGCAAAAACAAAAACAAAAAAAAAAAAACCCCCCTTTTTGACCATTTCTTGCAGACACAAATCATGTTGGAACTGAAGCTGGAATGGAGTTGACACCAAATGGGAGTTGAAATCAGAGGCCAGGCTGTTTTACAATAATTTATGTGCCTCAGTCTTGTCGGTCGCCGTTTCTCTTTCTCTCTTTCGTTCTTTTTTTTTTTTTTTTTTTTTTTTTCCTTTTTAATCAACATTACGCAGTTTAGGTAACGGACGACGTAGTTCTCTGAATCCTGTCCGATTTCCCCGGCACCGGCAATCCACATGGAGCAGTCAATGTCAAGTCGTCAAGAGGCAACCCACCGGAGGAGACACTGCACTGCTGCCGAGTCACTTCGGTGGTGTTCAGTGGCGCGCTGTTCTGATCTAACATACGCAGGACACCACCTACGAAGCCCCCTACTGACGACAATAATTGCTTAGTCGCGGAGCCGGCGTGAGTGAGCTCTCCCTCCGGAGGGCGCCACCACGTCCGTCCAACGACAGCCCCCATGGACTCGCCGATACCGGTGACCCCGACGGAACCAAAACCAAGACCACAAACTTGGGAGAGGATATCGAAACTGAGGTCACCATGAGAGCAGGGCATGAAGGGCCACAGAATTGAGACATTTTTTTTTATGCTGCTGATCGATGAGAATGAGAGTGATTAAGATGATGCTACGGATTTCCATTTCGGTCTGAGACTACATGACAGGGCTGTACTCTACGCTTCCTTTCATAATATATCCCGACGTCAACAAGGCCCGAGAGATACAGGCACCTTCAGTGTTGGTCAGGAAATTTGAGCAACATTCTCAGAACGCATCCATTAAGCGGATGAAACTCGACTGTGTGGTCCCAGTCTTCCCAACTGAGTCCGCAGCAAACTCAACTCTGGGTAGGAGACGGTCGGGGCAGAAAAACCCACATGACTCTGATGTGATTCGAACCTACGACCTCCCAGCCGGGAGTCCGCGACGCTAACCACTAAAAAAAAACAAAACTTCAGTGATCTGTCTCTTTACAGTCAACAACCTCTTCTGGTTTACATCGAAGGTGGATTGTCATCATCATCATCATCATCATCATCGTCTATTACCCTCCTCCTGGGGTACAGGCCGCCAACCAAGGACCTCCAGGCATCTCTGTCCTGGGCTCTTTTCTCCAGCTGGTTCCAAGTCATCCCCATGTTCCTGATGTCTGCTTCCAGGTTCCTGCGCCAGGTGTTCCTTGGCCGACCTCTTTTTCGTTTTCCTCGGGGGTTCCATGTTAGGGCTTGGCTGGTGATGTTGCTTGCAGGCTTCCGCAGCGTATGTCCAATCCAGCCCCACCCCAACGTCGTTTCTTTTGGGTTATGTGTGGTACAAGGGAACAAAACTGACCGAAATACTCGCCGCGGTTGCCAGACCTTCCTCTTCTCCTGTCGACTCTCGTCTCCTTTTGTTTTGAATTCCACACACACTGAGCCACCTTCGCTTTGCTTCTCGTTGTGCAGTTCGATAGCCGAACAACATACCAGCATCTTGCCCCGTCGGTGGGTGGGTGGCACGTGCGAACACTGTCTTTGACTTTTCAACTTTGGAACTCGCCGCCCCTCCGCTGAGGAAGTGATGGTTTCACCAACGTCTGTTGGTTGGTTGGTTTTGTCTTGGTTGGTTGTCTGTCTGTCTGTCCGCACGACGCGCGAGAATAGCTGAACTTGGTATCAAAGGTGGAAGGGCGGAAAAAGGACGCACTCGTTCACTTTCAGTGCGGATCCGTCCGGCAGATCGGGATCCGTTTCAATTCGTTGGATTATTACACATTTTTCCCATTGGGTATGAACAATGTGAAGTGGGTTGAGTGATAAGTAACAGTTGTCTGCGGACGAGTAGTACATTCCCGTGGGATTCTAACGCTGTCTGGCAGTGTGAACGTTGACATTTCCGTTTATTCCATATTCTAATAAATAATAAATAATATAATAATAATAAAAAAGCAATACTTTCAGACACTATCTACTACCACCTCCTCCGGACGTACAATAATCTGTGTGTGGCGCATGTCTACGCCATTCCTCTAGCCCCCCCCCCCCCCCCTCCCCCCCTCCCTCCCCCTAACTCCCGAACTCCCCCCCTCTTCCCGAGTGTCTTTCTAGTTCAGTTCTGGTTTCCTTTAATCACAATGTTGTAATTGCTTCTGAATGGGTTGTGGCTTAAGTTGAATAGACCGTCATTGCTCCCCCTAGATGTCTGTCTGTCAGTCAGTCAGTCAGTCAGTCTGTCTGTCTGTCTGTCTCACATAACAAACCAAACATACAAAAAAAAAAAAAAAAAAAAAAAATGAAGCATAAACACGTTTGTCCGTGCACACACGCACGCACACGCGTGCGCGCGCGCACACACACACACACCGCTTCAACATCAGACGTCAGGTAAAGGCGCGCACGCGCCATTTCTAGACGCTTGTCGTCATCTCTGTCAGAAGTCCTTTCCCTCTTTTTCTCCTCCACCTCCTTACCCCCCCCCCCCCTCTCTCTCTCTCTCTCTCGCTCTCTCTCTCACGCTACACACACACACACACACACACACGCACGCACGCACGCACGCACACACACACACACACACACACACACACACACACACACACACCTCTCCCCGCTTCCCTCCCTCCTCTCAACCCTCTATCACAAACCCCGTCTTAACGATCCACCAAACCACTCGCATCTTCTCAAAGACTCTTCTGACCGAGGTTGTAAACTGTACGAAAGCAGTGACATTTTATCGTAGCCGTGGTAGACCGCACGTGGTTTTTATGGCTCTGTCCTCATGAAACAATGCCTATGTTTCGCAGTTTGCAGACGATTTAAATGTAGTCATTAAAAAAAAAAAAAAAAAAAAAAAAAAGAAAAAAAAAAAAAAAAAAAAAAGAAAATTTCTGTTCAAGCATTGAAGACATTATAGATCAAACAAGAAGAAGAAGAAGAAGAGGGAAGAGGGAGAACACGGAGAGGGAGAAGGAGGAGGAGGAGAGAAGAAGAAGAAGAAGAAGAAGAAAAGAAGAAGAGGGAGAAGGAGAGGGAAGAAAAAGAAAAAGAAGAGAAGGGAGGAGGAGGAGAAAAAAGGAGGAGGAAGGAGGAGTAGGAGGAGGAGGAGGAGGAGAAGAAGAAGAGGTAAGGTAATGTTGCTCATAGCCCAGCCGACCGCAAAGGGCCATATCAGGGCTGTCACCACGTTAAAATCAACTCACAGGAAGAAGAAGAAGAAGAAGAGGAGGAAGAAGAAGAAGAAGAAGAAGGAGGAGGAGGAGGAGGAGGAGGAGGAGAAAAATTCCGTTCCAGCATTGAAGACCTCAAACTTTTCCCTACAAGCTACAGACTGGTTAGGGACGTTAATCAACACTTTCAAGTTCTGGGAGAGAGAGAGAGAGAGAGAGAGAGAGAGAGAGAGAGAGAGAGAGAGAGAGAGAGAGAGAGAGAGAGCGCAACCAAAGAGCAAACATGAGAGTAAAACATTCAAAATTAATCAATCAGTCTATACGATGCCACCGTCTTCCTTTCGTCCTGGTCACACGACACAGCACCCTGCACATTTTCAACAATGTGACTGCCATACCCCACACAGCTCAACATCATCCAGCCAACCAACACCACAACCAACCAACCAACCAACCAGCCGATCAACCAACCAACCAAAGTAACGAAACAAAAGCGAGCTGTGCAACTTTAGACAGCCGGCCGGGTACAAAGAACGCACGACCATCTGGCATCATGATGATGACGTCATACCGAAACAACGGTAGCGGAACGAATGAACGTAATCATTCGCTCACAGATCAACATTTCTCTTTTTTTGACGCCTATGGCAGACCTTACTTACCAAAACCTTCGGGTGAAACTCGGCTGAAATGGCCACGCTCATGATCGGTGGAACAATACATAAAGACAGGAAGGGATGAAAAAAAAAAAAAACCTTGAAGTATAGAAGGGAGGATGAAGGTTAGGAAGGATGGAAGGAATGAGAGGAGGAAGAAAATAAAGGAAGGAAGGAAGAAAAGAAGAAAGGAAAGAATGAAAGAAAGGACAGACATAACATAGACAGACAGAAAGAAAGAAAGAAAAGACTGAAAGAAAGAAAATAAAGAAAGAAAGAAAGATGAACGAAAAAAAAAAAAAAAAAAAAGAAAGAAAGAAGGGAAGAGAGAAAAGAAAGAAGCAGGAAAGAAAGCACGAAAAGAAAGAAAGGAAGCTGAAAAAAAAGAACAAAGAAAGAAGGAAAGAAAAGAGAGCCACAAGAAAGTCCTGAAGAAAGATAGAAAGATAGAAAGAAGATGGAAAGAAAGAAAGAAAAGAAAAGAAAAGAAAAGAAAAGAAAAAAAAAAAAAGAAAGAAAAGAAAAAAAAAGAGAAAAGAAAAGAAAAAAAAAAGGAAAAAAAAAAAAAAAAAAAAAAAAAAAGAAAAGAAAGAAAGAAAGAAGAAGAAGAAAAAACAAACAAACAAACAAACAAACAAACAAAAAAAAAACAGCCAAAGAATGACTGCTATTTGGGTTCAGTCGGCGGGAGCCGCCATTCGCGCGCACGTTTCTGCAGTCTGACCCTCGGACCAAAGATACAGGCCGTACAATCTTTTGCTCCGAGTCTGACCCTCTGACTGACCGCCTCTCTCGTGTAAACAATAGATATAGTGTGCACTGTCCACCTTGCCGTGTCATGGCACTGGTGCCGATATATCTCTGATCCCGCCACCGCCCCCCCCCCTCCTCCTCCCTCCTCCTCCTCCGTCCGTCCGCCCCTTTTTTCCGTGGAGGCGGTTATCGCCATGTGCCATGCCCGTCAGCCTCAACCCACCTCCTCCTGTACACGTTAAAGCTGAAGGCAATCAAGAAAGAAAGAACAAAGGAAAGAGAGAGAGAGAGAGAGAGAGAGAGAGAGAGAGAGAGAGAGAGAGAGAGAGAGAATGGGAAGAGGAAAGGCAGGAAAGGCAGAGAGAGAGAGAGAGAGAGAGAGAGAGAGAGAGAGAGAGAGAGGAGAGCTGATATTTAGAACGATTTCACATCTGTGTCTGAAAGCGGTAGCACACGCTCAGACACAGATGTTAAATCGTTCTAAAACACACTGTCAGACAAAGATGTTAAATCGTTCTAAAACACACACTCTCAGACAAAGATGTTAAATCGTTCTAAAATAAATCTCTCAGAACAGAAGAACGTAAAATCGTTTCTAAAAAATGAAAAGGAAGGGAGGAAGAAGAAAGAAGGAAGGAAGGAAGGAAGAAGGAAGGAAGGAAGGAAAAGAAAACAAAAGAAGAGAAAAAAAACAGAAAAAAAAACGGGAATTAGAATGGTGCTAATAGAGTCCAGCAGGCAGAACAGCCAGATCACACTAACGTGTTTCGAGTTTAATCCTCTGAGCACCTGACATCATGATCAATCAACGATAGGCTAACTTGGATATACTTGTGACAGGACACGTGACAGGAGGGGGGGGGGGGGGGGGGGGGGGGGGCATACCAACTGCTTTGAAGAACTGCAGGAACGGTCACCATGAACACTGATCGTGTATATGGAATGACTGTCACAGTCTTACTGTGCCAGCTTCATCTAACAGAAGTGCCGAGAAACAGAGAGCACTGCGTCGTTTGGTCCCAGTGACGTCATCACGTCACTCTCTCAAAAAGAATTGGGAGACCATGTTTCCGTCCGGCGGCCATTTTGGTCGTGCGGAGACCATGAGAAGATTAAGTGGTTTCTCGTTCTTCGTGTTCACTGTCCTAAATGTGGTTTGTTTGAAACTGCCTGACGAAGACCCACGAGGTCGACATGCATTCTTAAGTGTCTTGTCCTGCACTTCGTTTGTCTATGTCTTTGGCGGTAAATAAACCCCCCCCCTCTCTTTCTGCATTCTCCCCGTTAAGGCAGTGCCGGACCTGATACAGCCGTAAACGCCTAGACAATCAATCACACAGCAGGAAAAGGTGACTTGATAAATGATTCAGCGATCTTCCCATGGGTGTTTTAAACTAACTGAGAGATCAGAAACTGCAGTTTGTTTCAAGTATCCCCCACCCAAACTTTTTTCCCCCCCAGAACAGGTCCAGTGACATGTTTTATTTACTGTCCGCCTTGTTGGTCTCACACAGCAGCATCAGTGTAGATCTCACTGATACCCACCTCCCTCCCCCCCCCCCCCCCCCCCTCACTATCTCTTGTGAGATGGTTACTGTCCGATTCCTTTAATGTCAGCCATAACCCATCTTCGGTGAACGTCCAAGTTAAACTGGACAGTAATTCAGCTTAAAACAAAGAAAGACAGAACAAAAAGATAAACTGACGTTAAGAACGATTAACGTCTTGGTGGGCGCACACACACACACACACACACACACACACACGCGCGCGCGCGCGCGCGCGCGGCTCTCTCTCTCTCTCTCTCTCTCTCACACACACACACACACACACACACACACACACACACATTGGCAAAAAAAAAAGGGAAGAACGTATACGTCTACTGACATCAGGATAGGCAGCACATCTGAGTGGACGGCAAAGAGAAAGATAAACATAAAAAAAGAAAGAAAGAAAGAAAGAAAAAAAAGAAAAAAGAAAGAAAGAAAGAAAGAATAAGAAATGATGAAATGATGAAGAATCAAAGAAGTTTTGTATGCACGGAGACATGAACGTCTGAGTAGGCGGCAAACAGAAAGAAAAAAAAAAAGAAAGAATGAACAAAGGAAAGAGCAAAGTAAGAAAGGAAACAAAGAAAAAAAAAATGAAAGGTGGAAGAAAGAAAGAACGACAGACAAAGAAACAAAGGCAAAGAAAATAGAAAGAAAAAAAAGGGTAGAAAATAGAGAAAGAAAAGAAAGAAAAAAAGAATTTAAAAGAAAAGGAAAACGGACAGAAACACAGAAAAAAAAAAAAACCCAAAAAAAACATGAAAATCAAAAAAACGAAGAAAGAAAGAAAAGAGAGCGAAAGAAACACAAAGAAATAACACAAAGCACCAAACACGTGGTGACCAAACACACACACACACACACACACACACACACACACACACACACAAAAAAATCAACTCACCAAACAAGCCCCCATCTTGTCACAACAGTAAACACCTCGTGTTTTAAACCTCGCTCAAAGAAAGAAAGTTCACACCAAATGCGCCAACTCTCCACGTGGTCGTACGCACACAAGAAGACCGGCCTCCCCGACCAGCGCAACAAACTCAACTCCCAGCACCGGACACTCTCAGCTAACGGAAATAACGTCGTGACAAAGACAGTCACTTTTCCTCTTGACCAAACCGAGACTCCAAACCCACACCTCCTGCTGTAAAACTCCGAGAAACCGGCAATACTGACAAGACAAGTCAGGCCTAAAAATAGAAATTCGGACGATACCGACACCTCAGAAACTCCCTGCTTAAAATCTCCCCCCCCCCCCCCCCCCCCCCCCCCCCCCCCCCCCCGAAACGCGGGAACTGTGTGACGTCACACCGGGGAAACACGGGAAGCACAAAACCGATTGGCTGATGCCCCTCATGACGTCACAAAGACAACTTAGGCAGCTTTTACAATGGTTGGCCGAGGCTGCGCTCTAGGGTTTCTCTCTCCCTGTCCCCCCCCCCCCCCCCCCCTTCCCCCTCCCCCCCTCCAGAGATAATGCGTGAGCGTTGATGCGATAATACGCCGATCCATGCGTGACGGATGATGCGTCATCTGACGAGCATGTGACAGCCTGAGCTTGGCCGTGGCCTAAGTCCAGCCAGGGATTTGAGCGAGAAGATTCCACAGTTAAGCAGCTATTGGTAATCGATAGCTCTTGAGTGGGGGACGGGTGGAGTGCGACGGAGATGGGGGTGGGGAATTGTGAGGGGTTGGGGGCGATGGGGGGTAGGGGTGGTGATAGGCTGGCCTGTCCATTGAAATTTCAGCGAGAGCTGTTAAGCAACAGGGAGCTCAGTCCAGGGACAAGTGCTCGTGGCTTTAAAGCTGAAGACCCTCTTATTATCATTACCACCCCTTCTGAGAAGAACTGAACCAATTCACTCGGGCCTACAATTAATGAAGAAAGCTGTCAGGCACATCTGCACACACACGTGCGCACATACACATGTGCACCGCATACATCGCCATAAGTGGGTTGGAGGTATGGCGAGCAACAGGGAGAACGGTGGCCAACGATATCGTAAAAATTTGTACTAAATGTGCTCGTCAAGGATATGTCACGTGGGCCCCAATCGTCACTTTTCAATATGAAGTCATTAACATTACTCCCGTGATAAAAGAAATAGGTGCCCTTAAGACCTAACGAACGCTGCGTGAATGACGCCTAATCGCATTACAGAAATGACAACGCACAGAGCACACAGTACAAAAACAAAGACCGGACACATCTACACTGCAACAAGAAATGGGAGGATTGAACAATTACAAATTAACACGTATTCAAGACTGGCACAGCCCTTTCCGATCTTGAATATTGTCCAACAAACAGTTGGATGAACAGTAACAAAAAAATAACAGGTAACCCTCGATTTGATTGAAAGGAAAGGAAAAGTTATTTGAGGCATGGAACAGTAAAAAGCAAATAACAAGCAAGTACGGTAACTCTTGCTGCCATGATGAAATGAATACACGCCCTTAACTCCAAATAAATGCTGCTTACGACACCGAATCGCCTAGCAGATATGACAACACAGAGCACACTGAACAAACAAGGAAACATAAAAAAGGATGTTCCAAGCGTGTCACAGGACACATCTACACAGTACAAGAACTAGAGAAATGAACAAATACAAATTAACATTTATTCAAGACTTGTACAGCCTTTTCCATCTTGAATAATTATAGTCAGCCACGTACACTGACGAACTGCGACAAACACAGGTAACCTTGACTTTATTGAAATGAGTATGAAGGCCAGCGTAAACATGCTTAACTGTGGTGGACACGCGCTGAGGAGTACACCCCTCGAGGAGGGTGGGTGAGGGACAGTGCGCATTCTATCTCATTGTTCGTGGATTGCGCAAAGGCGAGGTATTGACGGACAGCGGAACGCCCTCCGGATATGGAAAAGTTGTGGACACAAATAGGTCGCCGACCGACTTTTTCGACCAATCAGAACACGTTACTATTTTTGGTG
>JADBJO010002142.1:70000-72500 GCA_016801955.1 Conus betulinus | reverse complement strand
AACGTGAAGACAGATAATGTGAAAAAATAACAATGGTAAAGTGAAAATAACTGTGTTCACGTGTTAAGTGACTATTCTGACGGCGAAAACGACTGTGATGATTGCCATTTCCTTCAGTGAAACCAGTAATTATCAGCAACTGGTATGCACCGGTCCCTGATGCTCACCACCACCACCACCACCACCACCACCACCAAAAATAAAGAAAAAAATGTGGGGATCAGAAGGGCCGGCCGCAGACTTTGTCAGACACACGGGACTTTCCACCTAAAGATGACCAGGAACGCAGGTAAAGAAGGAGAAGGTGAGGATGACCAGGACGATACTCGCAAGAAAACGGTCAAATGGACAAAGGTATGGTGGATCAAGAAAGACCAAAAAAATCAGCTTCAGATTATCTTCGTTTATACTGGGTCGTCCGGCGAACGAGTAATGGATTCACGACGACTGGACGTTTGACTTTTCATTTCTCTATTTATTTATTTACTTATTTATTACTATTATTATTATTCTGACGACTTGCTCGTAGTCTGTGGCAGTTTGGAGTTTTATTCCAATGGTGAGATTTTGGAACGTTTTGTTTGTTTGTTGTTTTGTTTGTATTGAAGAACGGTCCTCATATCCTGTCAGATTCAGGAAAGCAATGGCCCGGCCCTGCAAAGGTAAACCTCTATAATAAATCATTTCAACTTTCAACCGACCATTGTCGCCCTCCGCAAAGGAGAGAAGTCCTTCCACTTTTCACCTTGCGTGTCGTTCGAACGAACCGCTAGCCTCTCTTTGAGTTGTCTCTCTTGCTTTGTGTGCTGATGACACTTCCAAAACACATCACGGTACATTGTCTCTAACACCCAGAGAGGCCAACCAAGAACTGTACGCAACGCTGAAGCAGACCAAAACCAGGACACTGTCCAAGCTGTTACCACACCCCACCAGGTCAGCAGCAGCCACTGAATCACCTGCACCCAACCCTCGGTCCGTCGCTACGATTCCCACGGATCTTCAGCTAACAGAGGCACAACGTCAGCTTCTCTCAAGAGGACTTAGATTCGTCCATCTCCAACCTTAAGTCAACAAATCCAACATGTTCTTCGACTGCGAAAGGTACTTCCGGCGCCTCCGTCTGGCTGCTTTCTTCGAGGACGTATCACTCCCGTCTGACCTTAACCCAGACCCTCAGGATTTGGCAGGCCTGTTCCTACGAGAACGCAGTATGTGGACCCTCAAACCAGGTCAGTCGGCAGCCCTCGACTACTCTATTGACCGATGCAAGCATGAGATAGCTCAAGTGAACCCTAAACCACTGAGGAGATCCAACATCACCTACTTAGAGCAGCAAGCCCTAAAAGAACTCAAACAGCGGAAAGATATTGTCATTAAACAAGCAGACAAAGGTGGCGCTGTGGTTGTTTGGCGCGCAAGGACCTCTATGAGAAGGAAGCCCCGAAACAGCTGTCAAATACAGCCCACTACACCCCCCATGAGCGGATCCTCTACCAAGAGTGACAATGCCCTTGTACGCCGAGCAGTGAAGGAAGCAATCTCCAAGGATCACCTTCCCCCAAAGGCAACAAGAGCCATCACTAAGGAACTCAAAGAATCGTGGTTCTACATGCTCCCAAAGATCCACAAGCCAGACAATCCTGGGAGGCCTATAGTGTCGACGTGTGCTTGCCCCACTGTTCAGCTCTCCGCTTTTCTGGCAGGCTTCTCCAGCCACTCGTGGAAAAACTCCCCACATACATCCAAGACATGAATCACACGCCCTCGAGCTCTTTCGCAAGTTCCATTTCCCCAGCCAACTGGAACCTCTGCTGCTCTTCTCCATGGACATCACCTCACTCTACACCAACGTTCCCCACAAGGATGGCCTCATTGCCCTCAAGCACTTTCTGAGCAGCAGCACACCTACAACGTCCATGTGCCCACTATCCTTCGCCTGGCGGAACTAGTACTCACACTGAATTCCTTCCAGTTTGGAGACTCACACTACCAGCAGACAAGTGGAGTAGCCATGGGAACGCGCATGGGCCCCAGCTACGCATGCCTGTTCGTTGGCTATGTGGAGTCCCGGATCTTCCAGCAGTACAGTGGCCCCATGCCAGCCCTTTTTCGCCGGTACATCGACGACTGTGGGTCTGTAGACAGGTGACAGAAACGAACTACTAGCCTTCATCAGTTTCGTCAATGCCTTTCACCCTTCTCTGAAGTTCACGCATGAAATATCTGACAGCTCTCTCCCCTTCCTGGACATCAAAACTCATGATCACACCTGAAAACCAAACCATCTCCACCTCAGTCCACTACAAGAATACAGACTCATATTCTTACATGCTCTCTACTCCTCAAGCCATCCAACCGCCACCAAACTTGACATTCCGTTCTCCCAGTTCCATCGCCTCAGACGCCTGTGCAGCAATGAGAAAGATTTTCACACCCAGGCAGCCCAGATGATCAGCTTCTTCAAAGCACGAGGATATCCGGAAGAGTTGATCCACCA
>JADBJO010002142.1:57500-65000 GCA_016801955.1 Conus betulinus | reverse complement strand
GTGGGGTGGGGTTAGTTAGGGATGAAGATGGCTTACCTAACAACTACACTACCGCCAGAACGACCATAATAACAATGCGTTTTTATTGGGGGGTGGGGGGGGTGGGTGGGAAGAGGGAGGTGTGGCGGGGGGGAGGGGGGGGGGGGGGGGGGGGGGGGGGGGGGGGGAGGAAGGGGGCAGAGGCCGGCAAGAGGGGGTGAGAGAACAGGAGGGAGGGATAGGACTAGCGGTTCGAGCCCACTTCACTTCCTCTCAAACGAGATTTCGGCGCTTGTCCCCAAAAGTGAGTTAGCCGGGTCTGTATCGTCACAAAGGTGTAGTCATCATGGAGGTTGGTGAAGAGCAGAGAGCTGCTGGGAAGTCAGCAGATCCGCAGGAGTCTGAATCACCCCTACTCCTCTCTACACCCCTCTCCCCCTCTCCACACACTTTGGACCACAGCCACCCTCTTGCCCGTCCCCATCGCCATCCTCCCACCCTTCACGCTCCCCCTCCTCACCCCCCACCCCCGTCACCATCCAAGCGCAACTGACTGTTCGTTGCCGATATATATATATATATATATATATATATATTTTTTTTTTTTTTTTGGGGGGGGGGGGGGGGGGGGGGACTGTAAGTGGATAAGTCACATAGGCTCAAAAGAATCCTTGCTGTTGTCACGTGCTGCCTCGTTTCCAGATAATTTCCCAGAGGTGTTTCCCCGTTCTCCATTTAAGACCGGGTTTTAAATCAAGCGTGTTGGGATGTATCTTGTCGACATTACGGCGGCGTTTATATGGCGAGGGCAGTTGAGCGTTGAGTTTCAAGCGAGAGTGAGGTCAGAAGGTCACTTTATTTGGCTACACAGGCAACGAAAGAACTGATTGACAGTGTTACGTCAAAGTGGACCCTGGCTATGTAAATGAAACATCAGCATCTACATCAGCAGGCATATGAAGCTGCTGTCTGGAAGAAACACTTGTAAGCTTTTTTTTTTCTTTTTCTTTTTCTTTTCCGCACGTTTACTTTTTAATATTCCCAGAATTCAACAGCAGTTTCAGTCGTCTCCCCCCCCCCCCCCCACCCCCATAATATGGCTTATTCAGTGTGCAAAGGCCGCCAACCCCTCTGACAACACGTTTTACAGGAAACAAGGAAGAGGGGTGTGAAGGGGGGGGGGGGGGGGGGGCTTGCTTGTTTGTCTTCCTTGAGCTTAACTTCCATGGGGGTTGAGTCAGATCTCTTGGACTGGAAACGTAAATGTGAGCAGATGTGGCAAGGAAACAAAGAAAAAGGATTTTGGTTTGGAAGATACCCTTACTACTGCCATTCACTACATAACATCCCCGCATCCTGGAATAGCAGCGCCGAACTCGTAATCTTGGTGATCCTGGATTTGCGGGTTCGAATCTCCGTCGGGCCTTTTCGGGTACAGTGGGATTTTTCCCTCAGAATTAACATTGGTTCTGACTCCATTTTCCATACAGTCCTTCGAATGAGACTATAAACCGGGGTTCCGTGTGTGAACGCACGCATAACATCTTGCACACATGTCAAATCCCATCACCAACTTTCGGAAGAGAAGGCCAGTTTGGCCGTTGGTATGGATGACACGTTACACATAGCATGCAGCCTGCGTGAGAAAAAAAAGGAAAGAACGAAGGAAGTAAAGGAAACTGAGTGAACGATACTGACTGGATGACACACGGAAACGACTGAATGAAGCGCCAGCTGGCAGCTCTTCAATCGGCACTACCAAGGTAGGCAGCCCGTTGTGTAAACGAATGTGGATTGTAAAGCGCTTAGAGCTTGGTCTCTAGCCGAGGATAGGCGCTATAGAAGTATTCATAATAATAACGATTCTCCCCTCTCCCATTGGTTGCCGTTCGTTCGTATGTTCTTGAGGATTCACGTGTATCGTATTTAAAAGATACGCATCTCACCTTTCTGCCCAGCTCTTCGGAGTTCCGTTCGCTCGCGGAAATCACTAACCCTACTGGGCACCCCAGTCACCTACCAAACACCCCGCAAGAAGAATTAGTGTTCAGTTGAATGGCTGCCCTCGAAGGTAACCACATCTAAATGTCAGCTTGTCGGCCACTGTTCAGCGAGGTCGACCCCTCGCCTGTACGTGGCCCTTTTGCATGCGCACAGGCCACCAAGTGTGTGCTTCGAAGTTCACAGTCCGACACAGTCAGAGGCGAAAGGTGACCGAATGGACCGATCACCAAACCAGGACCAGAAAGCACATAGACAGCCAATCAGATCGACAGGAAGTGGTGGATGCCTTCATTATGCACTAGGCAAACACTAGCTGATGGGAAGCGAAGATTTGTATTCCATCTCTCTCCTCCTGACCTACGCCTGTATTGACTGTTGTCTTCGTCTCTCCTATCTGACACCCTCCTCCCCGCCCACCCCCGTTCTCTCTGTCTTCCACTTCATTCCCCTTTCCCCTACTCTACCCCCCCCATCCCCCCCCCCCCCCCCCCCCCCCCCCCCCCCCCCCCCCCCCCCCCCCCCCGCCCTGCTCCCCTCCTCAATCATTTGGTTCTTGCTGTTTATCTGTGGAGTCTATTTGCCTGCATAGATTTGTTAAATGCGCGCGCGCGCGCGCGTGTGTGTGTGTGTGTGTGTGTGTGTGTGTGTGAGTGTGTGTGTGTATGTGTGTGTGTGTGTGTGTGTGTGTGTGTGTGTGTGTGTGTGTGTGTGTGTGTGTGAGAGAGAGAGAGAGAGAGAGAGAGAGAGAGAGAGAGAGAGAGAGAGAGAGAGATTTAGTTAAACCGCTTGTAATGTTTGTTTTTCATGATGTACGTGTGTGTGTGTGGTGTGGGTGTGGTGGTGGTGGTGGTGGTGGTGGTGGTGTGTGTGTGTGTGTGTGTGTGTGTGTGTGTGTGTGTGTGTGTGTGTGAGAGAGAGAGAGAGAGAGAGAGAGAGAGAGAGAGAGAGAGTTTAGTAACCATTTTTACTGTTTCTTTTTCTTTTTTCATGGTGTGTGTGTGTGTGTGTGTGTGTGTGTGTGTGTGTGTGTGTGAGTGTGTGTGCGCGTGCGTGTGTACGTGCGTACGTGCGCGCGCGCGCGCGAGAGCGAGAGAAGAGAGAGAGAGAGAGAGAGAGAGAGAGTTTTAGTAACCGCTTGTAATGTTTGTTTTTCATGATGTACGTGTGTGTGTGTGTGTGTGTGTGTGTGTGTGTGTGTGTGTGTGTGTGTGTGTGTGTGTGTGTGTGGTGCGGTGGTGGGTGGTGGTGGTGGTGCGGTGGTGGTGGTGATGGTGGTAGTATGTGTGTGTGTGTGTGTGTGTGTGTGTGTGTGTGAGAGAGAGAGAGAGAGAGAGAGAGAGAGAGAGAGAGAGAGAGAGTGTTTAGTAACCATTTTTACCGTTTCTTTTTCATGGTGTGTGCGCGCGCGTGCGTGCATGTGTGTATGTGTGTGTGCATGCGTGCGTGCGTGCACGCGTGCGTGCGTGCGCGCCGCGCGCGTGTGTGTGTGTGTGTGTGAGAGCGCGTGTGTGTGCACGCGCGTGCGCTCGTGTGTGTGTGTGGTCTGACTTCTTTCGTAATGTGACATCAACCCCCCCCCCCCCCCCCCCCCCCCCCCCCCGCCCCCCAATCCCCTTGTGTGAGTTAGACAGCTCTTCAGAAGACTCCGTGAGGTCGGCTCGCCTATGATGAGTTCAGTCTCGGGTCTGCTTCTGGGCAGAGAGATTTTCTGCCTTTCTGTTGGGGGATCCTATCGTTCCTTCCTTCCTTCCTTCCTTCCTTCCTTCCTTCCTTCCTTCCGTCCTTCTCCCTGTCCCCCCCACCCCCCACCCCCGTCTCTCTCTCTCTCTCTCTCCCCATTGGCCCGCTACTCCGCCCCCTCCCACGCGCGCACGACCTCCCCATCCCACCCCCACCCCCCCCCCACCTCGCCCTTATCGCCGCCTCCCCCCCCTCCCGTGTCCCTCCCCACCGATTCCTCCTTGTTTGCCAGAGCTTTGATGCCTATATATATCCCCGAGTCATTAACTACGTTTCAAAGAGAGCCTGATAGCAGGTAACGGTGGGACAGTTCGCTGCCCCCCCCCCCCCCCCCCCCCCCCCCCCCCCCCCCTCCATGAGGAGAAGCTTGATGTGCGGGTACTGACTGACTGACTGACTGACGGACTGACTGACTGACTGACGGACTGACTGACTGACTGACTGACTGACTGACTGACGGACTGACTGACTGACGGACTGACGACTTGCTGAAGGCCTGGACTTGGCTTGTGGGAAAGTAGTAGTAGTAGACCGTACGCTGCAGTACAGCTCGGTACATCACAGTACGGTTCAGTTCAGTACAGTACACCACGGAGCAGTTCACAGTACATCACAGTACCGTTCAGTACATCACAGCGCAGTTCAGTGCATCACGGTACAAGTACATCACAGTTCAAGTACATCACAGGACAGTTCAGTACATCACAGTACAGTTCAGTACATCCCAGCGTAGTTCAGTACATCACAGTACATCACAGGACAGTTCAGTGCATCACAGTATACACTTCAGTACGGGGGACAATACGGTCACGTGCTATACAGTTCAGCCCATGTCAACCAAGTACAATACAGTTCAGTGCTGCAATACAACACGGGGCAACAGACTGCGGTACAATACATCATAGAACAGAACAGTACAGTACAGTACAGTAATGAAGAGTGGAGTACAGAATACTAAGTAAAACGCCACAGAACACAGTGCCATAAGAGCACAACACACAGAACAATACAAGAGCACAAACACAGAACAATACAACACAGTTCAGTAAGTATGGCACAGCACAATACAGCGCAACAGTATACAACACAAAACAATGGAAGACAACGTCATACAACACAAAGCAATGGAACGCAACGTCATACAAACACAAAGCAATGGAACGCAACGTCACATAATATAAACGCCATGGAACGCAACGTCACACACTACAACGCCATGGAACGCAACGTCACAAAAATACAACGCCATGGAACGCAACGTCACACAATATAACGCCATGGAACGCTACGTCACACAATACAACGCCCATGGAACGCAACGTCACACAATACAACGCCATAGAACGCAACGTCACACAATACAACGCCATGGAACTACGTCACACAATACAACGCCATGGAACGCAACGTCACACAATACAACGCCATGGAACGCTACGTCACACAATACAACGCCATGGAACGAACGTCACACAATACAACGTCACAACAACGCAACACAACGCAATCCAAAGCCATACAGAACAAAGCAGTCCAATCCAATCCAGTCCAATCCAAATCCAGTCCAATCTAATGAAATCACAACGTCATACAGTCACACCATACAACTCAGCGCAACACAAATGCAACCCAGTACATTGTCACGCCAGGCCATACGACACGACAACACACAACACAACAGAATGCAAGACAGTGCCACACGTCTCGTACAATTCCACAGAACGACACACAACGCAGCGCGACACGACACGGCACAACACGACACGACACAACACGAGACGAAACACGGCGAGACGGGACACAAAAAACACAAACATACTCTTTTTCTTTTTTTTCCTGCGTTTTTTTTTTCTGCCCCCCCCCCCCCCCCCCCCCCCCCCCCAATGCAAATATTTGTGTCCAATATTTCTTCTGTCACACATCTTTCTTGTGTGATCTGTTTCATTAGGCAGAAAAGTCTTTTAGATCCAACCAGCCACCCAGCCAAACACACAACCCAGTTCAAGTCAGATTGGGCACAGTAGATCAAAGATTGAGGTACGGAAGGGGGGGAGGGGAGTGATAAAAAGGAGACTGGAGAGAGAATAAAGGCAGCTAAAAAAAAAAAAATCAATGCTAGGGGTTAGGTGAGAGAGAGAGAGAGAGAGAGAGAGAGAGAGAGAGAGAGAGAGAGAGAGAGAGAGACCGAGAGACGAGACAGACAGACAGAGAGAGAGACAGACAGAGAAACAGACAGGCAGAGAGAGATTTGGGTGAGTATAAATACATTAACTGCGATCAAAACAAAAGCATAACACACACACACACACACACACACACACACACACACACACACACACACATGCACCACACACACACACACACACACACACACACACACACACACATGCACACACACACACACACACACACACACACACACTGCTCCTCTCATCCTTTTTCCCCCTCTCCTCCCCAAAGAGAGAGAGAGAGAGAGAGAGAGAGGAGAGAGAGAGAGAGAGAGAGAGAGAGAGAGAGAATTCAGAGAACAGAGAACCAATTCAGCGAACATAGAACCACACACACACACACACACACACACACACACACACACACACACATACGCACAACATCAACACACACACACAACACACACACACACACATACACACGCGCGCACGCACGCACACACACACACACACACACACACACACACACACACACACGCACACATACACACGCACAGATCATATCACACTACACCACATCACACCAAGAGAGACAGACAGACAGACACAGACAGCCAGACAGACACAGACAGACAGACACAGACAGACAGACAGACAGACGTACTTGCGGCGAGTCACTGCTGCTGGTGCTTGCCGTCTCAGTCACCACCACAGTGGGTGGTGGGGGCGGGTGCAGACACCTCCGGCATCCTCTTCCCCCCTCCCTCCGCCAGCCTGACCTTCGACCCGCACTGCGACCTTCACCGGCAAGAAAAAGGGGGAGAGGAGAGAAGGGAGGTCACCCACCACAAGTCTTCCCCGAGGCGTTTCTATGGAGACTCGCGCCACATCCTCCTGACACGGGGCAGAGTCTCGTGGCAGATGACGAGGTCGGCCAGCACCAAGGCCGTGTGACACAGGGCAACGTTTCCAGGGAGAGGAGGACACGTGTGAAGGGGGGGGGGGAGACACAAACAAAGGCGACACCGGATGGGACGACAAAGAGCACGTTTCTTTGATGAAGACGGAACCTTGAATCCGTGTGTTGCAGTTGTTGTAGTTGTTGTTGTTTTCTTTTTCTCTCTCTCCGTCTCTCTCTCTTGTCTTTTCAGTTGAACTAATGAACACTCAGTTAAAGTCACTTCTTCTTTCCTCGTTCTCGTTGACACGTTTAAACGGTGTGGAAAAAAAAAAAGAAACTGCTTCCTTCTTTCGCTCTTTCTTTCTCACTTTCTCTCTCTCTCTCTCTCTCTGACACACGGATGAACAACGATCACAATGTCTTTTGGCGTTCCATTTTTTCACAGCGACGCACCGATCTTTCAAAGTCTTCTTGCATGCAGGAGGGATCGCTCTGTCGAAACAGTTCATGGTGAATTGCGTCAAGAGAACGCACACAGGTATTCAAAATAAAGGGGGGGGAGCAGCACACAGGTAGGGAGGTCGGGGGGGGGGGTGGGGGTGGGGTGGGGCGTTAGCGGAGGGAAGGAGAGGAGGAAAACAGCACACCAAAATATCCACCAATCAGAGGAGAGCTAGCTACAGGAAAAGACGGATCCTTCCCGCCGAC
>JADBJO010002142.1:45000-50000 GCA_016801955.1 Conus betulinus | reverse complement strand
AAATTAAACAACAAAGAACAAAAAACAAAAACAACACACACACAAAAAAAAACAAAACACACAAACAGCAAAGAGCATGCAAACAATTAATAATAATTGGGGGGGGGGGGGGGGGGGGGAGGGGGAATAACAACAAAGAAACGAAAACGGAAGACCTCTCATGCACATTTTTTTTTTTTTTTAAATCTAACCCCCCCCCCCCCCCCCCCCCCCCCCACCACCACAGGATGGATCAGGGTGGGAGAGAGGGGAAAAGAGGGCGGTTTGCGGGGTGGGGATGGGGAGGGGTGGGTGGGTGGGTGGGGGGGGGGGTGTGAGGATGTTCCCTAACTGCTACGATAGTGACGGTGATGCTGTTCTAAGTTCTAACACAGCAAGGCAATCAATAAGGAGAGGGAATGGGGGTGGGGTAGGGAAGGGAAGGGAAGGGAAGGGCTGTGGAGGTGTGTTTTTTGTGGGTTTTGGGGAGTGGGGAGTATTTATCAAACCGATGACGAGAACGATTCAGAGGAGCCCGTAGCCAAAATGGTCCGAGCGAGCGTGTGCCAACACAGCTGACGATCGGGCGTTCAATCCTTGCCTGTGGGTGGTCGGAATGTCACGGCTAAGTCAAACCTCTCCGTCTGGCCGGTCAACCTGAATGAAGCATGATTCAGGCCAGGGATCGGCAAGGCGGCCGAAGGAGCGGGATGGGAAGGGATGGGGGGTGGGGGGTGGGGGTGGGGGGGGGGGGGGGGGGGGGGGGGGAGGGTGAGCGTGAAGGGAAGTAACTCCACGTACCCACTCTGTGACGAGAGCGATGGTTGCAAAGACAGGATCATCAGCTCTTCAAAAGCTCGCGCGGGTGTCCCCAGCAACGTGTAACGCTCTGGCACGTTTTTTTTTTTTTTTTTTTTTTTTTTTCCGGGATTTTTTTTTTAAAACTCATCCTTTTTTTTTTTTTTTTAGTTTTCTTTTTTTTTTTTTTCCACTTAAATTTTCTTTTTTTTTTTTCTTTCCTCGAAGATTGTCAAAATATTTCCCACTCTCTCTACAACGCAGGGTAAAATGTACTAAGTTAACTTGAAACCTCGCCTAAGAACACACACGCGCGTACACACACACACACACACACACACACACACACACACACACACACACACACAACACACAACAACAACACACACACACACATACAACACACACAACACACACACAACACAACACAACACAACACACACACACACACACACACACACACACACACACACACACACACACACACACACACACAAAACGAATTCACACACTAAGACTGTAAGTAAGTTTTGCGAACACATGCACTGGCACAAATGGTTTGTTCTTGGGAAAATTATTGTGTCTAAGTTTTTTCTTTTTCTTTTTCAATCTTCTATATCATGCGCATCAAACATACGTGGCCAGCTAGTTCCAATTAGACAAATGGAAATGAAGGGTATATGGGACTATATTGAGGAGAAGCCCCCCAGCTGGCGCAAAGATGGGACGCGGGTGAGGTGCAGGGCCATACATCCGACACCAGGCGGAATCGGGGAAGGGAAGGTGAGGGTGGGGGTTCATGTAGATATATATATAAATAGATTGTGAGTCATGGCACCCCGCAGGGATCCTTTCAATCCCAGGAAAGGATTGGCGGAAGCGCTGGTTGGTTTGTTCCGTGAAAGCTGATACTTGGTTGGCTGCATTTCAAGACCGCGTCAAGCCTCACCCCGAAACGCCGAGCAATAATCACAGCAGGCAGCGTTTGCGTTCAGATTGGCAATAATGGCGCGCGGGCATGTAATATCACATTCATAACATTGCTTTTAACCCGAGTTGCTACAGCAGGTTTCATTTTTTTTCTTTTCTTACTTTTCTTTTTTTTTTTTTTTTTTTTTTCCTGAAGAAGAGCTCAACTAGTTTTCCACCACCATGGCTCCCGCTCGTTAAAAGCCGTTCAAACCTCTCTCTCTCTCTCTCTCTCTCTCTCTCTCTCTCTCTCTACACCTCCTCACTCCCAGAGAGGTAACAATAAAAATGACAAACTTGACTACAGTGTTCGCATGCTCAACGTGCAAATCCTTCATCAAGCATGGACCAATCGGCAATGAATTTTTTTTTTTTTTTTTTTTTTTTTTTTTTTTTTCAGCGGTCGGCGAATCGTAGACCGACGCATTGTAACGAAGAAATTTTTTTAAAAAGAGAGAGAGAGAGAGAGAGAGAGAGAGAGAGAGAGAGAGAGAGAGAGAGTGAGAGATCGAGAGAGAGAGAGAGAGAGAGATGAAAGAGAAAGTCGACACGACCCAGTCTCCTTCACCTCACATACTTTCTCTTTTAGAATCCACGTCATCTACGACGCAGACAAAAAAAAAAAAAAAAAAAAAAAAAAAAAAAAATCGTTGATCTCTAAAGGTTTCTGGCCAGAAAAGGAAAGATCTTCGTATTATGTCTCATCATTATACTCCCCCCCCCCCCCCCCCCCCCCCCCCCCCCCCTCTTCCCTTTAGCTCATATCAAAACAGCAATTGTTCTGTAACTGGCATCCCACGAGTTTTCTTGTCCCTGTATATATATTGTTTCGCGCAGAACTATGCGTTATGCTGCTTGCTTCGTTCCGTTTAAGACACGGTCCGGTTTTTACATCGCAGATGTTTTGTATGTATGAAACCAGCTATGGAGTAGCACTGGGTGACGACGACTCGTGGATCTCTTCGTTTTTTTTTTTTTTTTTTTTTTTTTTTTTTTTTTTCCTTATCTGCACAGTGTTACGTTCTCGTTATTCTCTCCCCTTTCGTTCTCTAACGGCACAGTGTATCAACTTTTTTTTCATTTATTGATGTAGCTGTACAATGTTGTATTTCCAGGAATCCTATCTTTTTTTTTTCTCTATTTTCTAAAGCTGCACGGAGTTATGTTCTCATGAAAGATTCTTTCTTTCTGTAGGAGTTCACTGTTGGGTTTCCATGAATCAATCCTGTTTTCTGTCTATGGCTGTACCGTGTTCTGTATTCCCACGCGTCGTCGTTCCCTGTTCTTTCTTTACTTGGTCAATGTTTCTTTCATTTGTTTTTTAGCTGCGGAATGCTATATTCCCATGAATCAGCACCTTTTCTGCCTTTAGCTGCACAATGCTATGTTCCCATGAAATCAATGCCCTGTGCGTCTTTAGCTGTACAATGCTATGTTCCCACGAATCAGTGCCCTTTGCGTCTTTAGCTGTACAAAGCCATGTTCCCACGAATCGATGCCCTTTCTATCTTTAGCTGATTAATGCTATGTTCCCATGAATCAGCCCCCTTTCTGTCTTTATCTGTACTATGCTATGTTCGCACGAATCAGTGCCCTTTCTGTCTTTATCTGTACTATGCTATGTTCCCATGAATCAGTGCCCTTTCTGTCTTTATCTGTACTATGCTAGGTTCACGAATCAGCCCCCTTTCTGTCTTTATCTGTACTATGCTATGTTCCCATGAATCAGTGCCCTTTCTGTCTTTATCTGAACTATGCTATGTTCGCACGAATCAGTGCCCTTTCTGTCTTTATCTGTACTATGCTATGTTCCCACGAATCAGCCCCCTTTCTGTCTTTATCTGACTATGCTATGTTCCCATGAATCAGTGCCCTTTCTGTCTTTTATCTGTACTATGCTATGTTCCCACGAATCAGCCCCCTTTCTGTCTTTATCTGTACTATGCTATGTTCGCACGAATCAGCGCCCTTCTGTCTTTATCTGTACTATGCTAGGTTTCCACGAATCAGTGCCCTTTCTGTCTTTATCTGTACTATGCTAGGTTCCCACGAATCAGTGCCCTTTCTGTCTTTATCTGTACTATGCTAGGTTCCCACGAATCAGTGCCCTTTCTGTCTTTATCTGTACTATGCTAGGTTCCCACGAATCAGCCCCTTTCTGTCTTTATCTGTACTATGCTATGTTCGCACGAATCAGCCCCTTTCTCTGTCTTTATCTGAACTATGCTAGGTTCCCATGAATCAGTGCCCTTTCTGTCTTTATCTGTACTATGCTATGTTCGCACGAATCAGTGCCTTTTCTGTCTTTATCTGTACTATGCTATGTTCGCAAGAATCAGTGCCTTTCTGTCTTTATCTGTACTATGCTATGTTCGCACGAATCAGTGCCCTTTCTGTCTTTATCTGTACTATGCTATGTTCGCACGAATCAGTGCCCTTTCTTTTTATCTGTACTATGCTATGTTCGCACGAATCAGTGCCCTTTCTGTCTTTATCTGAACTATAGGTTCCCATGAATCAGCCCCCTTTCTGTCTTTATCTGTACTATGCTATGTTCGCACGAATCAGTGCCTTTTCTGTCTTTAGCTGAACAATGCTATGTTCCCTTGAATCAGAGCTCTTTCTGTTTTTAGCTGAGCAATGCTATGTGCTCACGAGTCAGAGCTCTTTCTGTCTTTAGCTGAGCAATGCTATGTGCTCACGAATCAGAGCTCTTTCTGTCTTTAGCTGAGCAATGCTATGTGTGCTCACGAATCAGAGCCCTTTCTGTCTTTAGCTGAGCAAACGCTATGTGCCCCACGAATCCCTCCTCTTTCTTTCCATGGCTGCGGAATGTTGTTTTTCCCCATGACAACCCCCACCCCCTCCCCCATCCGCCCAGCCACCCCCCTGTCGTTCTTTCTTTAGCTGCTCAGTATCATGTTTACCCAGAATCATCCCCCTCCTTTCTTGGACTCAATGACTGTATACAGAGCTGTATACGCCAGAGATCGTTCCCCTTCCTTTCTTGGACTCAATGACTGTATACAGAGCTGTATACGCCAGAGATCATTCTCCTTCCTTTCTTGGACTCAATGACTGTATACAGAGCTGTATACGCCAGGGATCATTCTCCTTCTTTTCTTGGACTCAATGGCTGTATACAGAGCTGTATACACCAGGGATCATTCTCCTTCCTTCCTTTCTTGGACTCAATGGCTGTATACAGAGCTGTATACGCCAGGGATCATTCTCCTTCCTTTCTTGGACTCAAT
>JADBJO010002142.1:37500-40000 GCA_016801955.1 Conus betulinus | reverse complement strand
TGAGATATGGCAACATATTCCAGATAGACAAAAGTTAAGGAGTCGGCAGAAGAAACAAAAAATAACTCTGAGACATGGCAACATATCCCAGACAATAAAATGAAGAGCCATGAGAACAACCACAGATGACTGCGTGGTGTGGCAACGTACCCCACAGACAGGCAAGTTACAGATGACCGCGTGGTATGGCAACGTACCCCACAGACAGGCAAGTTACAGATGACCGCGTGGTATGGCAACGTACCCCCACAGACAGGCAAGTTACAGATGACCGCGTGGTATGGCAACGTACCCCACAGACAGGCAAGTTATAGATGACCGCGTGGTATGGCAACATACGCCACAGATAGGCAAGTTACAGATGACCGCGTGGTATGGCAACATACGCCACAGATAGGCAAGTTACAGATGACCGCGTGCTATGGCAACATACCCCACAGATAGGCAAGTTACTGATGACCGCGTGGTATGGCAACATACCCCCACAGACAGGCAAGTTACAGAACCAGCATAGAAAAAAAAAAAAAAAAAGTCAGAAGAACAGCCATAGACAACTGCAAGATATGTCAACCTCTCCCAGTTTGGGACAGTAAGAGTCAGAAGATCAGCCATAGGTAACTTGCAAGATAATGGCAACATCTCCCAGATGGGTAGTATAAGGGGTAGAAGAACAGCCACAGATAACTTGCAAGATAACGGCAACATCTCCCAGATGGGTACTATAAGAGGTAGAAGAACAAACCACATATGACTGCAAGATAATGGCAACATCTCACAGATTGGCACTATAAGAGTTAGAAGAACAACCGTAGATAACTGCAAGATTATGGCAACATCTCCCAGATGGGTACTATAAGAGTTAGGAGAACAACCACAGATAACTTGCAAGACAATGGCAACATATCACAGATGGGTACTATAAGAGGTAGGAGAACTGCCATAGATAACTGTAGGATATGGCAATATCTCCCAGGTGAAGACTATGTAAAGAAAGAAACCGCATAAAAGACATTATAAAACAAAACAAAACAAAACAAAACAAACAAAAACAAAAACAAAACTGACAGCTACAATTATGGATACCACGCATTCCTCAGGCACTTCGAGGATTAGACAGAATAAACAATTAAACAGATTGTGGGAACAATCACAGACAACGTGAACAATAATTAGGACAACAAGCACCGCGGATCAGAGCGAGACAACACTACACACAATGCCACCAGAGCCACAGTAGCCTACCTTTAAGATGGGGGCACAACACAAGACAATGCTCATCACGTAGAAAGCCCACGAGATTCCAACCGGTACCAACTGACTGCCATGTATTTGCTTTAAGACTTGAGTGCATCAACCGCCCTCAACACACCGCTTTCAAACACACTGAGTGCAGGTTTTGTTTGTTTGTTGACTCATTTATTCAGTTTTTCTACTTATTCATTTTTGAATGCATTTGTTTACTTGTTCATTTACTTCTTCATTCACTCATGTATTCATTTATTTATACATTCATTGTAAATTGTCATACAGTTTTTTTTTTCTACTTATTCATTTATTCACGCATTTATTTATTTATCTATTTACTTCTTCGTTCATTTATGTATTCATTCATTCATTGTTAATGTCATACAGTTTACACACTACTTGACCAAAATTCTGCATCCAAAGTACGGTAAGCAATGGCTTACTTACTACTCAGCAGACATTCCCTGAAGTGGACTGTAAGCTTAGAAAAAAAAAAGTTTCTTCCCCCTCTCCTCCCAAGGATGTTCCTATCTCGCTCAGGTGCGCATGACCTACCTGCCTGTAGTAGGCAGACGCCCCATCACCGTCTCTCAGTCCGCGCAAGTGGACAGACAGACAGACAGACAGACACGCACAGGACACTCACTTCAAAGGACGACCCAAGGACTCAGTGAAAACGTCCTATGTCTGTCTCTAATACTGTGCACCGTCACTTTTCCAAACCCCCCCCCCCCCCCCCCCCCCCCAGCGCTCATTACAGACTTCAGGTAGACTGACATCCCAACTAAAATGTGCGAGCAATATCATCAGATAAAAAAAAAAAAGAAGAAGAAGAAGAAGAAGAGAGAGAGAGAGAGAGAGAGAGAGAGAGAGAGAGAGAGGGGGGGGGGGGGAGAAAAGGAAAAGCAAAAAGTTGCACAATCCGGCTGTAACGACGGTGTGTTGTCACACTACGTGTTAGCTCCCCCCTAGCCAGCGACAGGGGCGATAATTCGGTGGACGCACCTGCACACGCTGTAACTCTTAGAACAGAAAAAACAAAAAGCAAACACTGACGAAGATAGCGGCCCCCCACCCCACCCCACCCCCGTCCTCCCTCCCCCCCTTCCCCGGTCTTGTGAGACGATGACAAGAGCTATTCTTAGTCATGCCATCCATACCGTTTATCAAGGATAATCAGGGCACCCGTCATCACACACGAGAAAGGGACGCAACCCAGCAAGATATAAAACACGTCGTCGTCTCAGGGGAAGGG
>JADBJO010002142.1:22500-25000 GCA_016801955.1 Conus betulinus | reverse complement strand
TCACTTTTTTTTTTTTTTTTTTTTTTTTTTTTTGGCATGCAGACGGAGATGGCAACACAAGTCTTGGATCGTTAATTTTTGTTGTCGTTGTTGGATTCACTCTTGGCGCAGCCCGGAGAGAAAAGGTTAACAGCAGACACAGCACATAGTCATCATGGAGCTGCGTGTAGTTCCAGTGATGGCCGTGCAAATAATAGCATCATTGTTGTTGTAGTTGTTATTGTTGTTGTCATTGTTGTTCATCACCATCATCATCATCATCATCATCATCATCATCATCATCATCATCATCATCTTTTCTTCTTCTTCTTCTTCTCCTCCTCCTCCTTCTCACAATCATCGTCATCATCATCATCATCATCATCATCATCATCATCATCTTTTCTTTTTTTTCTCCTCCTCCTCCTCCTTCTCACAATCATCATCATCATCATCATCATCATCATCGTCTTCGTCTTCGTCGTCGTCGTCGTCGTAGTCATCATCATCATCATCATCATCACCACTGTTGTTGTTGCTGTCGTTGTTGTTGTTGTCGTCGTCGTCTCCTGCTCCTCCTTACTGTTGTTGTTGTTGTTGATGTTGTTGATATTAGTACTACTGCTACTGCTACTACTACTACTACTACTATGATCATAGTTATCATTGTTATAATTATGATCGTTATGGACAATAAGGTGCCCCAAAAAGTCGCAAAAAAGTGCTAGGTCTTTTTCTTGATATTTCAGCTGTTTTGAAATGGTCGCTCTTGGTGATCATGCTGGTGATGTGCGTGTGTGAATGGGGGTGGGGGGGTGGATGGGTGGGGAGGGGTGGGGGTGATAGCCGTGCTAGTAGTGGTAGTAGTGAGGGGGGGGGGGGGGTTGTGGTGGTGGTGGTGGTGATGGGGGTTTCCCTTGGAACTGACTGCAGGTCCTGATGGGGAGTTTCCGGTGCCGATACAAACACCACTAGGTCACGTGACCTTTTCAGCCTCTGTCTTGTGATTCGTTTGTCCACGTTGCTCGGTGGAGTCAACATGAATTTTTTTTCCCCCCCCTTTTTTTATGTCATTTGTTCAGATCTCCGCGAGCAGTCGCCTAACTGCCAGGTGTCTATCATTAGAGGTGCACATACTGGTGGGGCCCAGCTGTTACAGAGTGTGAACAGCGTGCCTCCCACACACACACAGAGCCGCACACAGACAACAGAAGGCGCACCAATAGCATGGCAATCCATGAAGTAGACGTTTGGCTCGGCCTGGTGTATAATATTCTCCTAACATCCAGGTGTGTGTGTGTGTGTGTGTGTGTGTGTGTGTGTGTGTGTGCGCGTGTGTGTGTGTGTGTGCGTGTGCGTGTGCGTGATATTGATAGTGTGTGCGTGTGCGCGCGCACGTATATTTGGTGCGTGCATGCGTGCGTGCGTGCGTGCGCGCGTGCGTAACTGATAGTCTGTGTGCTGTGAAAATAATTGATAAAACACACGTGCTTCTCTTCCTCCTCTCCCCCGACAACCTCCCCTCCTTCCCTTCCATCCGACCGGCCCTAGCCCCCACCTACCCCCACTCCCCCTCCTCCCTCCTCCTCCAGACGTTATAATCGGTTTAACAATCCGAACGAAACAGTACACATCTTACATTAGTGTGTTCGAACAAGATCATTTTTCTCCCCTTTATAAGTCTTTAAAAATGTGTTACCTGGTTCCAGATGCTACGACGTTTAGAGATGAACAGCAACTCTCTCCCCCTCCCCCTCCAGCTCCTCCCCCCCCCCCCCCCCCCTCCCCTTTATATTTCAAATTGTTCTATTCTAACAGTGGCAAATCCTCTTTCGCATAGTACAACCGGTCGTTTTTGTTTGTTTGTTTTCTGGTTGTTTTGTTTTTGTTTGGTCTTGTTGCTGTTTGGTCGTGTGTGCTGTTGCACATCATTGATCCATAAACTATACATATTTCAGTTGGATTAGAGTCTTAAAACAAACAAACAAACAAACAAACAAAATAGCACAGACGAACAGACTATGCAAATCAACCGAACAAACAACGGAACCTACACATATTTGAGTTGGATTAGAGTCTTAAAAAAAACAAAGAAACAAAGAAACGAAACACAACAAAACAAAAACAAAAACAAAAAACACAACAAAACAAGTACAGACGAACAGACTATGCACATCAACCGAGAAAACCAACCGAGTCGAAACAACAGACTGAAAAAACAAACAAACAAACAAACAACTAAAAAAAAACCCCGTAGACCTCAAACACACTATTTCAAAAATTCAGCAAGTGATGATCAAGATATACATACATACATACATACATACATACATACATACATACATACATACATACATACTACTACTACTACTACTACTACTACTGCAGCAATGATTATCACGTGCCTGTGAACGTGTAGTTCAGGAACAGCAACCGCGAGTTGATCCAACGCATATGTGCATCCCAAGGCTTCGTGTCCCACGAGCACCTTCTTTTCTTTCTTCTTCTTCTTCTTTTTTTT
>JADBJO010002142.1:15000-17500 GCA_016801955.1 Conus betulinus | reverse complement strand
CACCAGTCTATCATCTCCACCAGTCTATCATCTTCATCGGTCTATCATCTTCATCGGTCTATCATCTCCACCAGTCTATCATCTCCACCAGTCTATCATCTTCATCGGTCTATCATCTTCATCGGTCTATCATCTCCATCGGTCTATCATCTCCACCAGTCTATCATCTTCATCAGTCTATCATCTTCATCGGTCTTCATCTTCATCAGTCTATCTATCTATCATCATCAGTCTATCATCTTCATCATCATCATCGGTCTATCATCTTCATCGGTCTTCATCGTCTATCATCTCCATCTATCATCTTCATCGGTCTATCATCTCCATCGGTCTATCATCTTCACGGGTCTATCATCTTCATCTGTCATCTTCATCATCTATCATCTTCACCAGTCTATCATCTTCATCTATCATTCTTCATCAGTCTATCATCTTCATCAGTCATCATCTTCATCATCTATCATCTTCATCTTCACCAGTCTCATCATCGGTCTATCATCTTCATCGGTCTATCATCTTCATCTGTCTGTTATCTTCATCAGTCTATCATCTTCATCAGTCTATCATCTTCACGGTCTATTATCTTCATCGGTCTATCATCTTCATCTGTCTGTTATCTTCATCAGTCTATCATCTTCATCAGTCTATCATCTTCTTCACCGGTCTATCATCTTCATCGGTCTATCATCTTCATCTGTCTGTTATCTTCATCAGTCTATCATCTTCATCAGTCTATCATCTCCATCGGTCTATCATCTCCACCAGTCTATCATCTCCACCGGTCTATAATCTCCACCGGTCTATTATCTTCATCGGTCTATCAACCTGATAGCCTAGGTGGATGCAGCGCCGCGCACAGGGTCCCATTGAGCTGAACTCGGGGGTGGCCGTTGGGGGGCATCAGTTTCATTGGGTCAGAATGTTTTTATTTAAACAGGAAAATAAAGCAAATTTTGAAATAAGTTTTTATCTACCTGAAGAGCGCTGCTCTCTCTCTCTCTCTCTCTCTCTCTCTCTCTCTCTCTCACCCCCCCCCCCCCTCTCCCTCTCTCTCTGAGTACTAAAATATTATCCGTCATCAAAACAGATAGATGGCCCTGGCGGTCTTCCCGTCCAGTGCCTCCGTTATCCGTTAAATGCCGATCGAAGATTTCGGTCTTCGAAAATTCTGGGCACTATCAATGTTGTAACAAAGTACGTTCCACTCAAGAACGTACGTTCCACTCAAAACAAAGTACGTTCTACTCAACAAAGTATGTTCCACACAACAAAGTGCGTTCTACTCAACAAATTATGTTTCACACAACAAAGTACGTTCCACGCAACAAAGTACGTTCCACGCAACAAAGTACGTTCCACTCAACAAAGTATGTTCCACACAACAAAGTACGTTCCACACAACAAAGCATGTTCCACACAACAAAGTGCGTTCCACGCAACAAAGTACGTTCCACGCAACAAAGTACGTTCCACACAACAAAGTACATACGTTCCACACAAAACAAAGTACGTTCCGCACAACAGAATGCGTTCCATACAACCAAGTACGTTACACACAACAAAGTACGTTACACACCACAAAGTTCCAAACAACAAAATATGCTCCACACAACGCAGCACGTTCCACACAACAAAGTGCGTTCCACACAACAAGCAGGTTCCACACAACAAAGTGCGTTCCACGCAACAAAGTGCGTTCCACACAACAAAGCACGTTCCACACAACGAAAAGTACGTTCCACACAACAAAAGTGCGTTCCACACAACAAAGTATGTCCCGCACAACGAAACACGTTCTACACACATCAAAGTACGTTCCACGCAACAAGGTACGTTGTTCCACACAACCAAGATGAACAGCTCCAGGGTTATTTCTGACAGAACGATCGCCAGACAACGCCAACCATTTGGCTTGCTCCCTTCTGACCGACAAAGCCCATTTCATGGGCCAGATTGTACAACTGAAACCACTGAAGGTGGAGTTTGATGGAAGCCTTTTTTTTTTTTTTCGTTCTTAATAAGAGACACATTCAAGCTAGGTACGAAAGTATATTCTAAAAGCCGACCACCTGGTACATACTATTTCTGACAGAATAGGCGCCCGAAACAATCTTAAAGTTAAACATGATCTCAGACATTCGACGGATCAGGAACTGCCCTTTCTAATGTGAACTGACTCAAATGGAAACTAGTAATAGTAGTAGTAGTAGTAGTAGTAGTAGTAGCAGCAGCAGTAGTAGCAGTACTTTGATTTTACGTCTTTACTCTCATCTTACGTCTTTTCACACACACGCGCAAAACAGAGATCTGATATTAGATGACAATGGAGACAGACTACGACGGTTAGCTTTCAAAATAGCGATGGCACTGCAGCAGACGCCAGGCTGAAAAACAAACAAACAAAAAAACAAACAAAAAACTTGATCAATCCCTCACAGTCTGAAGAACGCTTCGGGGACTATTTCTGAGTCGCGGGTGAGCGCCGCGCCGTTTCTTGGCT
>JADBJO010002141.1:337500-338801 GCA_016801955.1 Conus betulinus | reverse complement strand
AATAAATGGAACCATGTATAACTATGTCAAAGCTTTCCTTCAAAGCAGAATTATTCAAACAAGAATAGAGCATACATATTCCAACACTAGAACACTGGAAATGGGTCTTCCACAAGGATCAGTATTATCTCCAATTTTATTTAATATCCTAATTGCAGATATAACAAAAGACTATCCAAAGACATAGTTTAGTTCAATTTGCTGACGACATATGTCTGTGGATGAAAGTCACTATGAAAAGAAAAACCCCATTAAGATCATTAAATTACATAAAGATCAAATATCAACATGAATTAAACAAAATCAGTAGTTTTCTTACATGAAAATGGATTGACACTCTCGGCAGAAAAAAAACAAATCTAATGCTTTTTAACTCTGGATATGACCCCAGAGAAACTTCCAAATTTACCCTGAATGGGTCAGCCTTACAATACGTCAAATCTGTTAAATTCCTAGGAGTATATTTAACATCAAAACTCTCATGGAACCAACATATTGAATATATTTTGAATAAAGCAAGAAAAAGTTAAATTTTCTAAAGATCATAAGCAAACAAAAATGGGGACAAGATAAAGAGAGTTTAACACTCCTAGCTTCGGCTCTTGTGCGCTCTAGATTGATTTATGCTCAAGAAGTTTTCTTTAGTGCTCCACAGCATCTACTTAATAATAAGTTACAAAGTGTAGACTGCAAAGCATATAAACTTGCTCTTGGAGTTCCCACACATGCATGTAACATTGGGACTTATAATGAAATTGGAATCTTACCTTTGAACGAATTTTCGAAAAGTGTCCGCCTCTAAATTTGTTTTTAAAGAACCCTTTCACAGAAAAGTTTCTGTACAAATGAAGTATCTCTCAATTCAGAGACAGATTTTGCTAAAAGAGCAAAAGACATAAAATCAACTAAATCTATTCAGTCATACACATCTACTCTTCTTAAAAAAAAACCAACATTAACCAAAGTAAAATAGCTGTCAACTCGTCCCTTCCACCCATTCCCAAATGGAAACAAACCAAAGCAAATTATGACACAAACTATACTTTCTGATGTCCCTGAAGCATGTTTAAATTCTTCCATAGGAAATTGTCCACTTTTACTGTGCAGTGACTCAAAGTCAGCTCTTTCTGCCTTACAGTCTTTAAATCAAAAATTCGTTTGCCAAGATAATATAATTTCTCTACTTTTAATTTTGGTATTATGCTAAAAAGCTGCTCCTGTTCTATGGTTATCTAACACTGAACCATCTGTAAAAATTTGAAGATGGGTCCTTATATTGATTTTCCAAATGGAGATTTACA
>JADBJO010002141.1:315000-332500 GCA_016801955.1 Conus betulinus | reverse complement strand
AAATTAAATGAATGAGCATTCATAATCTGCAATTGTTTTTGGCCGGTTGATATAAATGTATTACAAAAATGCGTTTATCATGTTCGGGACAGTTTTGGCCAGTTTGTGAGTGGGAAAAAGAAATTCAGGCAAAAGAAGACTGTGGAAGGGAGAGGAAGAGAGTTTAAGGAGGAGGGGCTCGCAAAGGGTGATTAAAGTCGAATGTTGTGGCTTTGTAACACACTGAAAATCGACAAATGCAAACATTTGAATCTATAGTCTCTGGTGTAGTCTCTGAGTGCATGTATGACGCAGCAAAATCTGTAGAAAATGCTGGTATCGCACTACCTTTCTCGTCTAAACTTGTTCATCCGCATAACCTCTCACGTTCTGTCCGTTCTTCAAGTGATACATGCATCGACACCTAACTCTTTCTGGTTCCTCTTCAAACAAAACGAATTAATGATAATGGTATAGGCTACCTAATACCAAAATCCCCACAAATCTGTCACAGTAGCACATCAAGAGCCATGTTCTTACTTGACAGATGTTTGTGACCTTGCATGGACTAGAAGTGTTTTCAAACTTTACTTCCTTCGGAGTTGCTTTACCCTGCTGAAGACGACAAATAAGGCAACCAGAATTGAAACAATATTTGTTCTATCATAAGCCTTCGAAATATACGTTAATCCTTTGGTTTAAAAGAATGCTGTGTTTCTTTTCTTCAGACATTTACAGACAAAATATTCAGAAGCAACGAAAAGCTGTGACAGCCAAGGTATTCATCCCCTGGACTGCTAAGTTGATTCCTGCAGTGTGAAATTCTTAGTGCCAGGCTACCACTTGACCGTCAGATTTACGACATCTGTACTGTATGAGTCCACCGCAGGTATAAACCGAGAAAGAAACAGATATGGGAAAAATGTGGATGTCTCACCTTAATGTTTACCTTCAATAGCCTTTCTTCGTGGTTTACTGCCGCTGAACTTACTTTCTGAAAGTTTTGACAGGCGAATATTTCCACAAAAGAATTATTTTTTAAATATATTCTTTTCCTTTGTTACTTCCGTGGGTCGACCAGAATCAGCGATAGTAAAGAGGTTAAAGCATTATAAACGTTCTATGAGAAAGTAAGTACCACACCACCCCCTCCCGTCCGTGTATTTAATCTCCGCTCTCTCCGACATTCCTTTCAATAGGTATGCAAATCACACTTGCCGCTTTTCTACATGTGTTCCAAATCTAATAGAAAATGGGCTAACATGTAAGCTTAAATATTTTCATATTCACGTACTGTTTACTCTTCCATTTCATTTGTCATGACAATGTTCCATGGGTCTCATGTGCAATTGGGGTGGGGGTGGGGGTGGGGGGATGAGAAAAGAAGGGGAACATGGGGAGGGGGAGGATGCTAAAAGTAAACTGAAAGTAGAGGCTGTCCATATGGTCATCTCCACAAGGGTAGACAAGGCAGCGGAATGGGGGAGGTGATGGGATGGGGGGGAATGCTTAAGGTGTGGGGGAAAGGGTAGGTTATTTTGGGATTTGAAGTCTTCCACTGATTTGATGTAACTGTTTAAGGGAGATTAGTTTACAGTAACGTACAGTCCCAGGGAGAGGGAGACGAAAAATGACGAGAAAGGGGGGGAGGGGGGAGGGGGGGGGGGGGGGGGGGGGTGGGCAAACTGTGTGATTGTTTACACTGGCAGGAAGAGAAAGTATATTTCGTTTTGTGACTGTCTTGTCTTTCTTGCTGGGTTAGGAGAGCTTGTTGGTGTCGGTGAGGACGTTTGACGATGGTGGGTTGAACGTCAGCTGGCCGCCGCGCAGTGTTGGACTTTATCTTGTCGAATGCCTTCGGTGGTGTTGGTGTAGTAAGTGGTGTAGGAGTCCTAGAGAGAGAGGTTAGATAATCTCAGGGTAGGTTTTGCCAGGTCTACAAAGCTGTCTTTTTGACTGTGATGGAGTCTACCTTAAAGTTACGTTGAAGAAATCCCTGGGGTTACCCGACAGTTGTTCATGATGTTGGGAGTGTCGTTGTTGTACAGGTCGGGGTCTCAAGAGACGGTGATGGTGATGTCCTCGGCAGCTTTGAGGTGATTTACTGGCCGCAGAGATGATATGCAATAGTAAGTGTGTTTCTTTTTTCTCAGGAGACACATAGAGCTGACATTCATCAGTTTGGAATGGCACCGTATATTTTTCCTTCTGTGGTATGGTCCAGGTCCTGTTGGAACCCCTCTCATCCACCTTTTTTCCTGCTTGTGGACCAGGAGTTGGGTGGCAAACTTTTTTTTTTTTTTTTTTTTTTTTTTTTTTTCTTTTTTTTTTTTGCACGTTTTTAACATTCGAAACAAAACAACTAAAAAAAGCATTGTACATCAAAAGTCGAAAAAAAATTGTTATTTAAAAATTGTTGTTTAACAGCCAGAAGTAAAAAATAGAAAACAAATGGGGTGGAAAAATGGGGCGAAGCGGTAGGAGAGGAGAGAGTTGAGGAAGAGGAGTCGCAGAGAAGTCAGGAGAGATTGAGAGCGGAAGCTGAGAGTTGAAAGGGAGAGAGAGACGGGAAGGGCGATGGGGGTTCGAGGAGAGAGAAAGGGAGAGGGAGAGGTGGGGAGGGCGGAGAGAGGTGTAGAGAGCGAGAGGAGAGAGAGAGACAGAGAGAGACGGGGCAGGTAGGGAGAGGGGGAGGGAGAGAGGAGCAGGAGGAAAAGGGGGAGAGGTTGGGCCAGCGATGAGGCGAGCGAGAGAGGAAGAGAGAGGGATCGGAGATGAGAGAGAGAGAGAGAGTTGGATGGAAGTTATCAAGGCCTTTTCATTCACTGTTCAATCTAGAGAAACATCTTAAAAAGGAGGGCATCGAATACATCAACAATATAGATACTTTGGGCACCAAAAATACTGATCAAAGTTCAAACTTAGGACTGTGGCTAATCGCAATCGGATAAATCATACAAAAGTAAAAACATTTAAGAACCCTCTATTAATGGTTTATATATATCATTCAGTTTGCAAGAATATATGTAATACTTTGCAAATAGTATAATGATGAAGTAAAGGACACTGTCCACAATAACGTTTTTATATCAAATCCTAAAAGCACCAGCGATTCAGTCAGTCTTAAGTTCTCTGCATTGGCACATTTTTCTCTAATCAAATCTGTAAGTACATTCCAAAAGAATTTGACATAATTGCATTTCCAAAAGAGATATGGTCAATAGTAGTATCTTTATTTGTACCACAAAAAACTGCATTTGTCATTGTTACGAACTCCAATTTCTTTTAAGATAACATTTGTACCTAAACATCTGTGCAATAACTTCAGCTGAAAACCATTTTAGTTTACATCGTTTATTTTGCTGGGTATATAAAAAGCATGATTTCCAGTCATGATGTACCATCAGTTTTGAATCCCATTTTTCACAGCATTTTGGTCGAACACATTATTTTCAATAAGTATATCATAATAAAGCTTTGAACCTTTGTGAATAGCAAATACCTTCTTCAAAAACAGCAAGTTGTATCAGTATGTTTATTATTCTTTACAGAAATACTACATTGTTTAATGTAGTCGATTATTGCAGATTTATACCCAGCAAAGGTGACAAAATCGACATTAATATTATATTTCTCTTTTGAAACGCGTATAAGAAAGAAACTGACCTTTATCATCAAAAAGAAGTCCGCAAGACAATGTACATTCTTGTTACCAAGTTTTCTAGAGATAATGTATGAGTTTCCAACTTGTATTCTATTATTATAGCAAACCGGTTCGGCTAAAATTTCAGCGGAATTTCCTGGTATGCATTTGTAGTAGAAAATTTATAGGCTTCAATGACGTCTGACCAAAAACTGGTTATATTTCTTAAATCTGGAAACAAATTCTGGACCATATTTATTAATAAGTGGCCATTGAGGAAAATTAGCTAGTAGAATATGTTTCCACTTGTGGGTTGTTTTTTTTCAGTTTTTACGAAACCACGACAGTTTTAAAGAAGTAACAAATGTTTTTAATTCAGGGATACCGATGCCTCCAAGTTTTACACCCTTATGCGCTGTTTTCCGGTTAATTTTGTCTGGCTTCTTACCCCCAGACAAATTCATAACACATCTTTTGCAATGTTCGAAAAAATACATACATCAGGTGGATTTGGCAGGCAGAAGTAACCAAAGATGTGTCAGTTTTGAAAGTATGACAGATTTTAAAATTGCTATTCTACCAAGAGGCGTTAGTTGACGTTTAACCCCATACTTTGAACAGATGTTTTACATCTGCCAATTTGTCCGGATAATTTATGTTTACACAGTCTTTTAAATCATTAGTAAACCATATTTAATACACGAAATTTTTGTGGGTTCCAGTCCATTCCTAAATGGTTCATATATCTAACTTCAGAATTCTTCTTACTTCCTAACCAAATTGCACTTGTTTTGCTAGAATTTATGTGAAGACCTGAGACAGATCCAAACTTAAATAGAACATCTACGCAAGTTTCAAAAGATTTTCTATCACCTGCCAGCAAAAATTCTGTGTCATCCGCATATTGTGAAAGTTTATGTTCAACATGATTCATCATTATTCCCTGGATATCTGTATTTTCTCTTTATCATTATAGCTAATATTTCTACACAGAGTATGAACAGATATGGGGATATAGGGTCTCCTTGTCTACAACCTCTTTTAATTTCAAACCAGTTTGAAACCTGACCATTTACAACAACACAAGATTTAATATTCTTATAGAATGTATCTATCCATCTGCAGATGTCTTTCTGAAAACCAAATTTTTTTAATACCTTCGACATAAAACCCCAATTAATCGAGTCAAAAGCTTTCTCAAAATCTATATTAATAACAATCCAGGTAAATTATTTTGATCTAAGTAAGCTATTGTGTCATATATCAATCTTAAGTTATCACCAATGTATCTGTTTCTAATGAAACCGTCTGGTCTTCATCAATAAGTCTGGCAGAACATTTTTTATGCGATTTGCAACACATGATGATCCAATTTTATAGACTACATTTAAAAGTGAAACTGGTCTCCAGTTTTTTATATATTGTCTTGGCTTGGCTTGTCCCCTTTGGGAATACATATAATAATCCCTTCTTTTTGCACACTAGACAATTCTCCTCTTTTGAAACTAGCATTCAACGCTCTAATAACAAATAATCCAATTTTTTTTCCAAAAACACTTTAAAAGAACTCTGTCGAAAAATCCATCAGAGCCTGGGCTTTTGTTATTTTTCATATATTCTTTAAGACATCAGTTGCTTCTTCAAGAGTAATTTCTCCCTCTAACTCGTTTGCTTCTGCTTCATTTAGACATGGGTGTATCGTTTACTAAATCCATTATTTCACTATCTTCTACTTCGGATTCTGCGTAAAGTAATAATCTATAAAAATTCTGAACTTCTAGAAGAATCTCTTTCTGGGTTGTTAAAACATTATCTTGCTGATCCGTGATCCTAGACATATTTTTACTTACAAAATGACGTTTCTCAAGATTACAAAAATAGTTGCTTACTTTCTCACCCTCAGCTATCCACCTAGCTCTTGATCGTAGCAAGACACCTTCCATTCGTTTTTCTCTAATATGTTTTAATTGTTCTTTTTTTGCTGCTATAGCTCTAATATCGTCCTCGCTTATAAACTTTGTTGTTTCTAATCTTCGAATGTCACATTCTAGTCGATTTTCCTCTTCCTGTATTTTCTTCTTTTTCATTGTTGCAAATGAAATTGTCTTTGATCTTAATTTCATAAGAAGGAAATCAAGAAAAAGTATCATCGGGAACAGAAAAACGTAGTTCTTCGTCAGGTACATCATTAATATTTGCATTCATCGCATATTCATCTATAACAGATCTTATCTCAGAATTTATCTCATTTACATATAAGTTGTCTTTTTAAAAGAGATGAATTAAATTTCCAAAAAAAGTGTTATGTTTTGAGCTTTCATTAAATTTTAGTTTCAATAGTATACTCGAATGATCTGATCTATATCCACATTCAATATCCACATAATCTACAAATGTTACTACTTTGTCTGAAATCAGAAAGAAATCTAATCTAGCCTGTTGAAAAGGGTTTGTTCTTCTTCCCATGTATACCGCAAACACTCTGGATTTAGTTCTCGCCATATATCACTTAATTCCAAATCTTCAATCATGTTTTCGAGCTCTTCCCTTGCCTTAGGGTTGTTAACATGTTTATAGTTATGATAATCTTTTGCTGGATCAAGGACTAAAATTGAAATCTCCAGCTATTATAATATTCTCAATACCCAAGCTCATAAATCTTTTGTTTCAGGTTGTTATAAAAACTCCGGATCATCTCTGTTTGGTCCATAAATATTTACAAAAAGAAAGGTATTTTCCTGAATTTCAGTAAGTAGCATGATATAATTTCCCGAGTTATCTTTGATGACACGTTTGACTTTGAACTCAAAATTGTTATTAAACAATATTCCCACCCCCCTTGAATTGGACGTGTAATTTGAAAAAATAACCCGCATATATCCCCATTCAGCTAAAACGTATTTTTCAATCTTTTCTTCAAAATGTGTATCTTGTAGGAAATAAATGGAATATTTCTTGTTTCTCAAGTAATGGAATACATCACGCCTCTTTTTTGAATCATTTGAGGCCTTGACAATTAACTGAAAGAATAGATAAGCTATTATTCATTTTCGTATTTATCAATCAAATAAATTCAAGAACATCCAACCAACCAAAATGAAGAAAGAGATGAAAAACATAAGCAAGCAAAAAAGGAAATACAAGTGTTATAGACACTTAAAAGAAAAAAGACACAAGTACTTAATCTAGTTGACAATCGCTATCGGGAGCAAAGGACAGGCAGCGTTTTCTTTACATACTACGAATACATTCATGCAATAATCACAGGTGATCTGGAGAAAAAAAAAAAAAAAAAAAACAACACACACACACACACACAACACACACACACACAAAAAAAAAAACAATAAATGAAAAATTAAAAATAAGCCCATCTAGATAAACACATTGCCCCGCAATATCGAGGGCGGGGTGAGCGTGGGTAAGGTGACAACAAAAAAAAAAAAAAAAAAAAAAAAAAAAAAAAAAAAAAAAAAAAAAAAAGTGTGTGTGGGGTGGGGGTGGAGGGGGGTGGGGGGGGGGGCGAGTTGGGGGTGGAGGGCAGAATTGAAATTTAACATCTTTTCATCATCAAAAAAAAAAAAAAAAAAAAAAAGGATTGAATCAACAAATTAACTACCTATAACATCTACAACAATCGTAACCAATGAACAACAAACAGAACCCACCCAAATCAGAACGAAAAAGCGGAGCTGGAATTCCACCAACCCCCCCACCTCCGCCCATCACGTGTGTCCGTAAGTATTATGTTCATACGCGCATGCGTGAGTTTATGTATTCCACGCGCGAATGCGCGCACGCGCGCCCAAGCGCACGCCACCCGTACGGATGCGCCCGCGCACACGCGCGCGCGCGCGCGCGGGCGCGGGCGCGGCCTCCACCGCGCGCGCACCACGACGAGCGCCCGCGCGCACGCACGAGCGCCCGCGCGCACGCACAAACGCCCGCGCACGCACGCGCGCCCGCGCACGAGCGCCCGCGCCGAGCGCGCCCGCGCGAGCTCCCGCGCGCACGCGCGCGCGCGCCAACGCCCGCCCTCGCATGTTTGGTCCCACACACATGCGCCCGCGACGGGGTGGGATAGAGGGCGGAAAGGACAGCGGGGAGGGGGGGGGGGGGGGGGGGGGGGGGGGTACAGGGAGGCCATGGGGGGGGGGGGGGGGGGGGGGGGGGGGGGGGGGGGGGGGGGGGGGGGGGGTGGGGAGGGGGAAGGAAGGGACAAAGGAGGAGCGGAATAGTGGCCAGTCGGGTGGGAAAGAGGGGTGAGGAAGGGGAGAGAGTTAGGGGGGAAAAAAAAAAAAAAAAAAAAAAAAAAAAAAGGTACGGGGGGAGGGGTGGGAGAGGTCAGCGCCCTGTGCGCAAGTGTGTGTGAATCGGTTAAGCACAATGTTGATTACAAGGCAAAACCATGCCGCGCCCACAGCCCCGCCTTCAGCGAAGATCCACACCAGGGCTGTGTCACCCCGCGCCCACACAGGAGGAGAGAAACACATCAAGCTACACAATCAAAACCAGATCATGGGGGGGGGGGGGGGGGGGGGGGGGGGGGGGGGGGGATCATTTCCAGAGGGGGGGGGAAAAAAAACAAAAAAAAAAAAAAAAAAAAAAAAAAAAAAAAAAAAAAAAAAAAATTAAAAAAAAAAAAAAAAAAAAAAAATGCACCCCATGACACAGAGGCCAAGCCATTGACATCCCATGGCCATTGACATCCCACGGCCAATAACATCAGGCAGCGCGAGAGAGCGCCAGGCAATCCCCACAATCCACCACTCCCAGGTTTTTTTTTTTTTTCTCTCTTTTTTTTTTTTTTTTTTTTAAAAAAGAATTCGAATAGATATGAATGATAAATATTACGGTACCACGCAAAAAAAAAAAAAAAAAAAAAATAAATAAATAAATAAATAAAAAGCATTTAGGCAAAACACACACTGCAGAATGGACAGCCAGCCCCAACCCCACAGTGTTCACAATTCTCACCACCCAATCACCAGACAACAAAAAAAAAAAAAAAAAAAAACGGCACATGGCACAAACCGCCAACAGACACAGACAAAAAGAACATCCAGAACAGGGACAGGAGAACCGTCCACAAAAGCAGAAAAAAAAAAAAAAAAAAAAAACAAAAAAAAAAAGCAGACGACAGGGAAAGGAAGACAAAACTAAAGAAAAAGGGCAAGTCAGAGAGAGGGACAGAAGGCGGGGAGAGCCTGCACCGAAGCCCCCGGCATCCCAACGAGGACTGTCAATTACATGCATTTCCACACAAAATTCCAGCGAGACAGCGAAGACAACAGTTTGTACAATTTTTCACTCGCTAGAAATGGATAGATCAATCAATCAATTGAAACTGAAAATCACACATTGTTACGGATCAATAAGAACTTTTGACTAGAATGACATATTATAATTTTCATGAATACAGCTCCTCTCCCACACTCGCTCATGTTTATTTCCCAAATGCATCGATCAGAGAAACACGATCACGGGGACGGAGAGAGAGAGAGACGAGAGAGAGAGAGAGAGAGAGACAGAGACAGAGACAGAGAGAATATAATTATGTATCAAGTAATAACAGAGCATCGACCTGGAATAAAACATCTGAAAATAGATATGCACGCATACACAAACATTAACTCATGGTGATATTGGATTCTGACAAATCTGGTGGGGACTGGAAGCTGGCTGAAGATGGGAAATCAGTCTGCAGGAGACTGAAAAAGTATGCATAAAACACCAGTCTATACATGACATGTGGTAACAATTGCAAAGGTTAAAGAGCATATATTTTTCAACATGTATTCATTACACCGTCTTCATCACACAGCACTGTAACGACCATTTTTTTCTCTTCCCCTCACCACCCCCCCCCCCCTTCTCTTAATACTTGAAGTATTGTGGTATGCCATTCATACGTGTGTTCAGTTACAGCGTTTACAATGGTTTTTTGTAAAAGTTCAAATCAGCATTACCAGAATGTGCGTGTCTCACAAGTAACAGCTAGCAAAGCTGAGTGAACAAAAAAGGAGACAGTACACACATACACCCTCCCACCCACACATCGCCAAAGACACAAGGTAAGGATTCTAAAGATATCCCTCCACACCCCAGCTTGAAATAAGTCACCAGCCCCTGCCAATACCAAGAAGACCTGTATATTTGCTGGAGGGGAGGGGGGGGGGGGCGGAGGGGGGTAGAGCGGAGAGGGGAGGGGGCAGAAGCACAGCCCCACCAAGCTTCAATGGACCAATGCACAAAAGAGTGGCACCAGAAAGGTAAGTGATGCCGCCCAAAAGGAACAGGCACGGACACAGCCTACCATGTCAAATAGAAACAGTAATAATAATCAAAAAAAAAAAATAAATAAAAATAAATATAGTAAAAAACAAAAAATAATAAATAAAAATAAATATAGTAAAAAAAAAAAAAAAAAAAAAAAAAAAAATCGCACAACACACACACACACACACACACACACACACACACACACACACTTCAAATCGGTTGAACCACATTAGAACTCTTCTTTATCATTTCATCACTTAAAGGGAAAAAAAAAAAGTAACAAAAAAGAGATAAAGAAGAAGAGGGGGGAGAGAGACCCATCCGCGCCACCCTCCACCCTCCACGCTATCCCCCAACGCTCTGAATCATCATTTAAATACACGATACCGTAATTTTCAATGAATCATCCAAAGTATCTGGGCAAAAGTAGCCACCACCTCTAACAGAGAGTGGGGGAGGGGGAGTGTGGGGAAGGGGAGAGGGAGTGGGTGGAGGGAGAGGGAGAGAGAGGTAGGAGAAGCACAAAAAACAAACCAAAAATTCCCTCCGTACCACTCTGTGTGTGACAGCATGACTACTTTAAACATTACACAAAGCACAAAAATTCCCTCCAAAACTATTCTGTGTGTAACAGTATGAATACTTTAAACATTACACAAAGCACAAAAGGGAGATATAGGGCATCAAATGAACATACGGAAATCATAACAAAAAAAAATACATATGAAGAAAACATTTTACTCAAAATAAATATAATCGAAACACGAATTGTGGCAACAAAACATTCATTTCATTTCCCTCTGAAGCACTGAATCAACGTCTGACCCCACATCAAGTCGGACTATTTTACCATTTTTTAGTTTGGTCAGTATCCTTCCATTGGAAGACCATGTGGACATTGTGGCTGAATGGTCTGCAGCTTTTTTGAGTATCTGGTAGTTGGCTCGGGTTAAATCTTCAGAGAGAGAAAAAGCCTGTTCCCTTTAATCGTCGTCTCTCGGACAACACTAAACCACGTGTGCGTCGAGAAAAAAAACCGTACTAGTATGGGGCGAGGTTTTCCGTTCTCACCCCTCTTGCCCGTGCGATGCGCAATGTCAATATCGGAAACACTAACCGAAGCCACACCAACCTTTGTTTTAAACAGGTCCACACATTGTTTAGCACACTCCTCCACCGTCTCACCTTGTTTTTCTTTTACACCAAACACTCTTATGTTCCACTGGCGTCCATGCTGTTCAACGTCATTAACATCCGCGTTCACTTTCGCTAATTCTTTTCTTTCTGTTTAAGCAAGTCTTTTAGTTCACTGTTTTCACCTCTCACTTTATCCAGTTCACCAGACAGTTTATCATTTTTTGTCTGCAGTTCAAACACACTCCCCCTCAAGCACATCAATACGAAGAGTCAGCGTTGTTGAGAGCCTCATCATTTCCTCTTTCAAAAACTGAATGTCTTCTTTTGTGGACAAGAGGGTATCTTTAATCTCTTGAAGAGACTCGCTGATCTCCATATTGCTGTCCGAGTTTTCACCACTGTCGTGCTTTTGTTTCTTTTTCTCCTGCTTACATTTACCGCTTTCAGTGGGACTGAAACCCAGGTCACTTGCTGAGGAGGTAGAAGATGGTTTCCTTTGCTTTTATTATCTTTTCCTCCCCCCTTTCCGGAAAAATATTTCGACACAGTGGATGTCATATTACTACAGGTTCAAGGCACCAGCACTAAAATTCAGCACGTCTCCATCCACAGAATAAACTATTGTCCGTTCATGTTAGGAGTGCCTAGGGATATCTACTTCTGAAAAAAAAAAACAACAAAAAAAAAACAAAAAAAAAAACATATTTCAACTTAAACCAAAACAAACAAACTACAAGAAAAGACCCGCTGTCACCATTCCACAGAAAACCTGTTTCCCTAAATTTTCCCGACCCTATAGTTTTTCGCCTTTCATGAACACAGCCGAGATGTTTGCCGTATTCCATCCCTGGATGGTAGAGGAGCTTCAGCGCAGGGGCGATTTCCTCTACGTTAAGAATTAAGTGAGTCCTGGGGTTCCTGGTTCGAAACAGCCCACAAATGATTTTAAATCTTCTGTGGAGCATATGAGTTTGCAAGTGAACGCAGACCGACAATGTGTTCAGGGGCTCCGCTTTGTCCTTCGTACGTGTAACCAGCTCGCTGTCCAGCTTCAGATGGGAAAACATTCTGTTCGCTTGGAGTTCATTAAGTCCCGGGAGAATGTTCGGCAACAGTTCGGCGGAGTCTGCACGCGTTGTTTGTGTCTTTTCCATGCTGTTACGAACGCTCTGCAAGGATGGTGCACTGTTAGTTATCGCTATCTGCGGTAGACAAACCGATCTGGCCACAAATTGGGTCCTCAACATACAAATTCATGCCTTTTTAAGAGGAAGTCTTAACCACATCGCTATCGGACACCAACGTTTGGAACTTTACGCCGTATGAAGGTCACTTTTGTTCCTCCACGATCCGAAATAACGCTATTCGTAAAACCCCCTATCATCATTATGATGTAAAATTCAATTCTTAAGATACGTCTACAACCCAGATTTATCTGCAGCGAACCCCCCAGTTATAGGTGCCAGAATAATCAAGTTTGATTGTGGCCCTCAAGACTGAAGAATAAACAGTTAAGTTTAATTTCAAACAAACAGTTTTTCTGCAAACAGTGTTTCAAAACAACGATATGCATACAATTAAACAAAAAATGCGGCGTATAGCCTAGTCAAGCTAATCTTCAAAGATAACCCAGAACTCCAAACGTAACCAAAGACTCTGACACTCGATTTCCTGGAATAACTTCCGGCGAAAGGTGACCGTGAAGGGTTGTGGGATAGGTTCATGGCTTGTGAATGTGAAAATTTTAGTCTCCCCGCGCAATATTTTTCAATTTTTGTGTGCGCGTTTGACCCAGTTTCACCCCCTTGCCTTGTCCGAAACGTGTATGATATAGTTCCACCAATGCTTACGTACATTGGTATGGGCCTGCGAGGATTCTTTGTTTTGGCAGCTAAGATATGGGAGTTTTGTGTGCTACATTTTCAGACGACAAATTCGGTCGGTAAGTTTGATTTTTGCAAACAAGACAACGGCAACGAGCATTGTTTAATCGTTTCCTTTCGTTATCATTGGTTGTTTCACGTATACATAGTAATAATCATCTTGTGCATCTGAAATAATGAAAGTAAAATCATTTATGATGGTTTAGTTTTCCTGGGCGTGCTCTGTTGTAGTCATATGATGAGTGATTGTTAGTGTTACGGTAGTGGTGGCGACTGATGTAAACAGTGCCATAGAGCGAACAGCGATGTACACTTCACATTAAATTCACGAACTGTCATATCATATCATATCATGTCAGTGGCATCCTAGGCATTTCCAGCCTTTAGCCTGCTCAGTGTGGATTATTATAAGGTTTTTGCGATAAATATTTTGGTCGTTTTCTCTCGCACTTTTAGCACATGCGTGGTTTTGAAATTTTGAATCAATGAAAGTCAATATTTGTTTGAAACATAAGATGTACCCAGTGTTATTAAGACGTTTTTTTGAAAGCGTTAACAGTTTCTGCTGTAACAACATTGACTGGCAAGTTATTTCAAGTATTAACCATTCTGTTAGTGAAAAAAGTTTGCTTTTTTTGAAGTTTTAGTAAATTTCATTGTTGGTTTGAATAGGTGCCCTCTAGTTGTAAGGTCTGTATTCAACTGAAATAGTGTGCCAGTGGTTTTAAATGTCATAAAAGTCCATGTACATGTTTGTAAGTTTCAGTCATGTCGCCACGTAAGCGCCTGTATTCCAAGCTTGGTAATCTTAAAAACTGTGTTCTATTCACGGTGGCTACAGACACACTGGCAGGAATTAGTCAGCTATAAAATGATTAATTTCTGTGTAATCAATGAAACATTCTACAATAAGGAATTATACAACATGGCCTTATATCTTGTAACTTGTAGCATGAGACTGTGGTTCAAACTCTGCAAAGACAACATTTTCATTTCAATCAGGGTTTTTTAAGTTGCCAATCATATTCTGATTAAGGTACATGCCTCAATTAGTCACTAGTTTCTTTTTTTCTCTCGTTAATTTTAGCTCAGCTTAAGTTAAAGCATATAAGGGGGACATGTGGTTTAAAATACTGCCAAAAAACTTTTTTTTTTTTTCATTAATTTAATCTTTTTAAGTGGCCAGTCATAATCTAGTAGTGTACTTAACTCACCAGTTCAGCTTAAAATTGAAGGCACAAAGCTGTGTACCTCAGCCTTGAAATTAAAGTTTTAAGATAAAGCATTTCCATTACCGCTGTTTCAGTTAAAGGATGGGAATATATCTTTAAAAATTCCTGTTTTTTTTTTTTTTTTTCTTCTAAAGTGCCAGTATTTTAGACAATTTACAACATTTACAAGAACTTGAAGAAATGAATGGCTGCATTGTCCAGGAGGTGAAAGATGCACACATGTGACATGCTGCAGATGTGCACTCTCTCTCTCCTTCTCTCTCTCTCTCTCTCTCTCTCTCTCTCTCTCTCTCTCTCTCACACACACACACACACACACACACACACACACACACACACATGCGCACATCTGATTTACCTGTTGCTGGTATATTAGGGAGTCCCAGTTGTAGAGGGGCCTCTTACTCTACAGTTTATCGATGCACACAAAAAAGAGTAATGGGGCAGGGGGTGTATTTGCTTAAAATAAGTCATGAATGGACAGTTTGATTTAACACAGCATGTGATGTATGAAAAACATTAATGAAGCCAGCTGGAGCTACTCATAAGTGTGCACTTGATTTAATCCTGACTTCATCACTTTGGTGTTTAGCACTAGTATGTGTTTCTGTTCCATCATAATCAGAACGCCACATACTATGCACTGAACTGACTACAATGGTTGCTTAGTCAGGGAGCAACTGTGTTTGGATGTCCCCCCTTGAGTACACTACTGTGTATATCCAGTGGCTACCCTAAACACTTGGTGTATGATGATGCCATGGTGACCTGACACGAACTTACCAAGGGCATAAATATTGAGAGGAAATTGAAACTTGGATCATCATGAGAGCAGAGCATAAAGGGCCACCAAACTTGAGAGGGTTTGTTGATGCTGATCAATGAAGATCATGAAGATTATGCTGTGGAGTTCTTTTCTGATCTGAGACTGCATGTCAAGGCTTTACTGTATTTTTACTTGCATAATGATATTCTCTGGCATCAGCCAGGCCTGAGATACACAAACAGGTACCTGCTGTGTAGTACAAACAATTTGAGCAACACTATCGCAGTATCGGAGTCACCAAGTGGATGGAAATAAACGGTATGGTTCCTGTCTTTCCAGTTGAGCCTATTGCAAGTTAAAACTTACTTAATACTTTATTTCCGAATGCATTAAAACAGTGTCTGGTCATGATAATAATCATAAAGAGAGGGGAGAAAGTGAGAGAGAGAGAGAGAGAGAACTAGAACTATGGACAGACATGTGAAGAACTATTTTGTTTGGTCATAGAGGCATTCAGATTTCTATTCTTCTTTTCCCAGTGCGACGAGATATCTCAACTGGCATTGGCTCTGTGTTTCAAACCTTTTCTAAAGGTGTAAAGCATACCATTTGTGGAGAGCTTTGTATTTAATGTCATAAATTGAATGCTGTCACTGCAACATAACAGTGTTAATATCAGTGCACAATTTTGGTGAGTTAGAGACACTGGCAGTTATGTGAATTGAGTGACCTCAAGAGCATGATCTGTGATTTGAAGGCTGATTTGACTCGTGTTTCTGCAACAGTTTTTAGTGTGTTCATGATGTCTGTTAACTATGATAATGTTTTGAAAACACTCAGGTATACTGCTTGCAAAAACAGTTTTTTGAAAGGAAAAAAAAACAAAACGTTAAGGTTTCTATGTTTTCAAAAAGTTGTTCTCAGTAAATGAAACTAATGTGCAGAGTATACTTGGAACATGTTCAGAGCTTACTGTAAAAATTCATCTATGATTTCACGTATGGTTCATTTATGTTTTGTTCCTTTCACAAGTTTTAGATGCCAATGTGATTGATAATACTATTGAGAGGAAGCTAATAAAGGAATGTGTGTCTGCTGTTGGAGTTTGGAATCCACCCCAGTCTTTGTCTTGCCTCAATGTTGGCGTGATTCCAGGCTTTTGAGTCAGGGCTGTTTCAAGCAATAGCTTGACCTGAATTGTTTGTTCTCACAAAGAAGAAGCTGTTAAGTTGTTGTTGCACCATACTGCGTAATGGTTGTCCAAAAGTAGCTCACACTCGCAAGATAATGCTTAACAAGTGTTACACTTACAGTTTGCTGCACTTATGTTTGGGGAGTGATTCACATGTATGCACATTCTTAATAAAGCAAAAAAACCAAAAGACATGGATGATTACTTGACCAGCAGGGAGTGGATTGCTCAGGAGGCATAGGATCGCCTAGTGGAGGTTTTTGTTGTTGTTGTTGCTGTTTTTTTTTTTTTCTCCTAATTAGATCAATCACAGACAATTATTTGCAGTCAGAGAGGTTGGGGTGGGGTGATCAGGAGGCAGAAACCGAGAGAGTGATCATCACTGAGTTTTCTTTTGTTTTGCTTTTGTTTTCTTATACGTTAATTCTTCTATTAATTCATTGCCAGTTAAAAAAAAAAAAATAAGAGGTTAGCCTATTCTATGTCATCTTCATCAACCCAGAGGTAATATCCTCTCAGCTCGATCCCTGTCCTCACAAACACAGCTACAAACATGCATGCCCTTTTTTTTTTGCCACAGCCACAGTGCCAGTAGTCCACAAGTCCTATTAATTTCAGGTTCCCAAGGGGTCACCCGTGGACCAAAGTTAACCCTGCTGTGGTGCTAGTTTACATTCCTGGTGTTCCGTGGTGACTCCAGGTTCAGCATGGTGATGATTTGAAAAAACAACAACAACAAAAAAAAGACAAAAACAGTTCAACTTTCTTTTGCCTTTTTTTTTCCTCATCAGCTTTTCGTTTGTTTTGTCTCTGTGTTTTCCTGATACTTTTTGCCTAGTTTGTTACTGCTGTTGTGTGGATAGGAAGTTTATACTCTATTTTAAACGTTTGCAATGTTAACTATTTTTCGGAGTAAATCTTGGTGTAGAAAAAAAAGTGCATTTTTTGTTGTATTATTAATTTTACTATTAATTTATTAATCTGTTTCATTTAGAAATTAATTTCATTTGCTTATTATTTATTCAGCATTTAGTAGTATATTTTTAAAGGTGATAATAGTCTTATTTCTTAAAACCGGGCATGAATTATGGACTCTGGACTGTCAGTTCCACACATACACATACTTACAGGCATGAAGAATGTACTCATAAGCAAGCACATGGGTGTATCCACACATGACCATACAGATGCACGGGGCATATGCACATCTACACATATATGTGTGCATGCTTACTTAGTTGCACAGAAACACATGTGTGCACACACAGCACACACACACACACACACACACACACACACACACACACACACACACACACACACACACACACACGCACACACACATGCATACATGTATACAGTGTGTTATACACACACATGCACACA
>JADBJO010002141.1:267500-310000 GCA_016801955.1 Conus betulinus | reverse complement strand
TTTTTTTTCCTCCTGTAGTTGAGACAGTGAGAGTGAAAAGGATGGAGTGGGGAAGTGTCTATGATGGGGATGGGTGGTGGGTGGGGAGAAACAAGGGGGTGGGGGAGAGTCAACCTTTCACATTGAAAAGCTCCAGATGTTACGATGGATACCATTGATTGTGGCTCAGATCAATACACCATGAAGAAATTGTGACCCTTTTTCCGTTACGTAGATAGCATTGATATTAATTTGGCTATGAAAATTGTGACATTTTTCATCTCTTTGAGATGTTCAGACAGATCTTAAGTGTGATAGTAAAACTTAAGGAAATGTTCTCTTGTGTGAGTAAAGAAAAGAGATGAGAAAACTGGAAATTGATTGCAATATTAACTAATGTTTGAATGAGATTATGCATATGTACGCACACAGACTTGCATCCCACCCACATCGAATTGAATGCTATAGACATGCACCTGACACATAGTCAATAGCGGGCAGACAGATGTGCACATAGGCATGTATGCAGAGTTTTACAGGTGAAAACCAGTGTGTATACAAACACGCGCGCGCGCACACACACACACACACACACACACACACACACACACACATACACACACACACTCTCTCTCTCACACACACACACACACACACACACACACACACACACACACACACACACACACACACACACATAGCGTAATCAGTGTTCTCAGGGAAGAAAAAAGAAAGAAAGGAGATAAGAGTGGGAAGGAGGAAGAAAGAATAGGGGAGAAGGAAGAAAGAAAAAAACAACTCTTATTAGAGGTAATCATAAGTTCTGTTCCTTTCTGCCATTCGCCTCTCTTATCTCTCTCTGTCTGTCTCAGTGTCTGTCTCTGTCTCTGTCTCTGTCTGTCTGTATCTCTCTCTCTCTCTCACTCTCTCTGTCTCTCCTAACAGCCTTCTCCTCCCTCCACTCTCTCTCTCTCTGCCTCTGTCTATCTGCCTGTCTGTCTGTCTGTCTGTCTGTCTGTCTGTCTGTCAGCCTGTCTCTCTTTCCTCGGTGTTCATCAGAAATTGTTCAGATTTACAACGTCTAAAATCTAACAGAATGATTGCAAGCCTGCAAACAAACTTAACGGATGTTCTGAGGATAAATAAATTAAAAAATTACAAGGATGACGAATATTCAGCCAGAATGCACGTGTTAAATTACCATAAATTTTGCAGGTCACAGTAATTACTGTTGATTACAGATGTTGTTTTCCTACATTTGTATGAAAGCCAAAATGCAAATTTAAAGATACAAATCACAGTGTAAAGCACAGCTTAATACAGAATGTAAAACAGGCAAGTGAATTTTGACATTAGAGGTCAAAATAGCAGACATGAAGTAATTCGCCACAGATTGCAACCAAATCGTCATGTGCGCTGTGTTCAGGGGAGTGTTGCTCTTTACAGTTTTTATGTTTGTTGTTCGGGATTCTGAAGAAGACTGAAGTGGAAATTCACTGGTTTGTTATGTATTGTGTACAGAATAAGCATGACTTAGCACTGCTGTGTATTGTATAAATATGTTTTATTGGTATTTGAGCTTGTTTCAGCGATGCTGTGCACAGTTTATCCTAGTTTTTATTTTTTTTTTACATTTTTATCATTTGCATTGATTGTTGTAAATACATCATTGTATGGGTCTAGTTTTCTTGACTGATTTTGATTCATTTATTTTTTTTTCCATATATAAAATCATTGATTGTAATTGTTGAATTTTGTTTATTGTGTTTTACAGATTGTGCAACACCAGACTGTGAAGTATGAAATCGTCCCTCTGTCTCCCCTCTCCAAACACAGGCTGAGTGAGTACTGGTGGCTTCTAATTTGTTCCTTATATTTGTGGCAGACACAAGTGAAAAGTTTCATTCTTGCAGAGAGAGAGAGAGAGAGAGAGAGAGGGGGGGGGGGGGGGGGAGTGGGAAGAATGTGAGGGAGTGAATGTTGAGTGCGATAAGGAGCAAGCAGGCAAAAGAGACGAGTGAGGGAGAAACCCTGTTCTGTTGTGCTGAATTTTTTTTTTTTTTTTTGTCTTAAAATTTTAGAACCAAAAACTACTTGTGTACTTGTCACATCTGCACTCTTGCGTTTGAAAGTGTACCTTGTGCGAATGATCACTAATGTGTGGACATAGTTGGAGGAATTAGGTTCAGTTCAGCTTGTGCCAATACATACACAATCTGTCTGAATTGCACACATAAAAGTGGAGTACATGTGACTGTGCAGAAATACCTGTGCATGCACAGGTACGACTGTGCATGCATGCACATATGTATTAAATGAGTGTGCATATACACACGGACTGCATGTGCATGTACAGTCATACCTGTGCATGCATGCATACATGTAATAAATGTGTGTGCATACACACACAGACTGCATGTGCATGCACAGTTGTTCCCGTGCATGCATGCACACATGCATTAAATGCGTGTGCGCATACAATGAATGGAATGCATGTGCACACATGCTTAGCACAGACACCGGTCTTGTACAAACTTCAGAAAGTTCAGTGTGGTGCTACCATACTTGTCAAATGTCAAGGTTAGGATCAGGTTTTTCCAGCATTTCCGTAGCTGCATTCATTGACCGACTTTCAGGTGCATTGTGAGTGCAATCTTCCCTGTGTCTCATATGCTAACGTTTTCTTCCAGAAAGTGATAGGCCTCGACATATATGTGTACTACTTACATTGTAAGACTATTTGTATTCACTTCTGTCCACCATCTCTAAATCTTGATGGCATGTCTGGCACAAGCAAATCATGGTAACTGCAAATGAAAATTGACGGGTTAAAGTTCAGCTTACCCACAAAGGTAAATTGTTTCTTTTTGAAATTTTATGAAAGGAAGAAAAATGCAAATGAATATGACATTTTAATGAGTTTTGAGATGATTGGTTTTGCTGCGTGCCAATTTGGTCTTGATAAAATTGGTAAGATTTTTTGTTAGCTTTTTTGAGAGCTCCTTACAGACTGTTGAAAAATCACTCTTGACTCGGTTAAAAATCAGATCATCTTTGCTGCTAGGATTATTTGTTTCTGATGTGTTTATTTTTGCACATCATCTGTCAGTATGTGGTCATATGGATAATTATGTGAATTGATGTGAATGATTGTGTGCTTGCACAGAAAAAGGAGAGATGTTAAAAGGTTGTCTGTATGTGCTCAACATGCTCAATGTATACAAACTCTCTCTCTCTCTCTCTCTCTCTCTCTCTCTCTCTCTCTCTCTCTCTCTCTCTCTCTTTCTCTCTCTCTCACACACACACACACACACACACATACACACAGAGAGTTACACACACACACACACACACAGACACACACACACAAAACATGCATACAAAGAGACACAAACACACACACACACACACACACACACACACACACACACACACACACACACACACACACACACACACACACACACACACACACACACACACACACACACACACACACTCACAAATGCAGAGCGTTAGAAGTTCTAGCACAGTAACAGTTCTTACGCAGTGCTAGAAGATTTAGAAAGTAATGACCCTGATTTGTCAAATGTCAGAAATGGAAACTGGAATCACATGATCATTCCAGTCCTCATCTCTCTGTATTGACTTCTTCTCGAGCAGAATAGAACTCACTTCAACTGGTACAAGCTTATGAAAAGCCTTGCAGCTTGCAAGGTTATGTTGTATTTCTTTGTTTTACTGTGAGGGAATCATTTGATAAATTAATGACGTCTAGAAATTGTTTTAAAGTAAAGAACCAGTACACTTTTAAAACAAAAATGTGTTTCAGATCAGGTGTCAACAAAAAAAAAGAAATGAGCAAAACCATGTGGTGATGTGGTAAAGGTAGAAGAGGAGAAAATCTTTAAAAAGAGAAAAAAGAAAAAACCTTGAAAAAAGGGTATTAGAAATTAAATCAACACGAAGAAATTCAGTTGCTGCAAATTTGAAGTGAAAAAAAGGTATTAGAAATTAAATTAAAACGAAGAAAATTCAGTTGCTGCAAATTTGAAGTGGTTTAGCATAATTTGGAAATAAAATATCAGTTCTGCATACTGCACCAAGAAGACAGAAAACTAGGTTTTATTTTTGTTTTGTTTTCTTTTTTCACTCTTCATATTATTATCAGGAATGAAATCTTAACCAACTGCATGGAAAAAAGTAAGCGAATATGAACAGGGAACAAAAAATTTGCTGTCTACTTAAGCATATAATGAATTTTTAAAGAATAGGAAAAAAAAAAAAAAAGAGAAAAAAAAATAATAATAAAGGGAGAAAAATGCCTTCCTAACTTTTCTTTTAAGTGAAATAAAATGTATTATAAGCAGGGCACCGTTCCTAACAAAAAGTGTATTTCTTCTGACTCCCCTTCTTCCCCAACTCATGCATTCTCTGAAACGTTTTTTTTTTTGTTGTTGATGATGCACATACTTTTCATTGATAGTGTAAGATGAAAACAGTTATGAGTAGATAAAATCACACACCTGGAAGGATTGATAGTGTTTGTCTGTGCGTTGCAGGTATGATGAAAAGGAAGACGCTGGTGCTGGATCTGGATGAGACATTGATTCATTCCCACCATGACGGAGTTCTACGACAGGTGAAGCCGGGCACACACCTCCAGATTTTGTCCTCAAGGTGAGACTGCTGCAATGTGCATGACACAGTGATGAGAAGACGATTCCCACTGCCTCCACACCTCCACTTTCCTCCCTTCTGTATTTGAAAAAAATTTTTTTTTTTAGCCTTTTCCATCTTGACTGCTCCCCCTGTCTGTCTGCCCAGTCTGTCTCCATCTCTTCCAGGTTATAATAGTCTCCCAATATATTTCTAAACACAGAATGCAATATGTTGCAGGTTACGATTGACAGACATCCAGTCAGATTTTTTGTCCACAAAAGGCCACATGTTGACTATTTTTTCTGGAAATAGTGAGTTTTTGTCAATATGTGTTTGTTTTGATTGATATGTCAGTGCATGTAGCTGCGTTTATGTGTATGCGTGTGAGAGAGAGTTTGTGTGTGTGTGTGTGTGTGTGTGTGTGTGTGTGTGTGTGTGTGTGTGTGTGTACACAAGTATTCAAGTTTGTTTTGTTTCGTAAAATTTTTCTGTGTTGACATCATTGTGTTTGATGTGATTTTTTTACAGCTGTACAAGGTAGGGATATTACTTGATTTAATGTCAGGTATTTTGTTTATATACATTGAATTAATCTGATTTTTGAGGAGGTTTGGGGGTTGGGAGAGAAGGCAGGGATGGAGGAAAATTAATGAGGATTTGAGGAACTATTTCCTCTTTTTCTGCTCTGTTTTGCCTTCCAGCTTTGTAGTCTATTCATTATTTTGTTTTGTTCTTCTGTAGATACTTGAAATTTTGAGACAGGTATTGATGAAAAATGTTTAAGTTTGTAAAGGAGATTGACGAGACTGAAAGTGGAGTTTGATCATAGGTCCTCTTCTGTTCCCACAAAGTGGTTGTCTTTGTTCTGACTTTTTAGTTTTTCAAATGAGACATGACCAAGGTTCTGTGTACAGCATGCACATAGCACAAGGACCCTCAGTTAGGGAGTTGTCTCGTGTAGAATTTTGTAGCAAAATCCTCTCTAGCGAGTAAACAAAAGCAAATACGCACTCATACACAAAGACAAAGCAAGAAGCACAAAAGAGGCAGTCTGACGATGTGAGTCAGTGTAGTGGATATGTGCTACAGCGGGATGAAGGTGGAAAGGTAGTTTGGATAAACAGGGAAGGAGAGGGTGTGCAGGTATAGTTCCAGTGATAACTTGTTTGTAGGACAGTAAACATCAAACAGTGCGTGAAGCACCAGTGTTCCTACGTTACTGTTTTCAGGGAAGGTTTTTCTTTTTTTTTTTTTTTTTTTGAAAGTAAATATACTTCAATTTAGCTTAATAGCGGGTATGAAAGTAACAAAAAAACTTGAGATTGCAGAATGCTGTAAGTTTGATGTCCCAGGGACAAAAGCATTTTCCTCTTGTTGGACTTGACTGCTGAATTTGATTCATGTTACTATACAGTTTCGAAAGATGGATTTGCAGTCTGGTATTTTCTAGCTGAGTAAATTTCTCCAGGCAAGAAGTTTTGGAGATTCTTCATAATGTGGTGTATGTTTAAAAAAAAATTGTTATGATGAATCGTGATGTGGTGATGAAACCATTGTCTGATGACAAAGCTTGTTGTTTCATGGAAATGAATATACTTGCTTTGCTATCATTTGTGTATGTGTATGTGTGCGTTAGTATGAATTCACTTGAAGTAAGTTCTGCACTCAGTATGGAAATGCAAAAAAAGAACTTTTTTTGCACCAAGTACAGTTTGTTGTATTCTACTGAAAGGGGCATACTTCAAAAGAAACATTGCTTAGTGTGGTTGATTTCAAAAACTCGTGCGTCAACCTGTCAAAAAAGATGCACTTGCTGTTGATGTTGTGCAGAGTTGTAATCACTGGCAAACATTTTGTAGCATTTCCCTGCCTCAGTTTGACATTTTGAAACCTATTGACAGATTTACTGCATGAATGAAGCACAAATGCACTATATATGGAGTCCTGGAATGTGTTGCATTTTAGGGATGATCCTGAAAAAGAGGGAGAGCAAATCATTTTAAGGGGGGAAAAAAGCGGTTCCAAGTAATACACTGGTTAACAAGCACAAAAAACGTGTTTGGCAGTAAAAAAACGTATTTGGCGCTTCATAGTGAGGTGACTGCAGGTGAAAATTAAACGATCTTAAGAGAAAAAAATTACTATGCTGCCAAATGAAAGAAAGAAACAAATTGCAATCATGATGCGTTTCCACCTCTTTGGTCTTCTTCAGTCAAGACAAACAACTTTAGAGACGGTGAAAACGAAACACGAACAGACAGTCACTTACCTCCTCAAACTGGTTATGAAATGGATGTAGAATGAGATATATCAGATTGTGGCCTGTCTTAGTTCTGTATTAAGTAATACATCTGCATCTCTGCTTGATATGAAATGGTCTGATCTTGACCGAATGTAACTTGATTTATACTACAGTGTCTGTATATGTTTAACCCTATCTTTTGCTTGTATTTTTCAGGGAATAGGGGTGGGAGTGGGGATGGGGACTGGGAAAATTTTGACTGGTCCTGTTTGTCAGTTTGTGTGAGTCGTAGGTAGAACTGTCAAAACCTGTAGCTCAGGTGTGGACAGTGCACTGCTGGTTCTTCATCAGCTACAGTGTACAGTATGTTCTGTGACAGAGTTGAATTGTGTACTGGGTATTCTGATTTTACCCTCCCCCCTTTCGCCCCCCACCAGGTAAAATTTGTTTGGCATGTTAGTGTTAAGCCATCCTCTCAATCTTTGGGATGGAGATTAGTGATTGGTCATTCATTTTCGTTGTCCTGAGTGTTATGTACCTTGCTGAAGAACGCCTAAGAGGTCGAAACACGTCATGTTTTGTCCTGTGATTTGTTTGTACGTTTTTCGGCGGAAGCTTAAAGTATATTCTGAATTTTTTTTTTTAGATTCTGCCTGTAGTCACCTCACTTTGCAACTTGATTTCTCTCAATCTTAGTTATGTATGTTGTTGTACCTGTGTATGATACACATTACTGTTATTGGACACTGCAGGTCAGTCAGTGGTATGACCTGGTGGTCTTCACCGCCAGTATGGAGATCTATGGAGCGGCAGTGGCTGACAAGCTGGACAACAACAAGGGAATTCTCAAACGCCGCTATTACAGACAGGTATTCTGCAAAAGCCCAGTGGTTACGACTGTCATTCTGAGTGTTGTATTTTCAAAGAACAGCTAGTATGGTAGGTGGAGTATGTACAAACATAGTGTTGGACTGTTCTGATCTTCCAGGTCAACACATGTGTAGACCTACTGGTGGCTAAATCCCCACTGTGTGGCCAGTCGCCCTCGGTGCAGTCATCAGCTGCCAGCAGGCTGGTTTGGGTTGGAATGCGTTCAGGGACAATACATATGTAGGATTTTCAGCCCCACCCTGCACTAACTGAAAAGTTTTGAGTTGGAAACACCTGGAAAAACTGAGCAGGGATTTGGGGAGCCTTTATATATGTGGGAAAAATGGGACATGCCTTAGGATGTGAGGAAATTTGACAAGGTGCTTAGCATATGCATTACATGATCATGAAAGTCATAACTCAGAAATGTGTTGCAGGATTAGAAATAAATAAATGAAATTGAATTATAGATTTGTCTGGTGTCCATGCTCATTGTTTACCCTTGGTTGCTGACCATTATTAGAAGCTGGATGTAGATTAACATTTTTAGTCATGCAGCAGCGAGCTATAATAGATTCATATGCCTGGAATTTAAGCGATGTTTGGCTTGAAAAAAAATACGAATCATGGATCAGGAAAGCAGTTTGCAATAAGCATGCTGCATTAATCTTCCACTGCAAGGAAGCCATAAATACTCATTAGATGGGTGAAGTAGCCATTCTTGATCAAAGCAAAGGTAATTTACTTGGTATTCGCCAGTCTGCTGTCTCTTATACTCTAAAGCCAAGTGTTGGATGGGATTAGTTATTATCTGCTGAATGTGTTTCGGGGTTCTTTGCAAGAAGGTTGTGAAAGTTTGATCGTTACTGAAACAGCAAACAACACTGTGAATCTTGATGTCGTTCTATAGTGACCTCAGTTGTGATTCCCTCTCCAAGTCTGCTCCTGTGGAAACTTTGTGCCAGTCTTTGATGCTGGCAAGATCATAGAAACTCTTTACTGGACTGACATAGTGACCGCCTCCAGAAGGGAACACTCACTGTCCATGTTTTGCAACTAGGCAATTATTGTTACCAGTAGAAGACTTCACAGATGGTGCTGTAGGAGTGTTAGATCAGAACAGGCACCCTGACCACTGTGAAGCGACCACTGCACCAAGATCCTGGAGCAGTGGGTAGGTGGATGACTTATGATGACGAGCTGATATTGAATGTTTCGTATAGAATGCTTGGGCTGTAACAGGAAGAACCTGTGTGTGGCTATGTATGGGCTTGGTTAGGGTGGGCATGAAGGATAAGAGCAGAAAAAAAAAAAGCAGCTGAAAAAAAAACATACACACATCTGTCTAAATTGATAAAAACATTTACCTAATTCTTATGGCAATAGTATACAAGTGGGTGATTGTGTTTGTGGCTGTACGTTTGTGAGCTTTTGATGTTATTTATTTGTTTACTTATTCACAATGTTTTGATGGTATTTCTTTTCAGCATTGCAATCTAGACTGCGGCAGTTACACCACAAAGACCTGGCAGCTATATGTCCAGTCCAGATTTGTCTAGTATCTTCATTCTGGACAATTCCCCCATCGCTTACAGACAGTTCCCAGGTAAGATGTTTTATTCCAGAATCGTTCATAAAGAAGTTCATAGAGAACTGTTGCAGAGGGATTCAGCGCAGAAGGCAATGACTGTGAAGTATGGGAAGCAATGAGTCTGTGTATATGTGCTGGCATGCAAGAACTAGCCTCTCAGTCAATATAGGTATGCTGGCAGGCAATGACTAGCTTCTCAAGCAGTATAGAGATGGTGAAATGCAAGAACTAGCCTCTCAGATGGTGTAAATATGCTGATAGTCAAGGACTGGCCTCTCAGTCAGTATAGATATGCTGGCAGGCAAAGGATTAACCTCTCAGTCAGTACAGATATGCTGGCAGGCAAGAACTAGCTTCTCGGTCAGTACAGATATGCTGGCAGGCAAGAGCTAGCCTTTCAGTCAAGTAAGGTAAGGTAATGTTGCTTATAGCCCAGCTGACCGCAAAGGGCCGTATCAGGGCTGTCACCAGGTTGAAGTCAACCCACAAGTTATTTAAGAAAAAAAAAAAAGTCTCTTAGTATAAATATGCTGGCCTGCAAGAACTAGTCTGTCAGTCCTCAGACTTGGAAAGTTGCCAGGCACAGTCATGATCCCCTGCCCAAGACCGTCCTACATGGCACCTTGAAGGATGGACGTTGTAGAGACAGACTGAAGTCCTGGTGGACAGATGGTCAGAAAGGTTTCTTTCCGAGTCCTGCCACATCTTTTTTTTTTTTTGGTTATTGTCAGCTGTCCGTCTATCAAACTTTTTTTTGTTAATCAGCTGTCAGGTTTCCTCTTTGGTGTTGCTGAAAGTTAAAAAGAAATTTTCTTTAAAGAATATCTTGCTCTTCTGTTCCAAATTTCAAAAGAGAAGGCTGCCTCCACTGTGAAAAGCTTTTTTTGTACTGAAATCTTACAACACATATGATATTGTTCAAGGCATAAGACGTGATGATTTCTGTCAAGACAGCACATGCAGCAAATGACACAAAAGCTTCAGTAGGAACAAATATGAGAATAGAGTTTCCAGTCAGAGGAATTGGCCAGTAAGAAGCTGATCGAAAGATTCCATGATTGTGCAAGATTAAACATGCTTGATTTGACGAGAACTGTATTGAAGTTTACGTGTTTGTTTGCAGCTGGAAATTTTGTTGTGTCATCGAACACTTGGGGAAGAAATTTATTATATTGTTCTTGTTACCCTTGCCAGCATCAGTTGGTTGACTGGTTTTGTCATTCAACATGATAATGCAAAAACACAAAACGAAACAAAAAAACCTGAACCAGTTTTAAACAAGTTTAGGGAAAAGATAGTCAAAGCCTCTGAATGTTGATGAGGATCCATAATGTAGATGTGGATCAGACAGACACAGTCTGTGCAGCAAAATTATTATAAATTGTGCACTTGACATGAACTCTGCAAACATACTTACTGTAAATTGATAACTGTACACTTGACATGAACACTGCAAACATGCTGATTTTAAATTGATAACTGTACAAAGGAATATATTTCAGTGGAGCATTAACATTTTCTGGCGACATAAAAGTATACATATATTTTACTACTATAGGGGAAAAAATGGACATGGAAATTAATTGTCTCAGAGAGTGTAGTACTAATGGTTTCCCAAGAAGAAATGATTTTCTGGGATTTGTTGGACCTTGCGGGAAATATGGGCTGTCTCCAGTGCACTTCTTAGCTGTTATAGCCTGCTTCCTGTTAGGTGTTTTACTACGCTGGCCTGCCACTTTGATCTTTCTGTGTGAAATTATTGATTTCACTCCAGTGTTATGCTGAAACACAATTAGGAGTGCCCTGCTCAGTGAAATGGTGACTTGAGAGGCTTTCTGTGAGTGCCCTTGACCTTTACCAGCCGTGTCAGCCAATAGAGCACGACAGGATTTCTCTCCCTTGTGCCGTGTCATCCAAGGCCGGATGACGGACAAACAGCAGTACATTCTGCCGTGTCGTCCACTATTGCATGACGGGAACATAAAAAATTCCTACACTTTCCAGAAAATGATCCAAAGAAAATAAGCTCTGTAACTAGTCTTGGGGATGTTGGAGCGAGTTGTAGACCATACTTTGAGTGGCCTGTTGTGAACTTGGCTGACCCCAGGAGCTTTGAATAAAGAAACTGGCGGCACCGGCGCGCGGCACGTATTTCCTGTGCCAGTAAAAATGTCAGTTAGGCAAAGGGGTGGTAGCGATTTCTCGCTCAATGAAGCGCTTGAAATCATATTACAAAGTGGATCTGGTGATGAGGGGAGTGAAAGAGAGATAGAAAACTTTGAAGGAGAAGAGGAAAGTGAATTGTTTGAAGATGCAGCCATCCCTTCATCTTCTGATTTGGTGTTGTAAAAGAACGGAATAGAATGCAAACAAAGCATTTTTTCTACTTATCAGACATGCTTTTCAACACAGTCATGTGTACACATTGAAAGTAAATGATTTGAAATTGCTGTTTTCGATTAGTTGAGTGTTTGTTCTTTCCCTTGACACCTACACAAGGCTGTCAGTTGTTGTCTACCAAACGTAAAAATAAATTAAAAAGTGGCCAAATATGTGCGTCGGCAGGGAATGAGCGCTATGCGCGAGCGTGCGGCGGCAGGGGATCGCGCTGTCTGTGCCGCTCTCGGCTGGATAGTATTAACATGGGGCATTTTGATGTAGATGAGGATTGCAAGACATAGGGTTGTTTCCCTTTGATGAGCGAAGCTAGTGAAAGGTTTAGCTAGTACTCATCACCTGTGTTTTTTCTTCTTTCCTCTTTATATACTGATGACCAAATTCTTGAGAGTGAACATTTACTATTTAGGTCTTGTGGTTGAAATGTGTTTCTGTTTTGGGTAAAGTCGCCAAGCTTTTTTGTTGTAACTATATGGGAGGGGTGTGTGTGTGTGTTGTGTGTGTGGATGTATATATATATGCATGTGCATGTGTGTGTGTGTGTGTGTGTGTGTGTGTGTGTGTGTGTGTGTGTGTGTGTGTGTGTGGATGTGTATATGTTCCTCGGATCCAGGGATTTCTAAGAAAATCATGTGTCTTTTACAGGTAGGCAAAAGGAATATCCGAAAGAATTAGAAGTCACTGGAGTAAAAAAAAATTGTGAAGTGCTTAATCACTCCGAGTCTCACACTGTATCCGTGTAAAAGGCAACACCGCTGTTAAAGTATGGCAGTCAGGTATACAGCAGTGCTTTTGCATATATTAATAGACCAGTTCCGTGGCAGGCGAGTATGTAGATGAACATAATTTGTTCTGCCATTTTCCTTGTTTGTATCATTCATAGGCTTCGTCTTTAGCGGCGAAATACGATGTCATGCGTGTCACAAATAATAAGTTGGGGCGAGGAGTTTGAGGAAGACGCAGTGGTCGACTGCTGGAGATGGGAGTGGGCTGAAAAGACTACAAAACTGAGCAGTTTTGATCAGTGGTTTTCCACTTGTTTTTGGAAAGTGAGCAAGCTTGAAATGGCAGTTTACATGTTCACAGTGTTGAATAGAACTAAATTGTGCCAATCATGGTCTTCACAGCACTTTTTGAACACGTGCACTACAAGAAGTATGTTGATGCTTCAAGAGCACTGGACTGCAATCAGAGTAGATTGGATTTATTGATCAGATTAACTCCCCCCCCTTCCATTTGAAAAAAAAAAAAACCCAGATATGCATGGATTTTGGCCAACAGTGTGACGACCAAGATTAGTGATGCTCAGTGTGGTCAGCATGGTTGTAAAGAACAAAGAGTGAGTTACACAACAATCATGACCATAATAAAGTATGTTCTTTTTTTTTTTACCAAGTTATATGCGTGGTTGTTGAAACAAATACCGATTAAAAAAAAAAATATTCAGGTGCCTGTGTGTGTGTATGTGTGTGTGTGTTGTTTTCTTTTTGTTTATTTACATGCTGCATAGTGATTTGCTTATCATGAGAGACCAAGAAAGGGTCCTCAAAACTGCTTAAATTCCATTTTGGCTGAGGAGCTTTGCCCCCCCCCCCTCCCCTCCCCCACCATCCCGCCCAAGCCCCCCCAACCAGGTTGTTGCCCCTGGACACCACCAGGGCCTAAGCAGCTCCTGGACCCTAGCCTTTTTCAGAAATTTTCCAAGTCAGCTGTTCTCCCAGCCAGGTGAATCTGAGTTTAAAAGTCGATCTGTTGAACTGATTTTTTCCAGATAACGCAATTCCCATCAAGTCCTGGTTCAGTGACCCGCACGACACCGCCCTCCTCTGTCTACTTCCAATGCTGGACGCTCTTCGCTTCTGCAGCGATGTGCGTTGCGTGCTCGGGCGCAATTTACACTTGCAGAAAACCTGTAACTGATCGTACACACACATGTGCTGGAAATGTGTCACAAAGCAGCAGGAATGGGTGTGTGTGTTGCCGTCTGGTCCTCATTCTCATTATCACTGTCGGGTGGTCGATCATCATCACCTTCCTCGTCTCTTTGTCATCTCATCAGCGTTACCATGAAGAAACAATCAGGGCTGGTAATCATGTGATGTACGTGTGTGTGTGTGTTTGTGTGTGTGTGTGTGTGTGTGTGTGTGTGTGTGTGTGTGTTTTGAGAGAAAGACAGGGTGCCAGAGATCTGATTTAAAGCAATATTTTTTTTGTCTGCTCAGATTGTAGATAAAAATCCATGTGGGTGAGAGAGGAGTGGAAAACAGGGAGTGGCTTGTGTATTACAGTACTGATGCACTTGTCTCTGTGAGACTGTAGATTAGATAGAATACTTCAAGGTTAAGCTTAGATAGACACTTGGTGTTCACTTACCCACAATGGATTTCTTCATCTTGATTGACAGTTGATTTACAATGACCTGGATAGATTAAGATTAGAGAGAAGTTAGATATTTGGTGGCGACTGACCCACATTTGCTTTAGCATTGATAAATACATAATATGATTCACAGTAATTTTGTCTTGATTGTGAAATTTTAAAATATTTGTGCCTATCTCTTTTGTATATTTGGCCTTTGATGTTCGTGTTAAATGTTCAGATGAGTCAGCTTCTTCATTTCACCAGAATTATTTTACTGCAGGCAATTCTGGAAAACTTGTATAAGTTAGCTATGTTTCATTATTTTTCTTTTCCATTTCATGTGAAGTTTTACCCACAAAGATGTCAGTATAGTTTAAGGATTCATAGAACAAAGGTGTATTCCTCAAATAGAAGCTTGAGGACTTAAAAATCAGGTGATTCTGGTCACTTTTTTTTCCTTTTATTGTGAAATGAATAGAGTGCTGGATGTTACAGTTTTGTGGTGTGTGTGGTTCGCAAAAGGCAAATTCTGTGTGTTTTTTACGATGGTATGTTCAAAATTTATTTGGATATGCTGCAGTGGCATTTTGCAGTTGTTACTATTGTGTGATTGTAAGGTTCTTCAGATTTGGCACTGAACTCGGCTTATTGACAGTACAGCTCTAACTTTTGCGTTTAACACCTACTACAAGTAAATCTTTGTCATCCTTTTTTTTTTTTTCTCAAAAAAGCATCTGCAGTTGAATCTGATTTGCAAATTCTCCTTTGTTCTCATTGCCATCAGTTTGAGGGAGTGGGGTGGGAGGTAATTCACTGGTTTCTCTCTCTCTCTTTTTTTTTTTTTTTTTTTTTTTTTAACCTGACCAGTACTGTTTGTCTGTTCTGTTTTTATGTGTTTGTTTTTTGAAACTTTGTACAAGCGTCTTGTTCTTTTTGCCCAGCGTGCATTTGTTGCTATCTTTTTATGATTCATTACGATCAAGTAAAAGTGTAGCAGTTGAAAGGAGATGCATTGTGTGTTAGATACAGCTGGTCCGCACGAAAGCTGTATCAGACATTGCAGAAGTAGCTTCTCTCCTTCCATTTTTTTTTTTTTTTCTCCAAAACGGATCAGAGAAGGTGAATGATTTGGTTACATGCACTAGTTAACATTTCTTGCAAATTTTTTTTTATATTCATCAGAATGCTATGGTTCATCCTCATGGTGATAATGAAAGCGAGAGTATGATGCTGAGAGTGTCAAGAGGGAAGTTGACGGTTTGTTTTGGTAAGTTGATCAGAGCACACAGGAATTAGTCGCATCCATCTTGCTAGAAAAAGAGTATGCATATATATTTAAAATCCCAACTTTCAGAATCTGGAATCAAATCTATTGGCCACAAAATTCACAAAAATAATTCCTGTCCGACTTGAGGAACACGAATGCTTTGTAGAAAACTCACTTCAGAAACCATGAAATGTTTGAACAGGGTGTATTGGACGAGAAGTCAGTCCTGTTTTCTTCAAATGAGGCTTCTCCCATTTGAAATGATTGATTTTTCTTTATTGGTAAGTGTTTTTCTTACTCCACTCCCTATAGGGAATGTTTTCACCATATATGCTGATATAGAGGGCATGCAAATCATACAGAAAGCATCAAATGAAATTAAATTTGATCAGTGGCTCCCTGTGAACACAGAGCAGGCAGTGCAAGTTTTGTTTTTCTTTTTTTTTTTTTTTTTTTTTTACAAATAATTGAATCCACAGTTCAGCTGCATCTAGTGTCCTGCTTTTCTGTCTTTGTGACCAACAAGTCTGTGACATCTCCTGTGAGTTTTTCTGGTTTTTTTTTTTTTTTTTGTGACTAGTAGTTTTGTGACATGTGTTTGCTTTTCTTTTCTACCAGTGGTCCTGTGACACCTGATGTTTAGTACAAATAGTTTTTAAAAAAACTGGATGTTTGATTTTCTTTGTTGTGACGCCTGGTTTTTTTGTTTTTTTTCCTGATACCTGACATCTGCATTTCTGACCTTGCGAATGATAGTCATGTTAAAACTGACATCTAATCTTACGTGTTTTTTTTTTTTAGGACAAGTGGTTGGATGTTTTTTGTTTTTTTTTCATTTTTTTTCCTAGTATAGTTTTCTATAGAGTAGCTGTTCAAAAGTGGGACACACAGGTTCATAAGCACAGTCATGGACAAAGCGCAAAGCATTGACAGAATGTTCCTGTAAGGAAGTGAACTTGATGACTATCAGTCTTGTGAGTGAATAACAGTTAATGCCCCTCCCCCTCCTGCTCCTCCCTTGCCCCTGTTTTTTTTCATTGTCTTTTCAGTTTGAACTAGCATTGCAGAGCCTTTCTGTTGTCTGAAATATGTGAACATAAACAAAGAGATCTGCTGATGAAAGCGTGGGGAGAGTTTAATTCATATATTCCATGAACAAAAGAAAAGAAAAAAACATGTCAGCTTTGGTATAAGAGCTGGGGCACTCATACAAGCATGTCTTTTACTGAAAGAGCAACCTTTGTAAGCATATCATCCATTTTCTGTCTGTAAAATGCTAATAGAAAGTAAGATGAAAAAGAAGTAAAAAGAACATCATGCTGTGCTGTATGGGTTAGGAGTCACGTCACATTTCTTTGACTCTGACATGGAATCTTACTTTCAAAACATCTGATAATCTTGCCTTAGCTCAGTTTCTTGATTTTTTGTTTGTTTGATTTCCTTCAGGCCCCAGGATCGATCAGTGAAGCTGAGTTCAGCTGACATAATTCAAGTGCGCATACATCCTCGCATGCTTGGCCTTGATTTATTGCTGAAAAGCCTTTGTGAAACAGTGCTGTGCCCCACACAAAGACAGACCTCAGATATTGTTCTAGCATACACTATCCACATTTTGAAGACAGCAAGAACTGGGTAGCTTGTACATTTCATTTGTGTCATTGTCAGCATCGTAGACCGTAGCTGAACGCAGTGACTGCTGGAAGGAAATGTAATTTGGTGAAAGTTTGCTTTGTATTAGTGGCTTTCCTTGTCAGAGGGGTGTTTCATGAATTTGTTCAGGAAGCATGGACTTGTTTGTTAAAACATCCTTCATCAGTGTGAATTGTGTTAAAAAAGTAATATCTGAGTAAAATATTGCTGCTCACTCTTTCTGAAAACAAACTAAACAAATAAAAAAGAACCATTCAATGAATTTGAAATTGTGTGATTTGTAACCCAAAAATCGTGGTCATGGTCACAGAGGAAGAGCTTTTGTGAGACTGAATCATGAATAGTGCAGACAGAAAGGGAGCAAACACTTCATGGACACACTAAAGTCTGAGAGCAGCACATAAAGCAAAATGGAATCTAAAGTTGTTGTCAGAGAAAGAATATTAGAACTCCCAAAGCTTTGCAGATGATGGAAATACTCCTCTCCCATTTTTGTTATAGGAAGAAAAGCTTAAGCTTTTTGATTAAAGGGAGACCTGTTACGTCATTGAAAATTTCTTTTTTTTTTTAAAGTACAAACATGATAATAAGAATAGCTTAAGCAAGACAGGTGTCAGTTGTACATGTAACGAGCTTTCATGAGCCTTTCCACCTCACATTTTTGTTGTTGTTAATACACATGAAAAGATATTTCATTTTTAAGGATTTAGACACTGTTCAACTTGCCTACTTTATGTGGACTTTTTCTATGTTAATATTTCTGTTTCTGTCTTTGTGTCATTTCCCCCCCCCCCCCCCCCCCCCCCCCCCCCCCCCCCCCCCCCCCCGTCATCTTTTGGAAAATGTGGAGAGAGAAATGACAAGCAGAAAAGACTGATGTAAGCAAACTATTTACAACAGGTCTCATCAGTAACAATCACCAGTAACCTTTATAAACCAGGTCTTTGTAGGAAGGGATAGTACTGAGACGTGAATTTGGTACAAGGACACAATTGTACAAGGGAAAAAGTTGAAACATGTATTCAGGTCTTTTTTTTTTTTTTTTCCATGGGTGGACTTTTTACCATGATTGAAACATCAAACCACGCAGTGTTGATTTCATACTTGAACGGACGTTCAGAGGGTTTGTTTCCCCTGCTTTTGTTTTAAATGTTTTAATAACTGTGAGCTTCTTTTTCAGTTTATGTTCAAGGGGGAAAATTGTAATCCAATGAATCATGAAGTTGATGTGTGATATTCTTTCCTGTGTGTGTGTGTGTGTGTGTGTGTGTGTGTACATGAAAATTGTTTGTAACATTTTAATCGTACTTTTATGAAAAGGGGATAGTCTGTAGCAGTTCAGTTGAGGGGGCATTTTGATCATTAAATCTAGGGCTTTCTTTGCATGCCGTATGCAGAACAAGAATATATGCCCGCATAAACAACAACAAAAAAAAATTATGCATGTATATATTGCATACACAGTCATGGGCCAATGTTTGCTCTTGCTTTGATTAAATACTATGCGTGTGTGCATGCATACATACACACACAAGCAGGCACAAGTCACACACACACACACACAACACGCACACACACACACAAACACACACACATATATATTATCAATCTGTCTGTCTGTCTATCTACCTATGTATTTATGTAAAAACGGCATCCTTTTGTCTAAGGAGACAGTGAAAGAGAGTGTGCCATGGTTGTTTGTTGTGGAGTTGTATCACCTGCTGCGGCTGTACAGCCAAAATTGAGATTTGATTACGCTCATGTCTCTATGTTTTAGTGTGTATGCTTTCTGTTCTAGTGGAATATTCAGTCTTTACTTGTGTGTGTTTTTGTTCTGTGGATTATTCATTCTTTATCTGTCTGTCTATCTGTTTGTTTGCCTTTTTTTTTTTAACTAAAGCGTCAAGATTTGAAAGTAGCTATTAGGGTGCTTTGTTTCTAAAGAAAATGGCTTATGTTCATAGGGTTACTTGATATCACTGATCATAATGAATTTGTCCTTAACTTTTCTGAATTTGTCAAAAGCAAATACAAATTTGTATGTTCAGTTGTAATGGTTGGTGTGTTTGTTTATATGCATATGTTTCTGAACTGCACTTTTATGCATAATTACCTATTTTTCAAGCACATGCAAGTGTTTAAGTCTTGGATTTGGTATTCTTCACTTTGCACAACTGGTGTGCCTTTGTGTCTGTTTAATTTTGGTTTTGTTGTCGTACCCCCCCCCCCCCCCCCCCCCCCCCCCCCCCCCCCCCCCCCCCCCCCTCCACGCGTCACCCCTCTCCCCAGTCTCCTTGATTTTGTGGTGTTCGTAATAGGGCTTGGCTTGGGACGCTATGATCTCTCCATGCATTCATCCACGCATAATGTTCCGTTTTCTTTTCAGATTATCTGCTCTTGGTGTGCAAGGTTTGTTTTCTGTCATCAGATCACTTGGTGTAGATGCCTAAGATGTGTTGGTTTCTGTTTGCTATAGATGTGCAAGGTTCGTTTTCTGTCATCAGAACACCTGGTCTAGATGCATAAGATGTGTTGGTTTCTGTTTGCTATAGATGTGCAAGGTTTGTTTTCTGTCATCAGAACACCTGGTCTAGATGCGTAAGATGTGTTGGTTTCTGTTTGCTATAGGTGTGCAAGGTTTGTTTTCTGTCATAAGAACACCTGGTGCAGATGTGTAAGATGTGTTTGTTTTTGTTTGCTATAGGTGTTTAAGGTTTGTGTTCTGTCATCAGAACACCTGGTCTAGATGTGTAAGTTTCTTTTTGCTATGGGTGTGCAAGGCTTGTTTTGTTGTCAGAACACCTGGCCTAGATGTGCAAGATGTGTTTGTTTTCTTTTCAGCGTATGGATTCTGTATGTAAAACAAATGATTATGTTGATATAGAATGATGGGAACAGCTTTGTTTGCAAAAAAAACAAAAAAGATTGTGTCATAAAACTTTCATGGGAACAGATCAGAAATATAGCTGTTTGAAGTTTTTTCTTCTGTGTGTGTTGCTTACTTCACATTATACAAATGTGCCTTTATCATTTCGATTTTTTAAAGAAAGATTTTGTGTTTACCGCATATGTGTTATAGCTATTTAACAAAGCACAACATTCTTTTGCTTGTCTCCTTTTTAAAGCATGGACCAGAGAATTAAACTGAATATGTGTTGATGAGAAACAGAGATTAGTGGTTAGGTAGATACATGTCTGTCTGTCTTGTTAACCGTTTTAGGTGTATGTTGTAGTGTTTTCCTGTTGGCTTTGGTTGTGTGCATCATCAGTTTTTGTCTGTTCTTTAAACATGTCTGTGCAAGTCGCTTTCTCTCTGTGTCTGTCTGTCTCTCTCTCTGTGTCTTCTATTCTTTCTTAAAAAATTTTTGTCAATCATGTTATGTAGATGAGTGTTGACTTGTTGCCCAGGAGCAGAATATTATAGGAGAAGTTCAATCTCTGTGAACAGAAAATGGGTAAAAAGTTTTCTGGCTTTGCACATACTGTTGTTTATGATGCAAGTGGTTTCCTTGGTGATGATGATGATGACAAGTGCTTTGTTTCGTGTATATTCATTTGTGAATCAGAATTTCCGCAAAGTTCTCTCCTCAGAGAAAATGAATATCCATGGAAAATTCATAGTGAAAACAGATCTCATGCTTGTAATAAAATCTGAAATAATTCTTATTCTTGTAATGATATTTAAAATGATTTATCAGGTATTGGTTGCTCTGAATATTTAATACACTATTTAACTGAACAGTAAATAATTGGTTGCTTTGAATATTTGATATGTAAGTCAACTAAACAGTGTGGCATGGTATGATAGATTACAGTTCAATGATTAGAAAAAAAAACAGGATAGGACATACATTACATAATATAGTAGTACATTTTGTTTGCAGTATTGTTCAGTCATGTGTCTGTTTTCTCAGTACAAAGAGCGTAGTGTCAACTGACCCAGCAAGCAGATCCCCCGCAGAATCCGTTAGTTTGCACCTACTGAACGACCATACTGTACTAACTTTGTGAAAAGCCAATCCAGCCATTGACATTTCGGAATTCTGAATTGCTTTCAGCTTCAATTTACATAGAGGAATAATTCCACATAAAAAATGGCACAGATTATGGTCAGTAAGTCATTACTCGTAATTGCTGTTGTTGTTGGTGGAGAGATTGTTGTCGCTCGCTCAGAGAGAGGAGGAAGGTTAAGGGGTGGGTGATCTCCGTACAGCATTTTAACATGTCGCAGTCTAGTCTCAAAATAAGTGAGAGACATGTTGAATTGATAAACATGTCACAGTCATCTGTGACCAGTGGAACTGTCCTTATTTTAGGGGTGAAATGGGAGGTCAGGTTTATGGTCCACCCACCATTTTTTTCCCCCTGCGTTTTTTAGGGAAAGAGATTGCTTTGGTTTGCTCTGCATCATATGGTCTTTCTTCTTCTGTTTAGGTGGGTTCTTTGTGTGTGGAAAGGTAGAAACCACCTATGTAAGGATTTGAAAAACATGGGACAATGTGCCAAGGTCCCACAGTGGAATGACATTTTGACAGGATTTATAGACATAGAAAGTAACTTGCACTCCCATGGGAAAAACAGTCGTATGCATATGACTCCAAAGTAGTACTGCTTTAAGTAACCAAGAAAGTAATCTCTTTGAGAAGGGATGTTCCGAGCTGGCCGTTAAATCTTGAGTTAAGACCTGTAACTGAAGACACAAATAATAATCGTTTGATCTTGATTACATTGTCACACAGATGATGGAAACAAGGAATGGGTAACCTTGACATGGTTGATTTGAAGAAGGGATCTGCAAGCAGCATCAGTTTGTCATCGAAGCTAAAGTTATCTTCCTCATGGACTGTCTTCAGGATACCTTGTCTGCTGCTTCATACAAGATTTCTTGTGAGTTAGGAGGTAACAGATCCAGAAAACATGTGTTTAAAGGGAGGGAGTTGTCACTGTGAAAAAAATGTGGAGAAGGGTTTCAGTGTTTAAAGCTTTATTTGGGGAGTTTAGTATCTTAATGATCATTTGCACCAAAAGTCTGGTGGTTCTGTCATTATCCTTTTTTTTTTTTTTTTTTTTTTTTTTTTTTAAGTCTCTTACAGAAGGAGCTGAGTGTGTCTTATTGGTATAGAATTGAAACTGGAGAAATAAAATGAAATTGGAGAAGTAAACTAAAAGTTGTTAATGACATTTTTTTTTTGGTTTTTATCGATTTCCTCTTCACTGTGCCATCAGTTGCTTAATGTGTGTGCATGGTTGTTTCCCTTGACAACGTAAGCGTCATGAAACACCAGTGTTTGTCATTGTTGATGTTGGGTTGGAGAATACACCTATGGAAAAGACAGAAGGGCTTGTTTTGGCTGTGGTTGTTGCCGCTTATGATGCTCATGTCAAATGGACACCAAAGTCACTTATGTTTCTATTAAGTTATTGTCCTGTTTGGTTCCATGTGATACCCGTTTTGATTCCAGCTGGACTTGGTTGTCATGTTTCTTCCATTCTGTCTGCCAGCTTTCTTTTTCAGATGCCTGGATGCTCACCTTTCCTTTTTGTTGCTGTAGCCTTTCCCTCCCATTCCCCTTCTCCCCCCCTGTCTCTCGCCCCTCAATGTCCAAACATCTGTCTGCTCTCCTTTAACATACGGTCATCATTCTCCTTTTTCCTTTTTTTTTTTTTTTTCCCGTTTTTTATTACTATTATTTTTTCTTGAGTATATTGTTCTTCGCAATCCCCTTGACTGTCTCTTTGTTTTCTGTCTGTGCCTCCACATGTGTGGTGTGTATCATCACCAGAATGTTGTGTTGTCGGTAGCATCCCAAACCATGCCAACACAGCATCATGCAGTGCGAGACAGTGAGAAGCAGTGCTCTGCACTCCAGCAAAGCATACCACAGTGCATTCCACCGTGAGGGCAGTGCTGGACCCTCTGTAACCACAAACTTGGCCTCGAATATTTTCTATGAAACTAGTTCGGACAGGGGAGAAGGGGAGCATTATTGTTATTTCATTTTTTTTTTTTGTGTAAGCAGCTTTGGTTGGTGGTAGAAGGAACAGGTGGTGGTCCCAGGCTGTCGTTATGAGGCAGTGGAGGTTATATCAAGTCATAAACTGTGATAATCAGACAGAATCAAAAGGAGAGAGAAATCGGGGAGACAAAAATCTTCGAAGATTTTTTTTTCAGAGAAAAACATGCAGATCTGATAAGTTTCTTTTGTTTGTTTGTTGTTTTGTAATTTCACTTATGTGTTGTTGTTGTTGACTGATAAGGAATGTCTAGTCTGATGACAGATGCTGGATGTTGACAGAGTGACAGGATGGACATCACACAACAAACTTAGTGGAAGTGTGAAACTACTCGGCTGTCTTGCAGCGAGGACATGCAAAATAAATCATGTGGCTCCCTCATAATGTGCAGAAATGACTAGTATGGAGAAGTGAAAATCTAAATGAAGCCAGGGTGGTAGGTATGAGGTTATAAAAGAGAACACGAATGATCTGTTCCTGCAAGGGTACACCTGTCCATTTCTTTGCAGATTTCTGCTTGCTTCTCCCTGCATATGGCTGCTTTGTTTGCTGAAACCAAGCTTCGGTTTGGTTAGTTTGAATACGATCAATATTTTTTTACGGGACCTAGTTAAAAATTTGTTCTGCCAAGTCTTTATTTTTTTTTGTTTCTTGTGACATTGCCTCATTGTAAATACGTTGTGGCAATTAGGTACAGCGCTGACATTATAATTTGTAAACCCTGAAAAGAGAGATGGACACTGTTCATCCACTCTGCAGTGTGATTTGCTAATTGGGCCTTTTATGGTGTGTGTGTGTTTTGTTTGACAAAGATATTTTCCTTTGTTCATGGAATTTTGAATTTCTGAAATGGGGTGAAAAAATGTGGGCATGATGGGCGACCAAATCAGCACAAACCAGTTTTATCTGAAAAAGTATTACGTGTTTGTGTGTGTGTGTGTGTGTGTTGCCGAGTCAGTGACTTGTTCTGTAATGATGTTGTTTTGTTTTCTTAATTTGGTGATAAAGAGTAGGGGGCCGTGCATAGAATGAACGTCAGTCTCTCAGAAGAGTTAAAGTATTTATAGAGTGTGGGGGAAAAAAAAGCCAGTGGCGTAAAATGATTAGAAAAAATATGCTTTCTGACTCCTGGCTTCCTGTGCAACCTTGTCGCTTTACTAGTGGTCTGTCTTTCTCCTTTCCTTATGAAAATAATACATTGTAAGAGAAACCCTATTATTTAATATTACTATTACCTAATAAAGACTATAAGCAACATTATCTTATCTTACCTAAGAAAGAAAGTACCATTATATTTGTAAATGTGAATAATAACATACACCAAACATAGTGATACTTGCTCTCTCTTTTTCTATAATTATTAATGTTGTTAGTGTTTATGCTATAATTATTGTTTTCATTGTCTCACTTCTATTTTGGTTGATTAGAGTAAAACACCAAGGACAGATCGGAACACTGCATAAAACCATCAATGTTGAGCGGTAAAGTTAGTCTTTGCTGTATGCGTCTCCCTCCCTCCCTCCCTCCACACACACACTCCTCCCCATCTTTTATCCGTTTTCTTGTACCAGTTAATTTTGTTACTTTGTATTTTGTTGTGTGTGTGTGTGTGTTTTTAAACTGACAGACTTAACTGTGTCATTTTCTCTGTGTGTGTGTGTGTGCACATACACATACACACATGTGCACAAAATATGCTTTTGACTCAGTGAGTATAGACTATTTTTGTTCTGACAATGTACGTGTGAGTGTGGGTGTGCTCTCGTGAGCATGTGCATGATTTTCATCTTTCTGTTGTCTAGTCTCATAAGGCATTGTTGTCACAACCGGTTTTCAATTAATGCTGAAATTAGATTGTAGCCTTCCTATTTTATCCTCATGTGGTTATGTTGTGTTATCATATTTTCAATGCGCAGCTTGTAGAGTAACAAGGGGAAATGTGTGTCAGTGTGTGAAATCAGTCGCCAATATTAGTGGATAGCTTATGCTTGTAAATCTTTGTTACAGGGTCATGATTGCCTAAGTGTAAGACCTCATTGGATGTTGTGGTTTTGCAGGTTAAAGCACTGTTTAAAAAACATAGATGAAAAACCGCCTACAGTGGAACCTCTCATCAACCTTATCAGAAATCCTTGGAAATAGAGTCTGTAAGGAGAGGGATCTCTGTTGGGAAGTGAAACTGGCATGGACAAAGACATAATGTTTTAGAAATACGAGTCATAAAGTGAAGGGGTCTTTACTCAGTGGCAGGAAGGAGGATGGGGGTGGGGGTGGGTGTGGGGGGGGGGGGGGAGGGAGGGGACTGTGATTTGCCCTAGAAAGAGTTTGGGAAGAAAGGGGATGACGTCACATACTTGTGGCAACATTTTGAACAGTAGAAGCATGCGGAAAACCTTTGAACTCTTTCAGTTTAGCCAGGAGGAATCACTGCTTTTGAACTTGTTCATATTTGCTGCACTGCGTCTGCTAGGCCATGAGGCCAAAGTGCACAGACCTGTAGCTAGATAAGTAAGTAAGTGAATATATTAAAGGAAAAAAAAAGAGATGGGGAAGAGGGTTTTTCATGGATGAAATTTAGACGCCAGAGCTGTGCTTTAATGCTTGGTTTGAGATTTTTTTTAAGTGAAACTGCCATTAGATTTGGTATTCTTTTTGTTTTTTTTACACTCAAAATGGGTTTGTGTATGATTCATAAGATACTACAGAAGTATATGGACCTCTGTGCGAAGGAAGTCGGTAGGCAGGGTGGTGCTGCCCAGCACGTTAACAATTCTACATTTTCTTTGTTGGAGTTGACAGGTTGATGACTGCCACACAGCTGTCTCCAGATGTGTCAGATTGTATGGTGACAATGACATTAGAACATATAAACACACAGTTACTCCAGAGCATGCATGTTGTTAGAGTTAGATGGAAACCAAGGCCTACCTGGTGTGATCCATCCTTTCTTTGACTGTAAGGGCGGGAGTTGTCCCTTCAGTGTCCCACAAACTACTGTCAGTTTATTGTCATGCAACAAACTACAAAGTCATTTTCACAAGATTTCGGATGAATTTTCATTTCTGGTAATTCCATTGAGATTTTACAGTGCATGCAAGTTGATATGTGTACGCTCAATCTTATTCACTCCTCATAAATTACATCAGTTTGTAAAGTCACAGTCAAACGTCAAGGGTCACCAGTGTTGCTACAAAAACACAGGTATGCAAAAGGGGTTTGGATGTGCTTTTCACAGCTTTTTTCTTGTCAGGTGTGCATGTTGATTTCATCTGCAGCAGTTGGTGGTGAACAAAAAACAAAAAAAAAAACTTTAAACTTAGCAAAAAAAGAAAAGTAAAGAGAGAGAGAGAGAAAAGAAAATGAAATCCAAGGGTGTAGAGGTGTCTAGTAATGTGTGTGTGGGAGCAAGTGGCAGCATAAAGTGGGTCATGGTGGCTGGCTTTGTTGCGGATGCCTTGTAATTTGCAGAGCGACAAGCAGCACATTGTACTGAGGTCACTTTCCTCTGCTTCTGCTCTTTGACCAGGCACACTGATATTCCACTCGTCAGAAAACTCCTCTTGTTCACATTTTTTCCTCTTCTTATTGTAACTGATCCAATCCCTTTTGCAGGTAGAGAGTCATTCCTCAAACTTTATTGTAGGTGCAAAAGTGACTGTTTGTAAAATTCGGTCAAATTCTACGTGGCTGTTGTCTGTTATTTTGCCTTTTCCAGGAATGTACAGGCTCCAACCAGACTTGAGAAATAGTGCTGACATCTTGTAGGACTGTTGTCAAGGTTCTCTTACTGATTTCCAAACTCCCCAAGAAATATCACATGGTCAGAGCATGATGGAATTTACCTGTCACAAGATGGTACTCACTCCCATTATGAAATGTTGCTGTGCAAGAAGCAGCTTATAGTTGCACCCAGTATGAGTACAAGAGGGTTAAAGCAAAGCACTGGTTAGGCCTTGAAGGCCCAGCTGACATGGTACACTCCACCACTGTACTTGTGTGTATTTGTGCACACATGCACATGCATGCATATGTGTGTGTGTGTGTGTGTGTAGTCTTGTGTTTGGTTGTGCATGTGTTATTGTGCATGTTAGCATGAACTTGCACATACGTTTGTATGTGTTCACGTAGTTATGCTTGAACATGTGCAAGGTTAAGGGCAGTATATATATGGCCATGCATCTAGAATGGCAGTCAGAGGACGGTCATTTATTGTAAATCATGATAGGGGAAAAAAATCTCTATGTATACATATGAACAAGTAGGATTGAAAAAAAAAGTGGGAAACCCAGAGCCAAGTGCATACATAGACTCCTACACCTGTATAAGATCCCGTACATGCTGACACAGAAATGTCGTAATGTCTCTCAGTCACCGATACGACTGTTGTGTACAGATGCCAGGAAAATAATGGATTGACAGTTTGACCTGGGACGTTTGTTTTGCCTTGCATGAAAATATCTAACGCTGTACTGTTGTTGACTACAGAGTTTAGGACACTGACACCATTTAGATAATTGAACCATGAATGTTTTATTCACTAGCCATATGCTGTTTTTTTTTTTTTTTTTTTTTTCCTTTTTTAAGCTGTGAACAATTTTGCACAAAAAGGCTTTTTAACCTGTCAAGCATAAATGTAGAGAAACTGAGTTAAGAAAAACTAAGTGTGACGTTTAGAATTGTTTGCGAATATGATTTTACAATGATGAAAAATGGGAATTTCAACAGGGGTTCCATATACCTGAAAGTGTCTTACCAATAGCAGTTATTTACACATCTGTATTTTGACACACACCAAAAAAAAAAAAAACAATCTTGAAACACACACACACACACACACACACACACACACACACACAGAGCAGTTGATCTGAATGCAGATAATTTTGCATGAATGCAGGTAGCTCTGGGTAAATCTTGGCCAAATGAATGTTTGATGCGTTCTTTAAACCACTCGCAAGCCTAAAGGTATCAGTGAGTAAGTTGTCTAAGGTGTGGGAGGGAACTAGCTAATTCCTTTTTGGGGCACAGGGTCTCGCATGGCATACAGATAGGGGTGTATGATAATATTTAAGATCAGCATTGGCCCTTAGCTTGTCAAAAACTCAAAGCTCAGGGTGCGTGTGAAATGAGGGAAAATCCATTTATCTGGATTGCCAGCACTGATTTTTTCTTTTTTTTGTCCTTTCAGTGTTTATCATGGCTTTGTTCATTACACTACTAGATGTATGTATTTGTTTTGATAGGGATGGAGTGTGGGGGCTATGCTGTTTTCGTTTGTCTGTTTTTCTCTTCATCAAGTTGTTCCAGATGCGGTTGTCAGCAAGCATTTGGAACACAAACCCATGATAACCTCATTGACGCTAGTATAAGAGCTCAAACTGACATTTCAGTTCTTTTGTGTGTTTAACTGGATTCCCCTCACACACAAAAACCGACCACTCCTTCCCTTCCACACTCCCTGTTGCTTTACAAGACTATCTATTAGTTTATCTGTTGTTGAGAGAGGAATAAAAAAAAAAGTAAAACAATGTAATAGTAACTTTTCAGTGTAAAACGTAACTATGTTTTGACACCATACAGCCTGACAGTAATGACTGGATCATACACATGTTTTCATGTAGTTTTAAATTGCTTGGGAACAAACTGACTCGGTGAGTTTCTTGACTGCAGCAAACAAAGAATGCTGTAATAGAAAATAAAGTGTTGTTGAGAATTTGTTTTATTGTTTTTTCAAGTTGGATAGAGTGTGTATGGAACTGTGACGAGGGTTGAAGAGTGTACAGGTGTTGGTATGATGTTTTATGGTCATTAGTGAGTGTGTGTGTTGTGTGTGTGTGTGTGTGTGTGAGAGAGAGAGAGAGAGAGAGAATTATTTCCAAATTTGACTAAGTATGTGTGTACATAGTAGCAAGATTTTGTATTATGTCCCCTGAAACCAGCGGATGTTGTTATTGGAAGTGTGTACATATTTGTTAGAACACATGTATAACAATAGGGTGGAAGATGTGTCAAGTTCCTTGTATATACACAAACACTTACCAATGAAGACAAAAGTATATGTACCCACATATAGGTTCATCTGTGTACCATGAATTGACGATGATGATGATGATATAGCAGCGATGACAACTAATCTGTGTCACTTCATAATATTTGTCAGTTCAGGATATTGTCTTTCAATTCATTGTCATTTTTGTACTGCGTCTCACACTTTCCTCTTTATGTCAATGTCTGTTTCGTATCCTTCCATGTCTATGTGATGGGGTTTTTTGTTTTGTTTTTTTTTTTCCTTTTTTAAGCGTGTCTTTCCACATGTATATTGTGTGATTTTTAGGTTTGTCTTTCCATCAGAACATGTTTGCGTTTTCAAACGTGATGCTTGTTTTCATTTGCTTTCAGCGTTAGATTGACTGGGGCTTTCCTTTGTTTCTAGGTGTGTGTGTGTGTGTGTGTGTGTGTGTGTGTGTTTATACTTTTGACTCTGTGTTTGGGGCCATTATTACAATAATTATGTTTCTGCATGGTGATGCCAGGAGCTCTTTCCGTACCAATAGTATCCCTGGCCTTTTGGGAGGTCTGCTAGTAGTTTCCTCTTCTCTGTTATTTTGTGACTTAAAAAAAACATTTTTGTCTTTTTTTTTAAACTGGGGGGGGGGGGGGGGGGGGGGGGGGGGGGGGTGTTCTGTCTGCTTTGTGCCCCTGTTCTGTCTTTGCTCTGGAAAGTCATGTGTATTTTCTCTTTGGTCACAATTCTGAATATGCCTGCTTTTTTTTTTTTCTTTTTTTTTTTTTTTTTTTTGAAATCGGACAACTAGGCAGAGACTTACTGTCTCAAATAGACACTTTTTTCAGCTTTTATTTTTATTTTTATTTTTTTTGTTTGCTGTCTAAATTTAGAATTGTAATGTCTATTTTTGTTTGTTGCCTTTAAAATAGTTTGATTTTTTTTTTTTAACTTCTTTTTTAAATTTTTTTTTACTTGGAGTTAAGAAAAATATATTTGGAATGGCTTAAGCTCGCTCTCAGTAGTTTGTAGGTTCAACTGCCGTAAGGATGAAAGTAGTTTAACCACAGAGAGAGAGAGGGGGAAGGAGAGAGAGACCGTCAGGGGAGATAGAGGATTTCAGACTCCCCTGCTCCCTGTATTTTTTGGCATCCAAAATCTCTAAAATCTTTAATCAATGGGGAAAAAAATCAGAAAAAACTAATGGTGACAAATAGGAAGTTTTCTGGAATACTGAAATGTTACGCTTTAGTCATGTAAAAAAAAAAAAAAAGGTTTTGAGCTGTGTTCATCTAAGTTTCATGTTAAATTGAAATGGGCATGTACATGCAAGCGCCTGTGTGTGCATGTATGTACGTGTGTGTGTGTATGTGTGTGTGCATGTGTTTGTGCTGAATTACAGGTAAGCCATTTTCATGATGTATTGTTAGTATGTTGCGTGTGATAGTCTTTGAAAGTAATAAGCATGTAGCATTGTTTAAACATTATGATCAGCATTTTGTGTTTGTATCTACAAAAACACTGCTGCTGATGATTTGTGCGTCTGATTTTTTTTTTTTTTTTTTTTTCATTTTGTTATCATTTGTTTAATGTCTTATCTATTTTTTTTTTTTTTTGCGACATTGTAGAGTATGGGATTTATCATTGTGATTTCAATATGACTTTCCTGATTGTGTATGATGTAGGTATATTTGCATGTCAAAATAATCATGAGGTGTTTGTTGTTGTGCTTTCTTGTTTGTTTGTTTGTTTCAGCGTGGTTTTCACGTGTGATGAATGAATAAATGGACACACAACACCACACATGAAGTTATCTGTTGACATATGTTGTATGTGGTGAGGGAGAATGTGTTTTCATGGATGCATGTGCACACACACACACACACACAGACACGTGCGCGCACACACACACACACACACACACACACACACACACACACACACAAAGGTGCATGCAAGCATGCACACACAGATGCAAGTAAACAAACATGTATGTGCATAACTATGTATGTGCACACACACACACATCAACACACCTCAAGTGATATGTACTTTTTCATGAAACTGTTGCAGAACTTGTTTATAAAACACATGAAACCCTTGTTCACTTTAATTCATCATACTAGAGTGTTTAAAAACTGTAAAATTCAGAACAGTTGAGCATAACCAAGGCAAGAAATGGACGTGCGTGCACGCACAAGCTACAATACCTTGCTGATTTGTATACAGAATATGTAACTTATTTTGGGCCCTTGAGGCTCATGTTTTGTGCCTGTATGTTGTACAAACAAAAGTATCTGTGGTCAGAGTTACAAAAACTGAGAAATGGAAGTGTTGAAATAAATACTCAGCAGCTATTTTACTATCAAAATGGGAGAACTGAAACCAACTTTGTCAGGGGTGGGGTGGGGCTAGAATCGCTCAACAGTCACAACTTTCAGCATGCTGTGTATCATTTTGTGTTGCCTACAATATTGGTCCATCACATGTGTTCATTTTACAATGCTCACGAGATTGACGAAACATGCCTATGTTGAAAAGTGACTTCATTACTTACTGGGGCCAGAATAGCTCAGTGGTAGAATGCCGGACTTGTAATCTTGGTGATCCTGGGGTTGTGGGTTCAAATCTCTGCTGGGCCACTTTGGTACAGGGAGATTTTTCTCTAGGAGTTAACATTGGTTCTGACTCCATTTCCTATACAGTCCTTCAAATGAGACTTCAGTGTGTGAATGCAGGCAAAACATCTTGCTCACACGTAAAATCCCATCACCAACTTTCGGAAGAAGAGAAGGCCAGTTTGGTGGTTGGCATGGATGACACGTTACACATAGCATGCACCCAGCGTGAGAAATGGAAGGGATGAAGGAAGTTAGGAAACTGAGTGAACAAAATTGAACTAAACTGACTGGATGACAGTGGGAAAAGACTGAATGAAGCGCAAACTGGCAGCTCTTCAGTCGGCACTACCCAGGTAGGCAGCCCGTTGTGTAAACGAGTGTGGATTGTAAAGCGCTCAGAGCTTGATAGGCGCTATATTCATAATGAGTTAAGGGTGGATGTGCGATTGCACTCGCTGCAACTGCCAACTGACAGGTGAAGCTGAAAATCTTAACCTTGACAAAGCTTCGTTTCTGATCAGACAGTTCTGACGCCCCCTGCACGTGAGACAGGAGGCCAAAAGAAATGGGAGAAGAGATTAGGTGTTGGACGCACACTGACAATTTCCTTTATGCACCTGCACCTGGGGAGAGACGTGGTGTCATTGATAGGAACTCAGTATTCTACCATGGGTATTTTACTGTGTGATGCACCATGTAATGAACCTTTAGAGTGTGTTTTAACTGCAAATATTTCTAAAGGAACGGGAAAGAAATGAATATTTCTAACGGAAAGGATCTTCATTATAATGTTCATCAAGAAAAGAAATTGTACTCATCAGTAGAAGATTGGTAAATTACTCAAATTAGGATTTTTTGGTAAGGTCATTTGGAGTACAATGAAGTTGTATACTGAATTGACAACTAAGGCTGGTTTTGATGCCATTAGTCATACTGTGTGAAAAATAATGGTTAATGTGTTGACATCAAATGACATCTTCATAAAGCAGTATCACATTTGAATATGACCATGATAATAATAATCTGAGAGATCAGTGCATGATGTCTACTGAACTCGGGGAGCCTCCACACATTAAGAAGTAAACAATATTGTTGAATTACATCATTTCAGCTTGCACTACTATCAAACGCATATAACACAAACACCAATACCAGCATTCACCCTCCAGCTCGCCCCCAAATCCCATTTTGGAATTTTTCGCATTTCTAGGCGCGCGCGCGCGCGCACACACACACAAACACATCACGCGCGCGCGTCGCCTGCACACACGTGTGCGCGCGCACATACACACGCCCACATGTTTATATAACACAGACATGTGCGCGCTTGCGCTTACACACACACACATATACACAAACTAATCAGTACACAACAAATACTAACACAACGGCAGCCGAAGTTCGAACAATATATCACGGAGAATACCAGATATTGCGCTAGATCTAACAAGGGAAGGAGAAAGGGATTTTGAATATGCGTGGGTTTTTAGCCCGACTTTTAAAGTCGAAAAGGACAAACCATGACAAATTGAAAATGGAAGTTAATTTCAGGTGTTTATGTACTTCATTCCTGCAATCGACACCCCACTTGCATGTGAATTTATGACGTAGGCCTAATGCACTGTCATTTTCATATTGTCAATTCGGTGACCAAAGGGTGGTGATAGGAAAAAAAAATCAAGATAAATGATCAACATCTCTCCACAGACGCTTCGGATAATACATCGTCAACAATCTTTGAGGAGTGGAGAGGTCACAAAGGGAAATCACTCTCCTCCCTTTCGCGAAAACCAGGTCGTTGTTCATTTGTCAGGAAGTCAGATAACGGATACGGATGATTCATTCTTTTTAGGCCACGGTCCATTAGGAAGGGACGTGTGTTGGCCATTTTGCTTTCCTTCACACGGAAATGACCTGTACAAGAACAGGTTCAAATAACGAGCAGAATTACTGTTCGTGCACCGCACACCAGGTTTTGTGATGATGTTTTTGGATACAAAGATGATTCTCTGGGATACTGCGTGTTCCACAACACGGAACGAAGTGCAATTCGTTTTGCTTTGACAATTTGTGCTGTGCAGGGGCATAACCGTTTCTAAACCTTATTTCAGGCGAAAAGCCAGATCAGACATCCTTTAGTCTTTGACGATCTGTAGTAGATTTATACTTCTTCTTGATGGTAGGCAACCAGTTTCATCAGGCTAAAAGATTCTGCTGCACTTGGAGAAGGGTGGGGCTAGGCAGGGAAGGGTGGGGGATGGGGGTGGTGGGAAACAAAAGAAAGAAGAGTTGAGGAGCTGGAGGGAGGTAGAAAGTGTTGGGAGTCGTCACTAGAAGTATTATTCATCGCTTCGAGACGGAGCTGGACAACGCCCAGTCCTGCGTAGTGCAGGATCAGAGACCCACCACAAATAAATGTAGCGGCGACCTACACCTTGCTTCGGGAGGCATCTGATGGAGGTGGAGGGGTGGTGTGGTGGGGCGATGGGGAGGGTAGTTCTGATACTTTTAGGATGTGTGCTTGTAGTCTCCCTTTTGCCAAAAAACAACAAAAAACAAAACAAAAAAAAAAAAGGAAAAAAAACAAAACAAAACAAAACAAACAAACAAACAAAAAAAACCCCCGAACAAACGAAGAAAGAAAGAAAAGAAACTATGAGGCAATCGCTTTCAAAATGCATCGACGTGCGTCCTTGCTGACCGTTCTGTCCTCCGAGACAAGTGACCATCCTCCAGGTATTAAGCCATTCACCTGTGTTATTCATCCATTTCATTCACTGATGCTCATTGTACGTAAGCTGCACGGTTTCCGTGTCTAGGTGGGCCAAGTCACAAGAGGGTAAACAAGACTTGAAAATTCTTCTCCTTTCAGTAGCTTGCTGAGGTAACTTACGTTTTCAGTCGACATAGTCTTTTCTTTCTTTTCTTATTTCTTTTTTTTTTTTCTTTTTTTCTCACACACATACAAACAACGATCAGGAAGCTGGGCACAGTTCCTGAAAATCTTTAAGTTTCTTTGCAAGAACCAGAGTCTTGTTGGCCTTGATCGCCACGTTGTTGACACGGACATCGCACGTTAAGTCAGTAATGATGTTGATGTCGGGGCACTTGGCTTCTCATACAGTCTCTATAAAGAGTCCATGCAGGTTATAGGCCTTTTCCAGGGTGAATCTGCGTCTTGTTATGTGCAGATGTTAAATTTACCCGGATAAAGTGTCATTTTCCACTTCCGTTTTCCGGATTCACAATTTTTTTTTTTTTTTAACTCTTCTTGAAGCTCGTTCTGATCATATTTCTGTATGCATACATTCCTTCTTTTGATTTCCAACATTGAAAATCATGTATGTATGGAGATGGATTAGAGACTATAAAAAAAAGACCAGGCTTCACTCACATGATGTTATGGAGACTTTTTCATAGTGTGGTGTGGTGACCACAACGCGAAGACATCTCGTATCGAGGATTACTGGGCGTATGGTCTTAATGACACACTATAATATTTCTTTCCTCGACAGTCTGAAGACTTAGATATGAATCTGTAACAAATTCTCAGAACTGTATCGCAAGTTTATGTCGCTTTGAGATGGATTGTGTGAACCAGGATTTTGAAACAGGCTTTATCTCTACTGGAAAAAGTGGTTCGGGTGCCATAGATTTTTTTCTAATGTCACGAGAACTGTATTCGTCTACTCAAATGGAAAATTCCCTGGTAGAGACTGTATATAGCAGAGCCAGATCTTCCGGCAGTTTTTCAGCTACAACGCATATCCCTGAAAATATTACAGATAAACATGAAAGATAACAGATAATTAAAGGTTTAAGAGAAGAAATGTAACAAAAATTGTTTTGGGATTAAGATAAAGAGTCCATAATATGCACGAATGCCTTAAACTATGACATCACAAAGCATATTCTTGTCAGAACAACTGTTTTGCCAGAGACTGGCTTTCTCACCGATTTAAACTTATTCCTTGATAGACTAAAATCAAGTCAGTGGATGGTTAAAACATGTTTTATCAGTAACAGCCCAGTTCATGTTACATGCATGGTATGACTTAAAAGAACGAAGACAAAAACTATACGTCGATGAAGGCAATACAGGCGAAAAAGGAATAAAAAGAATACAAAAGGGAATATCATGCTAATATCCATCCCCATCCCATTTCTTTAAAAAAAAAAAAAAAAATTGTATGGCAAAATGACAAACGAAAATAAACCGCAACATGACAGAAAGTAAGCCACAGCACTTTTTTTTTTAAAAACAGAATACTCAATCACTGAAATAGTTCCCAGGAGGAAAAACAACAACAAACAAACAAACAAACAAAACAAACAAACAAACAACAACAACAACAACAAAAAACAGCAAAAACCAACAACAGAAAATTGTATCAGTGTGATAGATTATTTCAATCTTTTCAAAAATACCTTTTCTAGTAAAGGGCAGTAAGAAGAATTCACAAAAGTCGAAAGGCATATAGTTCAGGGTCTTGGTGTTTCCGGAAGCGGAAGTAAGAAAGGCAGATAAGAATTTAAATCTAATCAAATCATCTAGAATGGATGGAACATGCTGAAACCCAGCAGAATGGTGGCAATGATACATTTAATTCCTGACTTAATTCTTTGATTTACTTTTCGATAAAGGAACTTATACAACTGAGTGTCAGAAAAGGCCATTTTTCAAAGTTCAGGAAAGATCTGAATCATCCAGACAACTAAAAAGAAGTGTTCTTTTTAAGTATTAGAACCTATACTGCTGCCTTGGTAATACATTGCTTGGCTTTGAGTAAGGAAGAGACTATCAAGTAGGTGAAGAAGAAGAGATAAACACAAAACTAAATACGTAAAAAAAAATGTCAAAGGAAACATTCCTTCTAAGCTTTGATTTTAAAGCACAATTGACATTCATGTATGCATTGAGATATGGAATCTCCAAAGATAATCAAGGATGAAAAGTGTTCATCGCCTGCCGTGCGAAGAGATACTTTGGAGTATCGGACAGAACTTTGAATATGATTGTGCATGATGAACTAGGTAGATATCCTTTTTATATGAATGTCTGTAATGGTATTAAATTCTGTTTCAGAATGCCACGTATGGATCTCAGTGCGCAACCGCAACATAACTATTTTTTGTTGCTCAGGACGAGAATGGAACACACCTTGAGTATTTCTTATTTGTGATAAAGTGACTCACACTTGATTTTATTCTATCTAAATCAACGTAGTGGTTGGAAACGTGAAATTTTTTTATTTTTATTTTTTAAAACTTGCATTGACCGACATGTTTAAACGAGAATTGTCTTGAGTTACTGATGACAGAGGCAAAAATGAAACATTTCAATCTTTTAAGCTGCTTTCGGCTGAATCAAAAGCATGTTCATGTGACATCTATTGGTAAGGGTGGTAGTCAGTATTCTTTGGTATGGAGTAGCCTACTCCCACATAAGACACCTACTATCGACAGCATTTTCTGCAGGACAAACTTTGCCCGTGTGATCACTGTGTAAGAAACAAATATTATTTTCTTATAAAATGTCTGGGTTTTTTTTTCTGATTTAAGAGCTAGAATTTTAAAAAAAAATGACAGAACATTGTTTTTGTACCTGTTTCGTAATGCACCGACTAAGAAGAAACCGATTGTCATCTACATTCGTATATCTTGTCAAACTCACGGAAAACGTTTAGTGGACGACTACAATTATTGTGACTGATCTACTGTGGTCAAAGTCCATGTCTTACACTGGATTTTCATCACATTTTAAGAAAGCCATGGGTATACCAGGTTAAGTTTTATTCACGAATGTTTATTATCATTCAGACTATCGACTCGCCTTTCCCTCCTCCAGATTGCTTATGGCCCAAAGGCTGAAATACATTAACCCCCCCCCCCCCCCTCTCTCTCTCAGTATCTCTATCTGTTTCTGTGTCTCTCTCTCTCTGTCTGACTGCCTGTCTCTGTCTCTGCCCTACCCTCCCCCCCCCCCCCCTCTCTCTCTCTCTCTCTTTCACTCGTTGTCTGTCTGTCCATCTGTCTGTCTCTGTCTCTCTCTCTCACGCTCTCTCGTTTTGCTTTCCCTTTCATACACACACACACACACACACACACACACACACACACACACACACACACACACACACACGAATGGACGACTGCTCTCGAAGACACAGCATCAAAAGTAAATGTGTCTGTCTGTACGTCTGTCTCTGTCTGTCCGTCTGTCTGCCTTTCTCTCTCCTTCTCTCTTGTCTCGCTCTCTCCCCCCCCCCCCCCCCCCCCCCCCCCCCCAACACACACAGAACGAACGAACGATTGCACTTGAAGACAGCATAAAAATTGCAAGTGACGGAAACACACACACACACACACACACACACACGCACACGCACGCACGCACACACACACACACACACACACACACACACACACACACACACACACACACACACACGAACGACAGCACACGACGAGAAAGAATCAAAATGAGTAGTGTCAGATGCAGCTGCTTAAAAGTCTGTTGTAGTGAGTGAATGAGGGCAATTAAATAACAATGTTAGAAACCTACACAATGATTTCTTTGTCTGATTTGAGAGAGAGAGAGACAGACAGACAGACAGACAGACAGGGTTGAGGAAGGACGGTAACACAGACACAGAAAGAGATATGACAAGGCACAATTCTTTATATACGAGGTGAACAGATAAACGGAGATGTCTTTTACTTCACCCAGTCCTTACCCAGCACAGGGTCTGCAATGAAAATGAACATGCAAGACATATGGGTTATGCAAATGTAGTGCCATGTCAAAGAGAGAGAGAGAGAGAGAGAGAGAGAGAGAGAGAGAGAGAGAGAGAGAGAGAAAATACTTTTATTTACGAGGATAATAGATAAGCACTGACGCACTTCTTTAAAATCCAGTCCTCGCCCTGAGTAGGGACTACAACATGCAGCAGAATGAAAAAAATGTATGAAAGTAAATAAACAAACAAAGCAGGCATGCAATCATAATGGTCCATCAAATAAAAAGAGAAGAGAAATAAAGAAAAAAAGTAATGAAGGGGAAGAAGAGGTGTGGGCTGGGCTGGGCTTGGGGAGCAAATAGAAATGTACTATAACGTACAATAATTAGCATACAAAAACAGACAATGGAATGAATATGACAAAGTACTCACAGAATTTGGAGTGCGCGCCCGCGCGCGCGCGCGCGCGCGCGCACACACACACACACACACACACACACGCGCGCGCGCGCGCGCGCGCTTGCGCAGGGAGAGACAGACAGAGAGAAAGGAAGTACGGCCTACAGAGAGAAAGGGAAGTACGGCCTAAGGGTGAGGTGGAAATGAAAAATGGGAAGAAGTGAACCACAACGAATAAACATTTTTGATGAGAAATGGGAAAAAGTGACATGGCACAACATGCAATCATTTTTCAAAAAGCATGAGAACACGTAGAAGATACTTAATGTAGTGGCGGTGCCGCACTGCATGCGCCGGGAAACGTGTTAGGACGCAACGATGTGTTGTGTGCTGTGTTTTTAATTAGATCGTAGATCTGTTTGCATTATAAATTTATCTTGCATTTTAGAGTTACATCACATTTTAGGAATACATGCCTTTTCACGTAGATCTCTGTAGGTTTGTGTTGCATCACAAATTTGTCTTGTAGACATTTCACATGGATAAAAATGAGATTTTCCTTCTTTGTTGTTAAGTCATGGGAGTTGTTCCCCTTAGTTGAGAGTTTATGTTTTCATTTTTCTTAGATTTAGCGATCGTTCGGAATTTCAATGAAGTTTATTTTTCTTTAGTTTCGTTGTTTTGAGAGCTCAAACAATAACATTTTTTAAGCTCGTCATTTAATTTAATGACGTCATATCCTGGAAACGTATTGCGTCATTGTACAGATCTAATCAGGGATCGTTGTGGTTATGTTTAGATGTGCTCCAACGAAAACTGTTGTCTCCACAGTTGTTTAGTGATAACCGGCATTGTGTGTGTGTGACCATGGAGATCCGTAAACAAACTCGAAACTATAAAAGAGGCCCCCATGGCCCTGTGAGGACTTTTCTTGGGTTCCATCGCACACCTCTTTCGTTTTTAACGATCAAGCAGATAGAGCAGCAAAAAGGGAGCAAAGAATATATTAGGTAGTATTAAGGTTGATTGTCCTTTGTCACACAAGGAAATTAGTCATATAATCGAGAGGGATTTCTGGAGTCAATACAGTTCCTCATCAAAACCTGGTCAGCGAACTCTGTCAAACTTTGTGTCGATTAGCCGACCAGTTTCAAGCCTGACTTTTAGACTTTTATGTAATTCCCTACGAACCAAGTATTGCCAGACTGTTAAGTGTGTATGTCAAGGGGGAACTTTCAGTTCAACATGTGATTTTTGATCGTGAATTAACGAAACCCTTTTTGAATGGTGTTATACCAAGTGCTGACACTGGGCATGTTAATGTGTTTGACTTTTTAGATTCGTTGCCAGTTGTTTCTCTTGTTAAATTAACGAGTAACCTTTTGGAAAGTCCATTAAGGAACATTTTATAATCATAATCGTAAGTTAGATTACTTTAAATTATTTTTCTCTAATTTTTCATAGTTACTGCCCTATAATTCACCTATTCTTTATTTTTGTTCATGTAACCACATCGTCCTCTTCTCTTCTTTTATGATAATAGTCTAAAATTGTAAATACTATGTTATTTAGACGTCTGCAATCACCTATATGTGTGACGAGACGTAAAACAGAATTCCTTTCTGTGAGGACTACCGTGAATGAAAGACATGCCCCTAAAAGCTTTCGCTATGAGAACGTAAAACTCAACTATTTTCTCATTTCCCTGTGAGGGACCTGGTGAATTAGACCGGGTGGATTAGAACTGGTGAATTAGATCTGGTGGATTAGGATCCGAATTTAACGTGATGGGTTGTATAAATGCTGATGCTAAATTCGGGAAACTGGTTATTGAGCAGAACTTCGCGCTAAAACCGATGACCGTCCTTCGCCCCAGGAGAGAGTTTTGGGTATAGGAGAGACCAACCCTTGAATGAACGTCGGCCATCACCCCCCTGCCTTCCAGACGGTCTCTTGCCTGAGTGCCTTACCACTGCCTTTCCATAGCCTTACTACTTTACAGCACTTCTGCACGACCACAGCTTTCACCACTCCTCCACAAGTGGCACCCACCAGGCCCACATTAACATAGTGACATGCAATTGACATAAAAAAAAGAAAAGAAAAGAGAGAGAGAGAGAGAGAGAGAGAGAGAGAGAGAGAGAGAGAGAGGAGAGTGGGAACATCAGAAATGGAAATAGTCGTAAAGCACAAAATGCAATAATTTCTAACACGGCATGAATATACGCAGAAGGTATGATAAAAAAAAAAAGATGTGGCACGCACTCAAAATAATGAAATAAAAACACAAATGAAAAAGAAGAGAGAGAGAGAGAGAGAGAACTGAAGAGAATCATTAACAAGTAAAACTGAAACCACTAATGGAGAAGACAAACACATACATAATATGTGCAATATTACGTATGTATGTATGCGCGCGCGCGCGCGCGCGCGCGCGCGCGCGCGTGTGTGTGTGTGTGTGTGAGAGAGAGAGAGAGAGAGAGAGAGAGAGAGAGAGAGAGTACAACACGGAGCAGTAGTGAGCATTTTGAAGAAAGACACTGGGTGTGTGCAATATAATGCCATGTCAGAGAGAGAGAGAGAGAGAGAGAGAGAGAGAGAGAGAGAGAGTACAACACGGAACAGCAGTGGGCATTTTGAAGAAAGACACTGATCTCACGAATGAGGCGACACAAGAATGGATTTTTTCTCTTCAAGAGAAAACAATGGAATAGGCACCGGCTGTATTTTACTTTTGTTTAAACATTTTGGCCCAGAGTTTATATATATCTATACAATATATATATTGTATATATGCACAATTCTTAGCCACTCACAATGCTGCTTGGGTTATTGAACAGCAGAGCTGACCACTCAGACTGTTCCATATCTTTTGATCTCCCTTGCATCCTTAAATGGATCCTCAAGCTTAGGCTCAAAGATTGTCCCTTACATTTTATACTGTTTGCGTAATGCCTTTAGTTTTCAACACCTTTTTTTTCTCTCCACACTTTCGTTTTGTTTAATTCTACTACCTTTCGCTGGCTGCTTTAGGGGTGCTGTTGGATTCTTTTTTGAACCCTTGGCGGTCGGAACATCACAGAATTATGGACTGTGGGTGTCTCTATCTGACGCCAAGAACACAGACACAATCAGCTGTGTCTCCCTGATGAGTCCGATCCAGCGGACCAAAGGCCTCGGAGCAGGCGATACAAGACCTTGGAGCAGGCGATACAAATAGTTCTGCCTTCGAAAGGCCTCGGAGCAGGCGATACAAATAGATCTGCCTTCGAAAGGCCTCGGAGCAGGCGATACAAATAGATCTGCCTTCGAGAGGGATTGCGATAGTTTCCTCATGCAGCTAGTGAAGGGTTTTCATATTTATGATAGACATTTTCCCCATTTACTTCATCTTCAATTTTTTTTTTTCCTCTCAGTTTCAAATCTTTGCCAAGTCATTACTGTAATGATGGAAGAATTGTTAACCTGCACTTGTTTTCCCCCACTACTTAATTGTTCAGCATTATGTTGTTTGGTCAATCAGTGGGTGATTGCATCTCTTAGGAGATCCAAGGAAAGGTTGTTCTGCACAATTCTTGGCCACTCACAATGCTTGGGTTATGAACAGCAGAGCTGACCACTCAGACTGTTCCGTATCTTTTCATCTCCCTTGCATCCTTAAATGGATCCTCAAGCATAGGCTCAAAGGTTATCCCTTACATT